>JARQOC010000011.1:211537737-211900004 GCA_033576535.1 Allobates femoralis | reverse complement strand
TCCTATAATGAATGGGCAGCCAGTGCAATGACTGGCACAGAGAGATCCTATAATGAATGGGCAGCCAGTGCAATGACTGGCACAGAGCAGAAGCATCCGAGTAACGATTAGCCAGATAGGTGATCCTGGCTGCTGCATTAAGGATGGACTGGAGAGGTGAAAGCCTACTGAGGGGAAGCCAATTAATAGAGAATTACAATAAACAAGGAGGGAAGGTATCCGGGCCACAGTGAGGGTTTTTGTTGTTTCCATGGTGAGAAAGGGGCGGACTCTAGAGATGTTCTTCAGGTGTAAGCGACAAGAGGGGGCGAGAGATTGTATATAGGTGAAGGAGAGATCGGTGTCAAACATTACCCAGACAGCGAGCCTGCTGACTAGGCATTATCATGGTGCCGCACACTGAGAGAGATGTTCAGATTTAGGGAGGTTTATAGGGGGGAGCAGAAGAAGTTCAGTTTTGGAGAGGTTGAGTTTCAGATAGAGAGTGGACATGATATTGGAAACTGCGGACAGACTGGTGTTCTGTTACACAGCAGTGGTAAGGTCAGGGGAAGTGTATAGTTGTGTGTAATCAGCATAAAGATGGTACTGAAAACCAAATCTGCTGATGGTCTGCCAACTGGGGCCGTGTAGAGAGAGAGAAGAGAAGAGTCCAAGGACTGAACCTTAAGGGACCCCAATAGTAATAGGAAGGGGAGAAGTGGAGCCAACAAATGATACACTGAAAGAGCGGTCAGAAAGATAGGAAGAGAATTAGGTTCCTGCACATTACAGTACTTTGCCCTGCCCTCGGTGCAATGGAGTACAGTGTGTGAATGATGTAGGACACGTCATCCAACAAAGCAGAGAAGGAGGACGGCGATTGTAAGCAGATAGAAGGGGGCAAAATCAAGATCTGCGATACCAATCAGACTGGACTACCTTATACTTGAGTATAATAAAAGCTCTTTTTTACATTATACAGATCGGCCTCAGACTTATATACAGTATTCTAGAATACTGTATATAAGGGCTTACCGGTGGAAGCCACATTTTACATGGGAAAAATCTAGTGTCCAATTCCACCACGTGCTGATTTGCCTGACTGTCTGCAGTCTATGTTGGATGCTGCTGTGATTAAATGTGTGTGAATTTCTTCAGGAACTGCATGAGTCAATGCAGTTTGCTGCAGTGTGCTTTGCTGTCAGGTGCTAAATGATGTGAAGCTTAAGTGTGACTCATGTGAAATCTCCTCCCCTAGCCTTTAAATTGCTTCTCCCATCCACCAGGTGGAGTCTTCACTTTGCTGTGACGACTTCTGTGTGGACATTGGTGCTTTCGCTGCTATCTCTGGAAGCTTAACTTTTGCTGGAGTGGCTGCTGACTCCAGTCCTTGGTGGGAGATGAGAGGAGTAGCATAGGGCTGGTTGAGGAGTTGAGGACAAGGATGGTTGCCTGAACCTCCTCACCATCAGAGGTTCCTTTGGGAGACACTAAGGGTGTTATTTCAAATATCTACCAGGACCTGATGCACACCTTTTTATTTCAAAACGCAATCAAGCTAGAAATGAGATGGGAGAGGAAACACCGGGAATCTCAGAACAGATGGGAATTCAATTTCTGGAGTATGTGCCCATTGGTTGTCTCTGAGTGAAACAGGGAGACTTTTCGCAACTGATGTAATCCCAGAGTCATCTGAGACTCCAAGTTGTTGAAACAGCGCTGGCTTGTGGGCACACTCTGAGTGCCCAAGGTGTGGTTTGGAGGACGGGGTTAATTACATATGCTTTGGACTTGTCCTGCACTGTTTGCCTTTTGGACCACAGTATTGAATAAAATAGAGGGATCATATAACTGTGAGATCACTAGAGACCCATTAATATGTATTCTGGGTTATGCGGAAGAACAATGACCGTAATGTGTGGAAAACGGCAATTGCTAGACTATTGTACGCGGCCCGTAGACTAATTGCAAAACATTGGATAGATGTAGAGGCCCCGTCAAGGAACGACTTCTTATCCCAGGTGATGCATACTATAAATCTGGAAAAAAGAATACATCGTAGACGGAAACAGGAGATAGTCTTTGAGAGTCTATGGTCACCCTGGTTGAATGCGAGTTAAATGTACAGTGTTGGGGGGTTGCTACTTCCTGGTTCGTGGGTGGAGGTAGGGGCTTTTATCAGGAGGATAGGGCAAGGGTAGGTGATCCAGACCCCCTCACCTTCTGAGGGGGTGAACTAATTGTAAAACTGACGAAGTGATGTTTTTTTTTCTATACTTTGTAATTTGCTAAATACAAAATTTATTTGGTTTAAAAAAAGAAGGCAAAAGGTCAAAAAAGCAACTTTAATTTTGCATAAAATTTACGTGCACCTTTTTTGAAGAATTTAGCGCAAAAAAAAAGCAACAATTAACACAAGCATAATAGAAAAGACCCTTAAAAAGATATAACGATGAATCAGAGGCCTTCCTATTTTAATTGTCGACCATTTAAAACATTTTGGTGTCCTTGAACGGAGGTGGAAAATCTGTACATACTCCTCTCATCTGAAAAGTGGACTCCTATAATGCAGTGAAACATTTTTTCCAATGTCAGATTACTGTACAGTGACTTGTGCAACGAGAAACCTACCGGAATATTAATCACTAGCGCGAGCCAACAAAGAACACAGGAAGATTTCATCGGGGAAGTCTGCAGAATCTGAATGCAGCTCTGACCATATTACATAGTATAACACAAGTTACTGAGCTATGTACACATTGCTAAGAGAAAGAAGAACAGTTAATTTCCTTTGGCACATTCAGTGTTAATGTGCAGATGCTGCAGTATTGATGGGCATTGTGTCAGATCACTTAGTTCTCCAATCCCTCAGCCTTTATGTAGTTCCACTTCCTTCCACCAGGTGTCACTGATAGAGTTCACTCTGCCTTGACCATGTGTGCTGTGAGGACATAGTGCAGTGTGTGCTGATGCCTTTAAGCTGATCCTGCCTGGTGTTTACCTTCTTTGGGGAAGTTGCTGCTTCCTGGTTCGTAGGTGGAGGTAGGGGATTTTATCAGGAGGATAGGGCAAGGGTGGTGACCCAGACCCCCACACCTTATGAGGTATATCTGGAAGCAGGGTGAGCCAAGGACCCCCAGTCTAAGGGTCAGACTAGCCTCCCTGAATGCTCTTAGCCCATCTTACCACCCTGCTACCTGATTCCTTTGCTGCTGTGCCACCCCATAACAATAGTGCTCCCCAGACTGCAACAAGCCCTCCCCAGACTCCAGCATGCCCAGCCACTTCAGACTCCTACAAGCCTTCCCCACACTGCAACAAGCCCTCCTCCACACTGCAACAAGCCCACCCCAGACTGTAATGTACCGCCATATACCATAGTGCTGCTATACATGTACTGTAATGTACCACCATATACTATAGTGCTGCTATACATGTGCTGTAATGTACCGCCATATACCATATCTTTATGTTTGAAGCCTGAAATGTGGCAAAAGGTTGAAAAGTTCAAGGGGACCAAATACTTTCTCAAGGCACTGTATATATATGTATATGTATGTATATACATGTATATATATGTATGTATACATATGTATATATATATGCTTCTGCATGTATATATATATATATATATATATATATATATATACAGTGTTGGCCAAAAGTATTGACACCCCTGCAATTCTGTCAGATAATACTCAGTTTCTTCCTGAAAATGATTGCAATCACAAATTCTTTGGTATTATTATCTTCATTTAATTTGTCTTCAATGAAAAAACACAAAAGAGAATGAAGCAAAAAGCAAAACATTGATCATTTCACACAAAACTCCAAAAACGGGCCAGACAAAAGTATTG
The DNA here is from genome assembly GCA_033576535.1 of Allobates femoralis. NCBI lineage: Eukaryota > Metazoa > Chordata > Amphibia > Anura > Aromobatidae > Allobates > Allobates femoralis. The sequence continues at coordinate 211,896,165 of JARQOC010000011.1, read as the reverse complement.
GCACCCTCAGCCTAATACTTGGTTGCAAAACCTTTAGCCAAAACACCTGCGATCAACCGCTTCCGGTAACCATCAATGCGTTTCTTATAATGCTCTGCTGGAATTTTAGACCATTCTTCTTTGGCAAACTGCTCCAGGTCCCTGATATTTGAAGGGTGCCTTCTCCAAACTGACATTATTAGATCTCTCCACAGGTGTTCTATGGGATTCAGGTCTGGACTCATTGCTGGCCACCTTAGAAGTCTCCAGTGCTTTCTCTCAAACCATTTTCTAGTGCTTTTTGAAGTGTGTTTTGGGTCATTGTCCTGCTGGAAGACCCATGACCTCTGAGGGAGACCCAGCTATCTCACACTGGGACCTACATTATGCTGCAAAATTTGTTGGTAGTCTTCAGACTTCATAATGCCATGCACACGGTCAAGCAGTCCAGTGCCAGCGGCAGCAAAGCAACCCCAAAACATCAGGGAACCTACACCATGTTTGACTGTAGGGACCGTGTTCTTTTCTTTGAATGCCTCTTTTTTTCTCCTGTAAACTCTATGTTGATGCCTTTGCCCAAAAAGTTCTACTTTTGTCTCATCTGACCAGAGAACATTCTTCCAAAATGTTTTAGGCTTTCTCAGGTAAGTTTTGGCAAACTCCAGCCTGGCTTTTTTATGTCTCGGGGTAAGAAGTGGGGTCTTCCTGGGTCTCCTACCATACAGTCCCTTTTCATTCAGACACCGACGGATAGTACGGGTTGACACTGTTGTACCCTCGGACTGCAGGGCAGCTTGAACTTGTTTGGATGTTAGTCGAGGTTCTTTATCCACCATCCGCACAATCTTGCGTTGAAATCTCTTGTCAATTTTTCTTTTCCGTCCACATCTAGGGAGGTTAGCCACAGTGCCATGGGCTTTAAACTTGTTGTTGACACTGCGCACGGTAGACACAGGAATATTCAGGTCTTTGGAGATGGACTTGTAGCCTTGCGATTGCTCATGCTTCCTCACAATTTGGTTTCTCAAGTCCTCAGACAGTTCTTTGGTCTTCTTACTTTTCTCCATGCTCAATGTGGTACACACAAGGACACAGGACAGAGGTTGAGTCAACTTTAATCCAGGTCAACTGGCTGCAAGTGTGATTTAGTTATTTTCAACACCTGTTAGGTGCCACAGGTAAGTTACAGGTGCTGTTAATTACACAAATTAGAGAAGCATCACATGATTTTTCTAACAGTGCCAATACTTTTGTCCACCCCCTATTTTATGTTTGGTGTGGAATTAGATCCAATTTGGCTTTAGGACATAATATAATAATACCAAAGAATTTGTGATTGCAATCATTTTCAGGAAGAAACTGAGTATTATCTGACAGAATTGCAGGGGTGTCAATACTTTTGGCCAACACTGTATATATATATATATATATATATATATATATATATATAATTATGTATACACACATATATGTTGAATTTCAACAGTATATATAGAATACAAATACGGTACATTTATATATGTACCTGCATATATTAATTCATATGTGTATAGAAAGACACGTGTGTGTATTTATATACACATACATCTGCTCATGCAGACACATATGTGTGGAGTATGTATCCTACCATGAACCTCTCAGTTATGGTGTAGCTCACCCCCTGCACACTCCCCCATCTGCAGGGGTCTCACGCACACTCTCCGTCTACAGGGCTCATACACACTCCCCAGGGGTCTCATGCACACTCCCCCATCTGCAGGGTGTCTCATGCACACTCCTCCACTATAGAGGTCTCATGCACACTCCCCATCTGCGGGGCTCATGCACACTCCCTGTATGCGAGGCTCATGCACACCCGTCTGCAGTGCTCATACACACTCCCCAGGGGTCTCATGCACACTGCCCATCTGCACGGTGTCATGCACACTCCCCATCTGTGGGGCTCATACACACTCCACAGGGGTCTCATGCACACTCCCATCTGCACGGTCTCATGCACACTCCCCATCTGTGGGGCTCATACACACTCCACAGGGGTCTCATGCACACTCCCCATCTGTGGGGCTCATGCACACTCCCCATCTGTGGGGCTCATGCACACTCCCCATCTGTGGGGCTCATGCACACTCCTCCTCTATAGGGGGCTCATACACACTCCTATATAGGGGGCTCATGCACACTGCTCCTCTATAGGGGGCTCATGCACACTCCTCCTCTATAGGGGGCTCATGCACACTCCCCATCTATGGGGGCTCATGCACACTCCCCATCTGTGGGGCTCATGCACATTCCTCCTCTGTAGGGGGCTCATGCACACTCCTCTATAGGGGGCTCATGCACACTGCTCCTCTATAGGGGGCTCATGCACACTCCTTCTCTATAGGGGGCTCATGCACACTGCTCCTCTATAGGGGGCTCATGCACACTCCTTCTCTATAGGGGGCTCATGCACACTCCACATCTGGGGGGGCTCATGCACACTGCTCCTCTATAGGGGGCTCATGCACACTCCTTCTCTATAGGAGGCTCATGCACACTCCTTCTCTATAGGAGGTTCATGCACACTGCTCCTCTATAGGGGGCTCATGCACACTCCTCTATAGGGGGCTCATGCACACTGCTCTCTATAGGGGCTCATGCACACTCCTTCTCTATAGGGGGCTCATGCACACTCCACATCTTGGGGGGCTCATGCACACTGCTCCTCTATAGGGGGCTCATGCACACTCCTTCTCTATAGGGGCTCATGCACACTCCTTCTCTATAGGAGGTTCATGCACACTGCTCCTCATATGGGGGGCTCATGCACACTCCTCTATAGGGGGCTCATGCACACTCCTCCTTTATAGGGGTCTCATGCACACTCCCTCTATTGGGGGTCATGCACCCTCTCCTCTATAGGGGACTCATGCACACTCCCCATTGTGGGGGCTCATGCACACTGCTCCTCTATAGGGGGCTCATGCACACCCTTCTCTATAGGGGGCTCATGCACACTCCTCCTCTATAGGGGCTCATGCACACTCCTCCTCTATAGGGGGCTCATGCACACTCCTCCTCTATAGGGGGCTCATGCCACCTGCTTCTCTATAGGTGGCTCATGCACACTCCTCCTCTATAGGGTCTCATCCACACTCCTCCTCTATAGGGGCTCATGCACACTCCTCCTCTATAGGGGGCTCATGCACCCTCCTCCTCTATAGGGGGCTCATGCACATCCCCATCTGTGGAGGCTCATGCACACTCCCCATCTGTGGGGCTCATGCACACTCCTCTCTATAGGGGGCTCATGCACACTCCTCCTCTATAGGGGGCTCATGCACACTCCTCCATTAAGGGGTCTCATGCACACTCCTCTATTGGGGGCTCATGCACACTCCTCCTCTATAGGGGGCTCATGCACACTCCTCCTCTATGGGGGCTCATGCACACTGCTCCTCTATAGGGGCTCATGCACACACTGTCCTCCTCTATAGGGGCTCATGCACACTCCCCATCTGTGGGGCTCATGCACACTCCTCTATAGGGGGCTCATGCACACTCCTCCTCTATAGGGGCTCATGCCACATGCTTCCTCTTATAGGGGGCTCATGCACACTGCCTCCTTATAGGGGTCTCATGCACACTGCTCCTCTATAGGGGGCTCATGCACCTCTTCCTCTATAGGGGGCTCATGCACACTCCCCATCTGGGGGGCTCATGCACACTCCCTCTATAGGGGCTCATGCACACTCCTCCTCTATAGGGGGCTCATGCACACTCCTCCTCTATAGGGGCTCATGCACACTCCTCCTTATAGGGGGCTCATGCACACTCCTTCCTCTATAGGGGGCTCATGCACACGCTCCTCTATAGGGGGCTCATGCACACTCTCCTCTATAGGGGGCTCATGCACACTCCTCTCTTATAGGGGGCTCATGCACACTGCTCCTCTATAGGGGGCTCATGCACCCTCCTCTCTATAGGGGCTCATGCACCTCCTCCTCTATAGGGGGCTCATGCACACTCCTCCTCTATAGGGGGCTCATGCACACTCCTTCTCTATAGGGGCTCATGCACACTGCTCCTCTTTAGGGGGCTCATGCACACTGCTCCTCTATAGGGGTCATGCACACTCTCCTCTATAGGGGGCTCATGCACACTCCTCCTCTATAGGGGGCTCATGCACACTCCTCCTCTATAGGGGGCTCATGCACACTGCTCCTCTATAGGGGCTCATGCACACTCTCCTCTATAGGGGGCTCATGCACACTGCTCCTCTATAGGGGGCTCATGCACACTGCTCCTCTATAGGGGGTCATGCACACTCCTCCTATATAGGGGGCTCATGCACACTCTTCCTCTATAGGGGGTCATGCACACTCCTCCTCTATAGGGGGCTCATGCACACTCCTCCTCTATAGGGGGCTCATGCACACTCTCCTCTATAGGGGGCTCATGCACACTCCTCCTCTATAGGGGGCTCATGCACACTGCTCCTCTATAGGGGGTCATGCACACTCCTCCTCTATAGGGGGCTCATGCACACTCTCCTCTATAGGGGGCTCATGCACACTCCTCCTCTATAGGGGGCTCATGCACACTCCTCCTCTATAGGGGGCTCATGCACACTCCTCCTCTATAGGGGGCTCATGCACACTCCTCCTCTATAGGGGGCTCATGCACACTTATGCCTCCCTTCTATAGGGGGCTCATGCACATGCTCTCCCTATAGGGGGCTCATGCACACTGCCTCCTCTATAGGGGGCTCATGCACACTCCTCCTCTATAGGGGGCTCATGCACACTCTCCTCTATAGGGGGCTCATGCACACTTCCTCGATCACTCCATCTGGGGGGGCTCATGCACACTGCTCCTCTATAGGGGGCTCATGCACACTGCTCCTCTATAGGGGGCTCATGCACCCTCCTCCTCCATAGGGGTCTCATCCTTGGTGATGGGCAGCACCTTCCCTGTATACCTCCCCCACCTCTCGGAGCAGAGGAGGGGGCTCCGCCTGCCACATTGCATTGCAGCTCCCTCCTCTCCGCGGTGACGTCTCCTCCTGTGTTGGAGGCTGAGGCTCGGGCTGGTGACAGTGAAGATGGTGCTGGCCGTGGTGGCATCATGCCCTCGCAGGCTGGCCAGGCGCTCCCGCTCGGCGATAGCCGCCGCGCTCACCGTGCTGCTCATCCAGACTCTCATCGTGTGGAACATCAGCAGCCTGGATAATGGGGACGACAGAGGAGGAGGAGGAGGAGGAGGAAGCAGCCGGGAGAAGAGGGACAGGGGCAGCCACAGAGAGGAGCCCCGGCTAGGACAGCAGCAGAGCCGCAGAGGAGCACTGCACAGCCAAGCTCTGGTAGGTACCAGCCTGGCATCACTGCCTGACATCATGGGTGCAGGCTGCCTCCCTCATCCACTGCACAGGAATGCACGAGAAACAGCACTGGCCATCTACCCTGGCACAAGGTGGTGGTGAAGGGTCTTCTGAGGTGGCACAAGGTGGTGGTGAAGGGTCTTATGAGGTGGCTATTGGATGGTGAAGGGTCTTCTGAGGTGGCACTTGGATGGTGCATGTTGTCTAGTCTGGAAACTTTTCAGAGTGTTGTTCTTCTCTGTAGTGGTATGCCCACTTACGTGTGTCTTTCTCTGTAGGGTATGCCCACTTACCTTGTGTCTTCTCTGTAGGGGTATGCCCACTTACCTTGTGTCTTCTCTTAGGGGTATGCCACTTACTTGTGTCTTCTCTGTAGGGGTATGCCACTTACTTGTATCTTCTCTGTAGGGGTCATGTTCTTCTCTGTAGGGGTATGCCAACTTACTGTGTGTCTTCTCTGTAGGGTATGCCACATTACCTTGTGCTTCTCTGTAGGGGTATGCCACACTTACCATGTGTCTTCTCTGTAGGGGTATGCCAACTTTACTGTGTGTCTTCTCTGTAGGGTATGCCACTTACCTTGTGTCTTCTCTGTAGGGGTATGCCCACTTACTGTGTTTCTGTAGGTATGCCACTTAGTGTTCTTCTCTGTAGGGTATGCCAACTTACTTGTGTCTTCTCTGTAGAGGTATGCTCGCTTACCTTGTGTCTTCTCTGTAAGGGGTATGCCACTTACGTGTGTCTTCCTGTAGGGGTATGCCCACTTACCGTGTGTCTTCTCTGTAGGGGTATGCCACTTACCTGTGTCTTCTCTGTAGGGTATGCCTGACTTACCTTGTGTCTTCTCTGTAGGGTATGCTCACTTACCGTTGTGTGTCTTCTCTGTAGGGGTATGCCACTTACCTGTGTGTTTCTCTGTAGGGTATGCCCACTTACCTGTGTCTTCTCTGTAGGGTATGCCCACTTACCGTGTGTTTCTCTGTAGGGTATGCCCAATTACCTGTGTCTTCTCTGTAGGGGTATGCCCACTTACCTGTGTACTTTCTGTAAGGGTATGCACACTTACCCTGTGTTTTCTCTGTATGGGTATGCCACTTACCGTGTGTCTTCTCTGTAGGGTATGCCATTTATGTGTCTTCTCTGTAGGGGTTGCCCACTTACCATGTGTCTTCTCTGTTGGGGTATGCCCACTTACATGTGTTTCTCTGTAGAGTATCCCACTTACTGTGTACTCTCGTATGTTTATGGCATTATTGAGTGACGAAATTTGCTGGAGTTGTTGGATCTGTGGTCAGGTATGTTGCCAAATGTGTCTTCTCTGCAGAGTTTTATACCCACTTACCTGGTATACCCCATACCAGGTCTACATTTTAAGTGGCAAGTATGTTGCCAGTGACGAAAATTGCTGGCAAGTTGTTGGGGATCTGTGGTCAGAGATATGTTGGCCAAAACGGTAGAGGTGGAATGGGAAATCTAGGTTGTAAATAAGAGGAAACCTTTTCTATAGTTTTTAAACCACCACCACCACTGAGGGCGTGCCTATACAAATGGCGTCGAAATAGTGGTCCAGTCGGGAAATATTGATGATCCTGATTGACGAGTCTGGAAACATTGATGGTCCCAGTTGACCAGTCTGGAAACATTGATGGTCCCGGTTGACCAGTCGGGAAACATTGATAGTCCTGGTGGATCAGTTGGGAAAGATTGATGGTCCAGTTATGAACTGTGATTGATGAAACATCTAGTTCAACTGAACATTGATGATACCATTTTTACCAATGATCAATATATATCTATGATAACAAGCTATCAGGAAAAAGTTCCAATCATAGTGGACCAGTCTGGAAACATTGATGGTCCTGGTGGACCAGTCTGGAAACATTGATGGTCCTGGTGGACCGGTCTGGAAACATTGATGGTCCTGGTGGACCAGTCTGGAAACATTGATGATCCTGGTGGACCAGTCTGGAAACATTGATGATCCTGGTGGACCAGTCTGGAAACATTGATGGCCCAGTTATGAACTGTGATCAAAACACCTAGTTCAACTGAATATTGATTAAACCATTTTTACCAATAATCAATATATATTGTATGATACCAAACTATCAGGAAAAAGTCCCAGTCATAGTGGACCAGTCTGGAAACATTGATAGTCCCATCATGAAGTGCGACCGATGCACCTAGCTGAGCTGACCATCGATGATACCATTTTTACCAATAATCAATATATCTATGATACTAAACATTGGGGAAAAAGTTCATGAAATATACCGAGTCCCAATCATGGTGGACCAGTCTGGAAACATTGATGGTCCCATCATGAACTGTGACCAATGCCCTTATTTCAGCTGAACATCAATTATACAATTTTTACCAATCATCAATATAACGTCAATACTAATCATCAATCATCATAGCATGCCCCGATGAGATGTTGTCGACATCTGGATTTTTATTGATTAAGAACTTAGTTATTTTTCGAGAAAAATTGCAGAACCCATGGCTGACTTGTCTTGAATGGCACAATATGCTAAGTGGGCATCACTGCCACTTGACTGAGTTTGTATAGTCTATTGAGGCAAGGCATGGAATGAATGGGCGCCGGGCTCCTATGGCAGGGGCTGCTTCATGCAAACAACATGTGTGGCCTCTATTGTAACATTTATGTGATCTGTTCTGCTGGAAATATCAGACGTCTTGGTCGGCGGAGTGCCACTTCCTTGTGCTGCTCAGATGTTTGCTTGTTCTAGTAGGAGAAAGTGACAGAATGACACAGATTGAAATGCAGCAGTGGGGGCTTCCTCAGCCATTTTTTCATCTCTGTGAGATACCAGCGGTGATGGAGAAAAGGGGGGTATAGAACATATGACAAAGCGGGGATCCATAATGCCTTATGTAATGCCTCTTATTTCACCAGGGTCATCTTCACATCTCCTCCAATGTTATTGCTGTATGTCCTTCCAGCCTTACCTGTCCACCATAGGAGGACACCATTACTGTATCATCCTTGGAGACATTGTATCTCAAACAAAGGAGATGTTATTTATTGTTTTGTGTCATAATATTGAACATTTCCCTCCAAACACCTTCTAGACCCATCCTCTCCTGTTCTACCATTCCCCTTCCTTCTAGTCTTTAGTGTCCTTGACAGTTTTTGCAGGAGGAGGCTTGTACCTGTTGATTTGTGGCCATATGTTTAACTCTTAGTTGGCCATTTGCAGCAGAGCTGAGTTTGCTATGTGTAGCAGAGCTGACTTTGTCATATGACATCAGTGAAACGTCATCTACGTATTTTACATAGCGGTCAGCGTTCTGTTGACTCAGAGCGGTGTCGTCGTTCTTTGACTTTTGCAATCCTAAAAATGAAGAATTCATCTGAGATGGTGAAATTAGTCATAAAGAGAGAGAGAGGGTCGGATATAAAACCTATATTGGGTTCAGGTTGGGTGAGTCCTGGGATATGGAGGAGATGACGATGTAGGGGACTATAAGTCCCAGCATGTTCTATTCCTGGATGGTAGAATGGCTTTACCTATAGTAGGTGACAGCAGGGAGGTTGCACTTAATGTCACTACTAAGGAGGGGATTAAGAGCGCAGATCCTCAGCCGTAATCCGTTACCCAAACCCCCACTTAGGCTCTTGAGAAATGTCTTCTGGTTCGGGAGGAGCAGAAACAATGACACAATACATTGATGGAAATATCCAGAATATTGTATATTTAATAATCATAATATTAGATCAATTTTATACTTGGATCCTGATTTGAATTACAAGAGAATAGAGAACAATACAAAGGGCAACCTAAAGTTTGAGTAATTCTCTATTAAACCATGTTGGGGAAATCTGGATGACAACCAGTGATGAGGCTGCGGAGGTGAAGCCAGGTTGTCCTCCAGATTTCCAATTCTTCTGATGCCCTGTACAGATCAAGCAAGGATAAGGTATAAGATATGGTAGCTATTGATTCGTCACCTACTACTCCCATCATCATCCTCTGTACATTGGTTTTATATGACTACTACAAGGATATAGGGCGATCTTTGCCCAGTTTGCATTTAGCCATTAAGGCTCATGTGCTCAGGTTGCATAAAATTTTGACTCCAAATTTGCATCTTCCGGCAGGAAAACGCTGCGTCAAAAACGCACATTTTTGCCATGATTTTATGGATTTTTGGTGATTTTTTTATTGCCTTTTTTGCCCTTATTTTGCGCACTTCTAGTTCTTTTTTTAGTGCCTTTTTTGCCGTTATATTGTGCATTTTTTCTTCCTTTTTCGGTGCTTTTTTTGCTGTGATTTAATGCGTTTTTGTAAATTTTTGCTCCATGATTTTGTTCATTTTTGGTTCATTTTTTTAGCTTTTTTGCTATCATTTTGTGCAGTTTTTATGCCTTTTTATATGATTTTATGCATATTTGCTGCTTGTTTTACTGTAATTATGTGCATTTTGGTGCTTTTTGCAGTGTCTTTTTTGGCACCTTTTTGACGTGATTTTCTGCATTTTTTATGCCTTCTTTGCATTGATTGTATGCATTTTTGGTGCCTCTTTCACCGTGATTTTGTGCATTTTGGTGCTTTTTTCAGTGCCTTTTTTACCAGGACTTGTGTTTTTTCTGCCAGGATTTTATCCTTTTTTGGTGCCTTTTTTGCTGTGATTATGTGTAGTTTTTGTGTCTTTTTTGCTGTGATTTTATGCATTTTTGGTGCCTTTTTCTCTGTGATTTTGTTCATCTTTGGTGCTTTTTTCGGTGCCTTTTTTTGCTAGGATTTTCAGCATTTTTGGTGCTTTTTTTGCCAGGATTTTATTCTTTTTTGGTGCCTTTTTTGCTGTGATTTTGTGTAGTCTTTGTGCCCTTTTTGCTGTGATTTTATGTACTTTTGGTGCCAATTTCGGGGACTTTTTGCCATGATTTTCTGCATTTTTGGTGTGATTTTTGCTTAGATTTTATGCATTTTTGGTGCCTTTTTCAGTGCCTCTTTTGCCTTGCATTTTTCAATGCAGTCTATGTGAAAAACGCAGAAACAATTGACATGTTGCTTCTTTGTTCTGCACCAAAATTTTCAAGGAAAAAATCCGGGAGCTGGGCAGTGGGCCCTGGAGCTGGGGAGTGGGCCCTGGAGATAGGCAGTAGGCCTTGGAGCTGGGCAGTGGGCCCTGGAGCTTGTCAGTTGGCCCTGGAGCTGGGCAGTGGGCCCTGGAGCTGGGCAGTGGGCCCTGGAGCTGGGGAGGGGGCCCTGGAGATAGGCAGTAGGCCCTGGAGCTGGGCAGTGGGCCCTGGAGCTGGGCAGTTGGCCCTGAAGCTGGGCACTGGGCCCTGGAGCTGGGCACTGGGCCCTGGAGCTGGGTAGTGGGCTCTGGAGCTGGGCAGTGGGCCCTGGAGCTTGGCAGTGGGCCCTGGAGCTGGGCAGTGGGCCCTGGAGCTGGGTAGTGGACCCCGGAGCTGAGCAGTGGCTCTGGAGCTGGGCAGTGGGCCTTGGAGCTGGGCAGTGAGCTCTGGAGCTGGGCAGTGGGCCCTGGAGCTGGGCAGTGGGCCCTGGAGCTGGGCAGTGGGCTCTGGAGCTGGGCAGTGGGCTCTGGAGCTGGACAGTGGGCCCTGGAGCTGGGTAGTGGGCTCTGGAGCTGGGCAGTGGGCTCTGGAGCTGGGCAGTGGGTCCTGGAGCTGGGCAGTGGGCTCTGGAACTGGGCAGTGGGCTCTGGAGCTGGACAGTGGGTTCTGGAGCTGGACAGTGGCCCTGGAGCTGGGCAGTGGGCTCTGGAGCTGGGCAGTGGGCCCTGGAGCTGGGCAGTGGGCTCTGGAGCTGGGCAATGGGCTCTGGAGCTGGGCAGTGGGCTCTGGAGCTGGACAGTGGGCCCTGGAGCTAGGTAGTGGGCTCTAGAGCTGGGCAGTGGGCTCTGGAGCTGGGCAGTGGGCCCTGGAGGTGGGCAGTGGACACAAATTTGTGAAAACCTGCAAAAAAAAGAAAATGCACAAAAACAACCCATCGTGGGCACACAGCCTTATCCGTTCTATGTAGGAAGTGCAATAGATGCTTCTGTAGTGTTTAACTCACGACATATCTTATTCAGCTGTGTGACCCCATGTTTAGCCGCTGTTCTATTGAGTGGCTCACAGTATTCACAAAATCAGACAGTGTGACGAATTGAAAATAATGTAGCAAAAGACCAGACGAAAAGTCATCTGGGCAATTGTAAGATAAAATCTGTTTACTAAATATGGGTTTAACCCCTTAAGGACGGGAGCCTCATTTTGCAATTCTAACCAGTGTCACTTTATGGACATTATGGACTCTCGAACGGCTTCAACAGATCCCAATGATTCCGAGATTGTTTCTTCATGACATCTTGGACTTTATGTCAGTAGTAAATTTGGGATGATATTTTCTGCATTTCTTTGACCAAAGAGAGTGTTTACACACAGTGACGGGTTAGCGTCATTGGTCATTAAGGGGTTAAATATTCAAGCTATCAAAAAGAAAGGCGCTTGTATGTACAGAGCAAGTGGGATAGAAACAAAAGACAACACGTTTCGGACCATCATTGACTAGGGACCACACGGTCAGAAACACGTTGCCTCTTGTTTCTATGCCGCATGCTCTGTACGTACAGCACCTGTCTGTGACAGGAGTCACTTCAGTAATAACTAATCTCTGAGGCACAGAAAACAGACTGTAATAACGGAAAGTAAATAAATAATAATACTACCTACTGGTAGTAAAGACAGGTCATACCAATCCAGGGTCAGGTCCAGGAAATGGCGCAGTAACAGCAAGGGGTAGTCAGAAGTGAAGTCCAATTTAAGTTGAAGTCAAGAGACCAGAGGGACAAAACATAATACAGAGGAGTAGGCAGAAAGAGGAATCAGGTCACAAGCAGAGGATCTAGTCCAGGTAAGGTAACAAATCAGGCAGGGTCTGTCTCAGAGCTCAGAGAGATCAATCCTACACACCTAAAGTCAAGTGTACAATTGACACTGAATAGGGAAGCAAGCTTGCTTAAGTAGAGTTTTAATCAAGTGAGCTGCAATGCAGGTGATTGTAGCACAGAGCCATTCCCCCACAACAACCTTGTAGCAAACAAAGGCAGTGTGGCGATCGTGACACTTTCCTTTTTGATCGCTTGAGTATTTAAACCATTATTTAATAAACATATTTTATCTTAGAATTGCTTGGATGACTCTTGTGTTAGTCATTTTCAACATTTTTTTGTATTCGCCTTGGAGCTGATAGACCAGGGATGGGGAACTCCAGTCCACGAGGGCCACCACAGGTCATGTTTTCAGGATTTCCTTAGCATTGCACAGGGGATAGAATCATGACCAGTGCAGGTGATTATATTATCACCTGTGTAATACAAAGAAATCCTGAAAACATGACCTGTGGGGGGCCCTCGAGGACTGGAGTTCCCCATCCCTGCGTTAGATCGAGGTCAGCTGACTGCTAACTACGTTCCTTATCTAGTTTGACAAATTCTCATAATGTGATTTTTAGCTGGTGCAAGTGAAATAGCTGTGAAACAATGTGAACAATTGCTTGCCCAAAAACCAGATCACAGAGCCACAGAAATTCTCTGTAAAGTACATCAGGTTTGGTGCATGTCTTTCGATCGGGCAGAGAGAGAGAGAGGGAGAGAGGGAGGGAGGGGAGAGAGAGAGAGAGGGAGGGATAGAGGAGGGAGAGAGAGGTAGGAGAGAGAGAGAGAGAGAGAGAGAGAGAGGGAGGGATAGAGAGAGGGGAGAGAGGAGGGGGAGAGAGCCAGAGAGAGAGTGGAGGCGATAGAGAGAGGGAGGATAGAGAGAGGGAGAGAGTAAGAGTGGATAGAGATAGAGGGAGGGAGAGAGAGAGGGAAAGAGAGGGAGAGAGAGAAAGAGAGGGAAAGAGAGTGAGAGAGAAAGAGAGAGAGTATCGGCCTGTCCGTTTACTAGGGCTGCCACCTGGATTCCATTGCGGCGCCATTTAACCCCATATAATCTTTGTCCGCTTCAGGATGCACGCGTATAAATAATGTAGCCTCAAACGGACCAAGTTCACAGCACGTTGCGATTTTGACAGGCAGAGAAAAAAACTCAACCTGACCCAAACTCATACGTCTGGATGGCAACGCATCCTCCATTGCTATCCCCATGTTAAACATAGGGACGCAGGGCGGATCCGTGGGCGGCCACACTGGGCACACATGCCGACGCAACGCATGCAAACGCCAGTGTGAAACCGGCCTAATTTGATTAAACATCATGACAAATGATACATGTGAACATAGCCCAACAGAACTAGATTGATAGGTGTGTTATAGAGGAACAGAATACTATTGAGGGAAAGGACCTCATGTCACACAATGCGTTGTATTATCTATCCGCCATAAATTGGTGTGCCGTAGTCATATAGCGGGGGCCATGTCATGTGACATTTTGAGGGATACCGCCGACAGAAGAGATCCAGGTTATATACTGATGTTCTAAAGGGCCTGGATGTGTCCCATCTCCACCAGCCATCTCTTAGTCAGTACACCCCTCCTCGCCATTGTTTTCTTTCCGTAATCTCAGTAGCCCAACAACGAAAATATTTCAACCATCAAAACATTTGTGAGTCCTCCGCCGCCTCAGTCTATACCATTAACCACAGGGCACTTCTCGAAGAGTGCAATTTTCCAATAGCATCTGACAGATGTTGTCTTGTGAGTGGATTTGTATTACAGTTATTCTGTTTCCTTTGAGAGGATCTGAGATTGCCATATTTCTGCTGAATCTAGCGGCGGAGACCCTGATTCCTGCCTGATTGTGGAGCCTCGGTGTTCCAGCTTACAATAATGGGGGTCCGCTTGTGCGAGCACATGACGCTATCGGTCTATGATGGTTTATTATTGTAAATAATATAAAAAGCTGATATGATTACTGATCTATTATGTGTAGCATAATCACTATTAATGTTGTTTTATAGGGTGTATACTAGGCAACCAGAGTGGAGCTCAGCTGCAAAAGCAGAATATGACAAATAAGTACTAGTACTAATATTATATCTATTTATGTCTATACTGTACTACTATTATCTGTCAACTATGTATCTATCTATGTCTGTCTATCTATCTACTATCTATCTATCTATCTATCTATTATTATCTAGCTTCTTTCATCTTATCTATCTATTTTCTATCTTCTGTTATCTATCTATCTATCTATATCTATCTATTATCTATATCTAATTCAAAGAAGCTTTATTGACAGGACTAATACACATCAGTTTGCCAAAGCAGTGTACAATAAGGGATAGGGAGTGTAGGGATGTTGTGTAGGGGCTGTAGGAAAGGTGGATGGGGGCAGATCAAGTGTGGGGGCTGTAGGAGCTACCTAGGATCTGCTGGATCCGTTCAGAAACGTTAGTGTGAAAGGGGTCTTCCCTATGAGACTCTAAGCCCGCCTGAGCCGCTATTATCACGCCCCGATGGGAGTGATAAAGTAATCCTAGTCCTCCTCGCCCTATGTATGGGCGTAATAGCGGTGTGACGCTATTTGCGTCACATCCGGTCATGGTGACGTCTGTACACCCTTTAGGTGTAAATCAAAAGGCGCGCATGCGCAATGCGCATGGTGAGGTCGCGTAACTGATAGAATCAGATGGCACCCGTGGCTTAATGGAAGAGAGGAGTGCAGAGTTCAGCAATGGAGTAAGGCCACTCACACACACACGATATCTGAGTCCAATATTGAACAGATCTCTGGTTGCAGTGAATCATGGATACATTGTTACATTTTGTGGCTGTGTACAACATGGAGCAATGCATCCATGATTTCACTGCAACAGAGATTGGTTCAGATTGGACTCAGATATTTGTGTGTGAAGTGGCCTTCAGTGTCCTCCGTATATACTAGAGAAAGGAAAAAACACAGACAGCATCACCCAGGGGATTACACACAGGTGCAGAGCCTGTAACACTTTTATTTGCATATGTTTGGCTTCAACAGTGTGCTGCTGTAGATCGCCTCTTCTCCTGTCTGTCTGTCTGTCTGTCTATCTATCTATCTATCTATCTATCTATCTATCTATCTATCTATCTATCTATCTATCTATCTTACCGTGAGAAAGGTGCCCATGCTGCCAAAATGTTGCCGTATGGATTATTAAAGTCCACAGTTTTCACCTTTATTTTTTCTATATTCATCTGGTTTTGGACACAACCATGTGGGATTTTTTTTTTTGTGCTCAACTGTGCTTTCCTATTCTTTCTTTCTTTCTTTCTTTCTTTCTTTCTTTCTATCTGTCCATCAATCTATCTACGGTAATTTGATATTTTACAGTAAATCCTAGGAAATCCTATTAACCATTGATGCCACTGATTGCACTATTTCTGACATAAGGACAATTCAAAATGCTAAAATATTTATTGTCTATATATAAATATTTATAATATTTTACATATAGGAGAATTTCCCTTTCACTACCCCCTTGTTCTACACACCCTAATCCTCATGGTGGGTTTACACGTCCCAACGTCGGTTCGATATTGGATCCGACGGCGCGGGAGCGCGCTTTTTCTGGGCAGAATTCCAAGATCGCATAGGAGATGTTACACAGCGTGATATCGGCATACAACGTCTCTACGATGTCTACGCCCCCCTTGTACGGCCGACCCAGGAATGACCATTTAACATGGGAGAGGATAGATGACGGGACGTTGTACTGCACATTGTAGTTGGGCGTTTACACAGCACGATCCGGCTCCAACCTCCATCCAATATCGGCCCGTTCATTCGATCCCCGATATCGGTTTGACATCGTTCGTGCATCGTATTGGACATTTATACCATACAACGCACGAACGATATCGGGGCCAACGCACGAACCACATGACTTTTGGTCGGAGTTGGACGCCGATATCGGGACGTGTAAACACACCATCAATGTTGCAGCTCCCCAGGTGACAAGGCATGCTGGGAGTTGTAGTTTTACAACAGCTAGTTTGATAGGTGTCTTCTAGATGGACAGACAAAAATTGAGGAAAGACCTCATGTAACATGTATTATTAATGTGATATATTATATCTGTCTCCCAAAAGTGACACATTGCAGTCATTACTGCATGCACCATGTCATGTAACAGAAAAGATACAGGTTACATATACTATAACAATACGAGTCACATACTGTACTACTGTCTAAAGGACTTGTATAGTATCACCTCTATGTGATGCCGTCTATCATCTGTCGATCAATCTGTCTGTCTATCTTTATCTAGGTTAGTAATTGTGGGTCTGTAAGAAGAATTTATCATCAAATTAATTATTAAGTAGTTGTAAGTAGTTATTGATATAATAGTAATAATAACTTATTATTATTATTATAAGTAGTAGTAGTAGTAGAAGGCACAAGCAGAAGAGGTAGTAGTAGTAGAAGTAGTAGTAGTAGAACAAGTAGTAGTAGTAGAAGTAGTAGTAGTAGTAGAAGAGGTAGTAGTAGTACTAGTACAGGTAGTAGTAGTAGTAGTGGAGGTAGTGGTAGTAGTAGTAGAGGTAGTAGTAGACTTAGTAGTAGTAGTAGTAGAGGTAATAGTAGTAGAGGTAGTAGTAGTAGTAGTAGACTTAGTAGTAGTAGTAGAGGTAGTAGTAGACTTAGTAGTAGTAGTAGAGGTAGTAGTAGTAGTAGTAGTAGTAGTAGTAGTAGTAGTAGTAGTAGAGGTAGTATTAGTAGAGGTAGTAGTATTATTAGAGGTAGTGGTAGTAGTAGTGGTAGTAGTAGATGTAGTAGTAGTAGTAGAGGTAGTAGTAGTAGAGGTAGTAGTGTTAGTAGAGGTAGTGGTGGTAGTAGTGGTAGTAGTAGTGGTAGTAGTAGAGGTAGTAGTAGAGGTAGTAGTAGTAGTAGTAGTAGTATTATAATGATCAAGGGTACATTCATAACACAGAGATTTATGACATTTTGACATATCTGTTAGAGCTGGTTCCCCCCTCTGTGTAACCCACATAGAGAACAGGGTCCCCGAAAACTCTAGATGTGACGATTGTGTTTTTCAGATATTTATGGCAGATCCACATAGCAGGGTTTCCCTGTCCGCTCTGGGAAAGCGGACACTAGGCAGCCTTGTGTGGGAAGTGGTTACCACGATCAACATCTAAGTATTTAGTGTAGACCCACTAAATACTAGCAGTGGGAATGTGTGAACATGGCCTATGAAGAATTGCAGGTCCCAGCCACTCTACCCTTAGGGGATGGTCAGAGCATGCGCTCTCCTGAGGCTATGGTTTTGACTTCCCTATCACCAGCAGCACCTACAGGGTGAATACAGGGGTTGTGACAAGTATATTATCTAATATATTGTTTCCTGACATGTAAGTTTCAGTAAATACTTATATTCTTTGTGAAATAACAAGTCTAGATCACAGTTTCTTAGATTCAGCGTTGGGTTGTTCCTCTTATTTTTCCTGGAAATCTGAGCAAATTGACAATTTCCCCTGTAAATGAGTTGTTCCCCCGCACGGTCTAACACTGTCCGGTCAGTGCAGATAGGTCTCAGATCTTTTTTGTAGGATCTACTCCTATATGTGTGGTTAAATAGGGCTCTGTTCACATATGGTGTTTGGCTTTGTCAGAGATCTACATCATGCCCAATAGACCCCCCAAAAGACCCAGTTAAGCCAAAATGTGTTGCGATCAGGCTGGTTTGCATAGGTCTTTGTGAGCCTTGTCCAGTCTATGTTTGTCTATGTTTGCGCTTTTTGAAATGTCTGGAAACCTTGAAGAGCCACTTTATAAATACCAAATATTATTTATCCCGGAGTGACGGCAGCCGCATGAATCCATATACTGTAACTTTCCGAGACTTTCTCTCGGCTAAACAAGGCGCCTACTTTTCTCCGATATGAGAAAGTCAACATGACGCATTATAAAAACACAGCTCCTGTGTATAAGATTGGGCACCTCCATAGTCACCTACTGACAGCATAATTACTATATTAATATGCATATTTATCAGAACTAGTGCAAGGAAAAGACAAGCAGCCTTAGAGGTAGAGTTGGTGCAAATCGATTTACAGGACCCATCCGTCTGCCACGTTATTAATCTATGGTCACTAAACTAAACAGAACTGCCTCATAATCATCACCCACTTCAGCTGGCCTCATCTTCAGTGACATTTTGCCAGGCCGTGTAGTCAGGGCTGTAGGATCAGTAACCAAACATGCTCGACTCTTCCATTTCCCTGAATTCGACTCAACGCCACCAAAATGGCCACGGACTCCGACTCACAACCATGCTTGTCAAGTCAGTAAGCCAAACATCCAACTATGACTCCTCAATTTCCCTAATCCAACTCCTTGCCAAAATGGACACCGATTCCTCCACTCCGACTCTACAACCATGCTTGAAGTCAGTAAGCCCCAACTTCAACTCCGACTCCTCAATTCCCCTGAATCCGACTCCAGCTCCACCAAAATGGACACCAACTCCGACTGCACGACTCCAACTCCACAACCAGGGCTGTGAAGGCAGTAAACCAAACATCCAACTCTGACTCCTCCTCAATTTTCCTGAAATCCAACACCAACTCCACCAAAATAAACATCACTCCGAATCCACAGCTGCCGCTGGAGTCAGTAAGCCAAACTCCACTCTTCAATTTCCCTGATTTCGCTCCAACAGCACCAAAATGGACACCGACTGCGACTCCAATTCCAACTCCACAACTATGACTGTGAAGTCAATAAGCCAAACATCCAACTAGGGACTCCTCAATTTCCCTGAATCCAACTTCGACTCCACCCAAATGGACACGACTCCGACTTATGTAATCAAATAGCTCAGAAAGGAAAAACTGAATTGGTTGCCATGGCCAATTTTAGATGACTCTTCGTTGACTTACATACTTGGAAGACTCGCTAGAGCAAAGGCAACGTGAAGACGTTGCCTCTGGAAACCAATCACCCTTTGGCTACCATTTTTGAAAGTCCCTTTTTTAAGATTGGTTGTTATTGCGACGCGGGCCTTATCACACTTGGGCAATGTTCAGATCTGTACAAAATTACTACATGTAGTGTTATGGTGCGTTTACACGTCGCGGTATCGGCGTCCACTGACCACTCCGACCAAAAGTCACGTGGTTCGGGAGTTGGACCCGATATCGTACCTGCGTTGTACGGTTTGAACGTACAATGCGATGCTGGAACGATGCCAAAACGATATCGGGGTTGAATGAGCGTGCTATTCAACCGCCCGATATCGGATGGCCGTTGTAGCCGCATCGTCCCGTGTGACAGCCCAACTACGATGTGTACGCCACGTCACCCATTCCTCCCATGTTAACTGGTCGTTCCTGGGTTGGGGGGCGTACACATCGTCGGGACGTTGTATCCCGATATGGGGCTGTCTAAACCGGCAATGCGATGGCGGGAAAAGCGCACTCAAAAAACGCGCTCCCGCGTCGTTGGCTCCGATATCGGGCCGATATCGGGACGTGTAAACCCACCATTATTTTACCAGTCAAAATGACAAACACCTAGTGGAACCTGATGGACCCCAATGTCAATCACTGGGGTCCACTGGTAGTGACCAAATTAGAAGAACCATGGGTCAGTACGGCAGTGCAAGATGGATGTACGACCTCTACTCCATCAAGTGTCGTACACATTGAGATATTGTCCTCAGGACGCAGTGCTTTGTACTTCTGATGGAGCCTGCCATCATTTCTTTGTCAGATATTCATGGAATCTGACAGAAAACCCCTATGTATTCCCTTGTGTGAAATTAGAGGCCTGTGAGGATAAACGGAGGCCTCCTGGACATCTGTCAAAGCCCTATTACAGCTTCATACAACACAGAGGCATGATATGGCTGGGTGAATCATCCTTTATGGTACGTAGAGAAACAGCTTCAATAACGTCTCAGGACCCGGCCTAAAAACAAAACCCACAATAAGATCTGTATGATTTCATTCAGCATTAAGATCTGAAATCTGCACCAGGTAGAGTCAGAGAAGGAGTTTGTTCGTTGCAGTCTCCTTGACTGAAATTCTGCAGCGTGTAAACAATTTGTGAATCCAGTCGTTCACTATTATCCATTGGTGTAAAC
This sequence comes from Allobates femoralis, assembly GCA_033576535.1. Classification (NCBI taxonomy): domain Eukaryota; kingdom Metazoa; phylum Chordata; class Amphibia; order Anura; family Aromobatidae; genus Allobates; species Allobates femoralis. The sequence continues at coordinate 211,875,777 of JARQOC010000011.1, read as the reverse complement.
ATTGATCACCAGTCACCCAGCAAAATAAAGTCAAGTTATGATGCCAAAAAGATATACCTATGTTGTCGGACGTGCAACAGGATGCCTTGCCTATAACTTGATACGCTATAGCAGCGGTCCCCAATCGTAGCTCGAGAGCCACATGTGACTCGCGGGCCCGTGATGAGTGGATGTGGCTCGTCACCCTCTCTCAGAGCTGGATGTGGCTCATGACCCTCTCAGAGCTGGATGTGGCTCGTCACCCTCTCTAGAGCTGGATGTGTTGTGACCCTCTTCAGAGCTGATGTGGCTCGTGACCCTCTCTTAGAGCTGAATGTGGCTGTGACCCTCTCTCAGGCTGGTGTGGCTCGTACCCTCTCTCAGAGCTGGATGTGGCTCATGATCCTCAGAGTTGAATGTAGCTTATGACCCTCTCTCGGAGTTCGATGTGGCTTATGACCTCTCTCAGAGTTGGATGTGGCTCGCGACCCTCTCTCAGAGCTGGATGTGGCTCATGATCATCTCTCAGAGCTGGATGTGGCTCGTGACCCTCCTCAGAGCTGGATGTGGCTCATGATCATCTCTCAGAGCTGGGTTTGGCTCACGACCCCCTCTCAGAGCTGGATGTGGCTCCGTGACCCTCTCTCAGAGCTGCATGTGGCTCATGACCATCTCTCGGAGCTGGATGTGGCTTGTGACCCTCTCTCAGAGTTGGATGTGGCTTGTGACCCTCCCTCAGAGCTGAATGTGGCTCTCTATCCTCTCTCAGAGCTGATGTGCTCGTGACCCTCTCTCAGAGCTGGATGTGGCTCGTGACCTCTCTCAGAGCTGGATGTGGCTCGTGATCCTCTCTCAGAGCTGGATGTGGCCGTGACCTCAGAGCTGGATGTGGCTCGTGACCCTCTCTCAGAGATGGATGTGGCTCGCGAACCTCTCTCAGAGCTGGATGTGGCTTGTGATCCTCTCAGAGCTGGATGTGGCTCACGACCAATGGCGTAACTTCAGGCCAGGGGCCCGATGCGAAAGCTCCACGGGCCCCAATTAATGCAATCTTTATAGTATTAGTCTTTTTCTATGGGCCAAAGGGACTTCTGGGCCCCCCTATGCTGCAGGGCCCGGTGCGATCGCAACCCCTGCACCTATTGTAGTTACGCCCTGCTCACGACCCTCTATTAATGTTGACTGTGGATCTCGAGGTCAGAAAGGTTTGGGACCTCTGCTCTATAAGGTTCAAAACATTCATATTAGCAATTTGATCATTCTTTCCCTATCATTGTTAATTGACCACATGTATGCAAGCGCTCCATAATGGCGCGTTAGCGGAGAAGAGATCGGCACATCTAAATGCACCACTCATCAAAGCACGGCACAAAACTGTGATGTGAAAACACCTAGTTGTTTCTGAATGTCTGCTAATCGGCACGTGTTCCCATTCATTTCTTATGGGCTGTCTGACATGACTGTTCTGTTACTCTAAGGATGAATCCGTTTCACAGTTGTATTATTTATATCTCAGATCTGACTATTGTTGGCAATTAGTGAAGTATATTCAAGTGTTTGTTGTGATTATCGGAGATAGAGATGTCCCAGTAAAACAGGAATGTAATGTCTGCGTGGAAGACAAAATCTCCGGAAAGCATGGACTCCTGCCGCCATGATACACAAGAAACATACGTGTCGGCAGCACCAAACAGGGGTTTATACAAGTATTAATTTCAGTGGTTATCTTGGTCATCTGTTGGGTGTTAGACTTTGGCAGGACGTTCCAAAGGCAATTTGGGATTCCGTGAACCTGTCATTACGCTCCTTATGATTTTACTAATGAAACCAGTGGTAGGACTCTACTGGTCTTTGTGCAACAATAAAATGATACTTGTCTTGTAGTAATCACATGTGCCAGCACTAAGAAAGATCAAAATCAATGCAAAGTAGTCTGGACGTTGTCATGAGGGTGACCCTCTCTTCGGAGACCTAAGGCGAGTCTGGAACCAAAAGGTCACAATGTCTTTTTGATCGCAGGTCTACAACATGAGTGTATCTACTTTCTTTACTGGTGTAGGGGTTAAAGTTGCTTTCCTATTGGCTGTTCTTTGAATCCTTAATCTCAGGTGTAAACCCTTTAGTGACCACTCCCCTCCGCTATAAAACATCACTGATGCCGGTTATAGAATCTCTTTCTATGCTGACCACTTTGGAAGGAGCCTGTCTTTGAAGAAGTGAGGAGTCGTATGAATTACAGCTGAGGTCTTCAGCTGCATGGGAGGAAATTGGAGTGTTTTCCCTTTTGTGTCTATATCCCTCTGTCTGTCCCTCTTACCTTGTGTTGTACTATTGCAGTTGTAAGACTAGTGTCCTTGCCGGCCTCCACACTAGCCAGGGTGAGTCCAGCACCAGGGAAGGCCTAGGCCCATGACAGTTACCGGGAGGGGAGAGGACCCATATGGAGACCCTAGGGAGCTCTACAGACTCAGGTCAGTTCAAGGAGGTGACTGCTCTCCCTATCGTCAGGGCCTTCCTTCTATACTATTCCCGTTGTCACTTTTGTGTTGTGTCACACATTGGGTGTTGGTATTCTCAATTATTTGTTGTCTGTTGGTTACGGGACAAGTTCTGGATTGCTGAGGGTCCAACTGCTGGACCCCACCATTCTTGTGAATCAAGGCTCTGTGAGAATGGAGCCAAGGTCGATCATGCAGTCTCTTAATCTAGAGGAGTGCCAAAGACTAGCCGGGCACAGCGCTCGGACATCTCCCGTGATCCCATTAATGAATAGAGTGGCAGTATGCGTGATTCACATGCCCCAGTTCTCAAGAGCGGTGGTCTCCAAGTGGTCGGACCGCCAGCTCCTTTTCAGTGGCTTTAGTATTCAGAGTCTCTATACATTTTGCATCAGTTTTAAAGTTCTCTTTTCTTTTTTAGTCTTTTATGTAATCTATTCTCGACCTCTTTGCTTATCCAGATGTTTTAGACAGATTCATGCAATATGAGTTTTACCAAATGTCACATCTTCTGCTGAATCTGGCTCCAGTCTCAGCCGGTTGTAGGGTTGTCGAAGAGTTTTCGCTTTGGCGGAGTTTTGTGACGTTTCCCAAGCATTTACGACTTTTGGTGCTGAAAAGTCTTAAAGAGAACCCTTTATTCTTAATTTGTGACGACTTGATGATTCACCTTGGCCAAGAATCCGTCAGTGAATACCACAAGACGAAATAGGAAGAGTGACTTCAATAAATCACCAAAGATGAATCAGGCCCCCGAGTCTTTGAAAGCTATCCCTGCACTCCGGATGGAATTTCCAACCTAATTTTAGAATTTTATGAATCTACACAAACCATTCAGTGTATTTCGGAGAAAACAGCTGTAGACGTCTTGAAGTTTATTCCTATTCTTAAAGAAGTTGTGCACATAGACCGGATTCCTGGGATAGGCACAGCTCCGGATTGTGTCACGTGCCGAGTTATACTGAGCCATGGGTGTAAATGAGTCTTTTTACGTTGCTCTTTTTACACTACGATGGTATTTTGAGCTCCTCGTCTACAAGGTTGCCTTGAAAGTGTGAAGATGTGCACGCTTGTCTCTGTATGACTATGTTGTCTTCTGTGATAAAGGTACCGAAGGAGAGTTGTAAATATGTATGGTTCGTATCTATGTCAAAGGATAGATTAATCCATAAATACATTGTCAGTGTGAGAAGCCAGATTAAAGGGGAAGAGACTTTTTTTGTACTGTCCCTGCCCTCCTACATGATGAAGCAGAGCCGGGCGCTACAGTTCCAGTATCTATAGATCTCTTATAAATCAATAAAATCATATCTGCTCCTCAGCTGTCACCCCTTCCTCAGGGACAGAGAAATTCAACCTCATGCTGCAGCAGTGACAGGAGGTGTATCGGGGACATGGAGCCTGGGGGCTTCAAAATCATCTTCTGATTGGGCAGGGGCGTGGGTAGAGTTAATCTCTGATCACTTCTGGGATCACATGTTCTGGAAAACCTATAATAGTTACTCCAGCCATGTTAAGATGGTGGAACCATGCCGACTATAGCCTTTGGGATACTTGTCCTTGTGTTCCTGGAAACCTATTTAGTGCTGTTTCATGGGCTGCAGAAACACTCTCATCGTCTCTTTCTTTTCCTCCCTGCTCTTTATTTCCTACTGTCTTATACCTTTGTGTGTGATTGCTGTAAAACGAGTCTTCGGTTTCCCGTTTGTCTATTTGTATGGGGATTTACCACCCATGTCCGATCCTTTCCCATGGAGGAGGAGAGGGGGGTATTAGTTCAAGGCTGGCCAGAAGCAGGGCAAGGGTGGCGACCCAGACATCTCCCCCATCAGAGGTATCTCTGGGATAAGGGACAGCTAGGACCCAGGTTGAGAGCCCAGACAACTTATCCAACAGAGGTAACTATGGGATCAGGGACAGCTGGGGGCCATCCTTGCCTGAGGAACAACATAGGAGTTGCCAGTTCCCCTGTGATCTCTACAACTCTGTGACGCCAGCTATCTTCAAAGCAGCATGTGCAATCTCCATTGGAGAACTCTATTGTATTGCACTCTTAGGCTTTAGCAGTGGTATTGTATACTATCAGAAATGGCCGATCTCTTTGGCAACAGGCTGTAAACTGTGTAATTAAAAATGCCTCAGTCCTTGACAGTAGAGTAGATTTTTGTTATATAATGCAAAGTGGTTTACTCTTACAAGCCCCATTTAAGAACTTGGAGTTGACCCTTTAATTGTCCTCTTTTCTTTTCTTTCTTTAAGTCTCTTCTTCTTGGTATGAAGTTAAGGATTTCCTTTTCCTTTCTTCTATAGATGTACCAATACCTTGACCTTTACTTGGCAATTGTTTGCTGCCTTGTTAGCATCTTACATACCATAGAAACCTGTCTGCAAATAGCTTTATAGACCCTCCGTACACCAGGCCATCGTATCCCTATGTTTTTCTCTTACGCATTTCCTCAGATCTCTTGTCTCAATTGAAAGGTTGTTGTCCTTGTATCATCAATGAGCATGTAAGTATTTTAATTACGGTAATCTGCAAAATCCCAAATCGACATAATAATCTCACAGATCTATTATAGCATAGTATTTGCTTTCTTGAAAAATGACAGATTGTGCAAATTTGCCTACATTTTGAGGATATATTTTTGCCTCCACCTTGTTCTGCGCCTCTGTACTTCTTCTGGGAAATTTTATAAATGTATTGACATCTGATTCCTAATGAATAAAGAGTTTTTCTGCATATTGTGACACTGTCATCTCTGATTTATAGGTCACATTGTATAGTGACATGCCCCTTCGTCAGTACGAATAGCCCAAAGGGACTATACAACATAAGCCCTGTGCACACGTTACGTTTTTATCTAATTTTATGATGCGTTTTTGACTGCAGATTTGTAACAAAATTGCAAGTAAATCCTCATGCCGGCAAAGGCAATAAGAATCCTGAAGATAGTGCACGCGTTGAGTATTTTCTCCTTGCAGATTTAGTGCAAAAAATGATCTGCGGCCTGTTGTAGAGTAGGGCGAGGCTGTTGGAGACTGGGGAGGGCCTGTTGGAGTCTGGGCGTAATGTCAACTTGTGATGTTAAAACCAGAATCCAAAACAACACACCTCTTGTCTGGGTGTGAGCTGCTCCGTGCATGCTGGAGACTGGTGCAAACATACTGGAGACTGGGGCGGGCCTGTTTGAGACTGGGGAGAGCCTGTTGGAGTCTGGGCGTAATGTCAACTTGTGATGTTAAAACAGACTCCAAAACAACACACCTCTTGCGGGGGTGAGCTGCTCCTCCACACGCAGAATGCTGACAGAGTGTAAATTACAAACTATTAGCATTTTGCAGCCTGCATACACACACAGATTTTATGAAAAGCCCGGACAACCCCTTTAAGAAAGGATGCATTAGAATTTATATTTTATGTGGAATGCTTGTAATTAATTATATGAAGTTGTTTGTGTTTATAAATATCAAGGGAAGGTCAGTCTGAAGCGAGTGCTTTCATCTACCTTCTCTGGGATCCTATACGATGACTTGGGTGAGACGGATCGAATGTGCACTGGGAGTATATACTGTATTTTTTGGACCATAATATGCACTTTTTCTCTCCTAAAATTAAGGGTAAATGGGGGTGCGTCCTATAGCTCAGATGTAGCTTACTGAGATGTGGTGGAGTGGGGTCACAAGGTCAGGGTTGCCACTGCAGGAAGTCGGCGATGTCACCAGTGGGGCAATGCGCAGGTCCTGGGCTGGGAGGAGGGGTTATTCTGCCTGTCCTCCAGGCAGGCGCCATCTATCTCCTGGCAGTGGATGCAATGGATTTGTAGTAAATGGTGCCAAAGAGGTGCAAACACAGATTGAGCACTTGGAGAGACAAGATTTCAATCTGCATATGCCCTGCCTCCTATGTGGTGGCCTTCAGGAAAGTGGCTGCGGAGGTAAAAAATACACAGTCTGAGCTCTCAGATGCCTAAGATTTCAATCTACGCATGCGCCGCCTCCTATGCGGTGGCCTTCAGGAAAGTGGCTGCGAAGGTGACAAATAAACAGTCTGAGCTCTCAGATAGCTAAGATTTCAATCTATGCATGCGCCGCCTCCTATGTGGTGGCCTTCAGGAAAGTGGCTGCGAAGGTGACAAATACACAGTATGAACTATCAGAGAGCTAAGATTTCGATCTACGCATGCGCCGCCTCCGCGGTGGCCTTCAGGAAAGTGGCTGCGAAGGTGACAAATAATCACTATGAGCTCTCAGAGAGCTAAGATTTCAATCTAAATCTACGCATGCGCCGCCACCTGCGCGGTGGCCTTCAGGATAGTGGCTGCGAAGGTGACAAATACACAGTATGAGCTGTCGGAGAGCCAAGATTTCAGTCTACACATGCGCCGCCTCCTACGCGGTGGCCTTCAGGAATGTGGCTGTGAAGGTGATAAATACACAGTTTGAGGTCTCTGAGAGCTAAAATTTCAATCTACGCGTGCACCGCCACTGCTGATGTGATGGACCCAGGAAAATGGCTACAGATTGAGATTTTGGCTCTCCGAGATCTCAATATGCACATGCGCCATCTCTGCAGTCATCTTCTTGAAGTCCGTCATATCCACAACCGGGAGATCAATGGCGCTTGTTTGACACTGTCCGCTGACACCAATGAGGAGTAGAGGGCAGGTTACCATACCACCTCTTACAGCGCCCCGGGTGACTTATATGGAACCACCTGGTAACCAACACAGCACAGTCGCTCCTGAGGACGCCCAGCTACACTAGCGGGCAGAAACGCGTCGAGAGGTCGTACGCTGTATGACAGAGACTGAGAGGTCGTACACTGTATGATAGAGACTGGGACTGATGGAACATCTTTAACATCAGATAAGTGAAAATGATAAGGTCTAACTCTGCTTGAATGGGTTACTAACCTGTCTACTTTTGATGACTGCTTAACCTGCGTTATTGCCCACTATTTGAGTGGAATAGGGGTGAATTGGTGTGTTTACATATATGCTGGTGATGTGAGGAGGTTTCAAGGGATAGATGGTACCCCACCTTGAGACTTGCTATATTGGGTTTATGGTAACATCAAGTAGAACACTCCCCTAAAAACGCATACATCCAAGCTGCACACACACACGCAGGAAGGGCACTGGGGTTTGACCCAGGCTCATATTCTAGCACATTCAAGATATAACTGACAGGTACCCTGCCGGTAGCAAATTGCCCTGAGTGAGGACATAGGGACACTCAGGGTGAGCCGCCGTGGAACGGGGACACCACTTACTTAACGTGTCTAAATCTCCGTAGTCAGGCAGGGACAGTTGGTAGAAGGATAGAGACATAGGGATCCTCCCCTACAACTGTTCATCCCTTGTTTTACTAGATACAGGTGTAGGGTTACACACACTATTGATTGTTTTTAGTAATGACTAAATAAAGAATTCATTTTATTGTGCACTCTTTGGAGATTATTATTATTTGTATATAGAGTCACACCCAATTATTATTTCAGAATATAATTGTTTGACACTGTCGCAACATCCTCTCCTCTACGATCCGGGCCCACGGTATCACTCCGCCTGTGTTGCTGACAAATTCTTGCGGTGGCAACCCTCCCTCCTGTGACCCTCCCTCCTGTGACTCTCCCTCCTGTGACCCTGCTCCACCTCCGCTGCCCCCATGACAAGCCACACTTGAACTAAAAGACAGACCCTCATTTCAACATTAAAAATGATGTTTTTTCCTATTTTCTTTCTATATTTGCTGTTCGTCTTATAGTTCGTCTTGTACGATATATTCATGTTTAGTTAGACTTTTGTAAAAAAAATTAAAAAAATAAAATAAAAATATATATTTTAATTTATTTAGCAAAACTCTGGGAGGTTTGCTCTTTATTTATAGGTAAAAAAAAAGGACAATTTACAAGTAAACTCATGTTAAAATAACCTTTCATGGAACATTATCGCTTTCTCACGTGTTGGGAGAAGAGAGGGAAAGGTGTGAAGCGAGCGCTTTGGATAATCGGCTTGACAGCCATTTTGCACCATCTTGTTTAAATGCATTGTCTTACGCAGCCTCGGGGATGGAGTCAATGAGGTGAATGGAAAAGTGAGATGTGAATGTTAATCTGGAGACACGTACCTATCTATGGCACATCGAGAGAGATCCCATCTGTTGCCTTCTGCATAAGGAATATATGGGGATGGGGAAAGACGGCTTGTTATTAATGTCATATGTCATCAAGTACCATAGGGTTTTTAGCAATCGCCGTTAAAAGTCATTGCACAAATGCCAAGGCGTTGGTTAATACGTCTGCTCATTGAGATATGTAACTCTCGACTGGTGGTATGAAATAAGGTTTTCATGCAAACTACTTCCGCTCGTTCTAATTAGGGCTTACTAATTGGTTTTGTATTAGCAAAATGTCTGCAAGAATCCATTTTTCAAATACCGGATCTTTACGAATGAAGGGAAAATATCGGTTTCCTTTTTAGTTTTTTCAAGGGCATTTTGCAATTACGGCATCTCGAAGAACTCGCACAACCCGAGCAATTTCCAAATTGTCTTTACAGCAACTGGTAATTAATGTACGTTCCAAAAAATGCTAAGTGCACCAGAAGCCATCACTGCTTTATTGTACAATTCGGGATAAAATAACTTTTTTTTCTTATTTAGTTTGTGTAAATTAGCTCAATTTCTAATGTCTTCTGGCAAAGACTGCTGACAGGCGGAATGTTTACTATGTCTATACTGTAGATTGCTGAGGAAATCATAAAGGAAATGATAAGTTCAGTTTTACTTTGCTGAGTCATTTTTATATTTTTTTATTCTATTTTTGCAAAAAAAGATCAAACTTTTCTTTAAGCTTTGTTCACACTACCGGCATAACTTCTGTTTCGGCAAATGCTGACATACCCCATTGATTCTCAGGCTGGCTTCACACCACGGTAAGGTCCGAGACGGGGCTGTCAGGGATGAACCTGATAGCCCCGGACCGGATCAGCACACAGAACTGGAGGGCAAATATGCCCTCTAGGCGGTGTGCAGTCGAACGCAGTTGCAGCTGCTGATGAATCAGGGCCGCAGGGAGCAGGGAGCTAGCCGGGGTCCTGACACAACAGCGGCGTGCAGCCGCAGGTGTCCGGTTCCCGAATCTTCCCGGACCGAGACAATCTGACCCCATAGGCTCCCATGTTAGGGAGCGCCGGATTGCATCGGATCCGGGAGAATCCGGGATATGGCAATTTGGGGAGATTTTTCTCCCGGACACAAAAATGTTGCAAGCAACGTTTTTGTCTCCGGTGAGAAAAATCTGAATTCTCCCTGATTCTTCCGCAAATATGGAAATCGGATGGCAGAGAGCTGCCATCCGGCCCCATAGGATACTATGGGGCCAAAATCCGGTCCGGGGCTGTCTGGTTTACACCGGACAGCCCCGGATTGGACCTTACCGTGATGTGAAGCCAGCCTTAAGGGAACCTGTCACATGGAAAAATGTTATTAACCTTTAGATTTTGGGTAAGGCCGGTTTCACACTAGCGTTTTAGAATGCTGCGTATAGACCCGACCGAACGCGTGCGGCGCCGCATGCGTGGAGCGTCCCTATGGTTACCATGGGGATGCATTGTGCCAGCGTTCACTTGCGGTTGCGATCGCTTGCATACAAACCACGATCTCCTGGACGCACAAAAAATGTAACTTGTTGCATTTTTTGTGCGTACAAGAGAGCTTGTTTTGTACGTAAGGGTCCGTGAGCGCACAAAGCATGCATGCATTCCTATGGTAACGCAGTGTTATCCGCAGGCCAAGTAGGCAAATGCATGCGCTCCCATAGAAACAAGCATTGAAATTCATCTCTCCTCCACTCCTCCTCTCCTCCTCTTCTCCTCCTCTCCTCGTCCTCTCGCCCTCTCCTCCTCCTCTCCTCCTCTCATGCTCTCCTCCTCTCACCCTCTCCTCCTCTAGTCCTCTCCTCCTCTAGTCCTCTCCTGCTCTTCTCGTCTCCTGCTCCTCTCCTCCGCTCGTCCTCTCCTGCTCCTCTCTTCCTCTCGTCCTCTCATGCTTCACTCGTCCTCCTCTCCCGACGGCTTTTTACTGTGCCCGGACCGGCGGTCAATGCATTACTATGAACATTTTGATGTGAACACAAGCAAACAATCAGCACTGCGTTCACATCAATATGTCAGCATTCGGTACTGCTGCTGCGCATGCAATCCATACGCTGCGGTGCCGAACGCCAATGTGAAACCGGCCTTAATCTGCAGGTTAATAGCATGCGAACCTACCCTGTACCTGTACCTTAAACACCGCTGCCGGGAGGAAATAAATAATGGGGGGCAGCGTTGGCGCATGTTCATTCTCCGCTCTATGTATGGAGAGTGGTGTCTGTAACCGCCCACTTCACTGACTGACAGCTTCCTCTAATGCTAAGCAGCTGTCAGTCAGTACTGGTTGCTGTTAGAGCCGTCGCTGTCTATACACCGAGTGGTGACTGAATGTGCACCGGCGACGCCTCCATGACTGAAACCGGAACGCTGTTATGTGAGCACTGCGGCTGTTGCTCGCTTAGTGTTGATTGTTCCTATGTCATAGAAGGCAGGGAAAGAAAGACCGGCGGTGATTGCACGAGGGGCTCACGTGACGTCAAAATATCACGTGAGCCCCCGAGCCGCGTTTACTGACAGCACTGAAATGGCGGCAGCATGGGAGGTAAGTACTGAGTTTATTATTTTAACTGGGGGAAACAAGTCAATTCAGAAGAGGTTGTCCTAGTAATGGTCAAGTACTTCTGTGTTCTCTATGAGAAAGACGTCTCTGCCTACGGCTTATCTCTGGGAACACAAAGCAATCATCACTCCAAAACATGCCCAATCGACTTCTCCCTCAACGATAAGTTGACCTGCTTCACCATACACTTTAACCTGTTGGATGAATCTGTTGATACATTTATTTTAATTGCCTATATAGCACCTTTAATTCCACAGTGCTTTACAAACATCATGATCACTATCCTCACTGGGGCTCACAATCTAAATTCCTTATCAGTATGTTTTCGGAGTGTGGGAGGAAACCAGAGGACCCGGAGGAAACCCATGCCAACATGGGGAGAACATAGGGATATACAGTACATGTTGCCCTATATGCAGGTATGTGTATATGATGCAATAATGAAGATGATTGGAGGTTTCCCATCGTAGGGACCAGGGCTATGGAGTCGGAGTCGTGGAGTCGGAGCTCATTTTGGTGAAGTTGGAGTTGAAGTTGAAGTCGGTATAACATGGACCGTCTCTGTCTCCTAAAATATGTGATAAATTAAGTACAGTAGTTTAATGTTGTATGTGCTGAATATTAGCATTATGTTCCACCTAAATATCTTGATTATTGTATCATTATGATTAAAGCCTGATGTTACCATTGTTCTACAATAAATGTATAACTTAAAAATGAGCCAAGTATGAGGATGTCTGAGTCGGAGCTGGCTTTGGGGAATTGAGATGTTGGAGTTGGTGGATTTGCTTACCGACTCCACATCCCTGGTAGGGACCTCCCTTTGTCAGCTATCGCCACTGCAGGTGGTGACGAGTTCTTGTTTCACCGAAGGTAAAATGATGTGTGACATCATATGGTGTCCATTGGTATCTATGCCTTGATGATGTATCCAATGGACAACCCTCTTTTTGCCCTTACTCTTCTCTTTCGATTTCACACAAGGAAGGGTTTGTTTTCTGGCTTACTTATGTATATAAGTCCTTGGCCAACGTAAAGTGTCTTCTAGGCCTCCAACTTCCGGCACATACCCAACTTGACCCTTCCCCAACAACATTCTTGATCGTCTCTATGACATTCACATACCCTTATGTGGAAAGGGGTTTATAATGCAGAAAACCCTTCAAAGGAGGAACCACACAATGTCTCAGTCTCTCGGGTCTGCAGTAGATGGCACATTTCTATACAGTATTAACTCCATCCGGCCTCCATCACTTCTCATATGACCCTCCGAATAAGCCTTGCTCACGGCCAGTAACCGCGTCTCATATCAGCCCGTAACACGTCATGTTACTCTCATATCAACAGGGACTAGTTGTTAAAAAAAAAGGATCTTAATTAATTGAGAGCATTATGGCGTGGACAAATTGCTTTGTATTTCGTGTGAGAGCTTATTGCAGATGTTCTGTTTTTGAGATGAATACCTATTTATTTGCTTGTTTCTGCCTGAGAGCCAGCTGTTCTAGAAAAGGCATATACAAATCCCATTTACTTGTCATGAAATATTGCAGATGGCAGCGTTTACAGTGTAAAATACCCTCATTACCTGCCATTTGTTTAATTTATACTGGGAATTATTTCTTGCAGCGCCTCTCCGTAGGAACAAAAGGAATCTCCTATTGAAAGAGACTAAATATAAGATGAATCCGCATGACCTACAGGAATCATGAATGTGGGTAGATGGATTCTGTTACAGATACCTCTACACTACTATTTTTAAAAGAACCTGAAACCTAGACATTAATACTTAAATTTAGCAAGAAATATACCGTATTTGCGGAGTATAAGACTCACTTTTCCCCACAAAATTTGGAAGGAAATGGGTGTGCATTGTAGCTTACCGGGGGAAAGCATGGTGCAAGGTCATAGTAGGTAAGTTCTTCTGCAGGAAGCCATCGACGGCAGGTGTTGGGCGATGCTGCAGGTCCTGGAGTAGGAGGAAGGGGTGTCCCAGTTGTGTGAGGCAGGAGCCATTGATCTCCCAGCAGTGGGCTTCAGGGAAATGTTGGCGGCGCGAGGAAGGAGCAATTGATCTCCCAGCAGAGGGCTTCAGGAAAATGTCCAGCGGTGCAAGGCAGGAGCCATTGACCAGTGGTCTTCAGGGTAATTTTGGTGCTACGCGGGAACAATTGATCTCCTGGCTGTAGGCTTCAGGGAAATGGCGCCATAGGCAATGCATTCGCAGATTTAGACCTCAGCTTAATAATGAGCCGAGATCTTAATCTGAACATGCACCGCCTCCGGCAGCCGGGTGATCATTGCCTTCTGCCTCGCACCGATGACATTTCCCTGAAGCCCACTGCTGGGAGATCAATGGTTAGTGCCTCACACCACTGACATTTTCCTGAAGCCCACTGTCGGGAGATGAATGGCTCTTGCCTTGCACCCCAACATTTCCCTGAAGCCCACCAACAGGAGATCAATGGCTTCTGTCTCGCCCCACTGACATTTCCATGAAGCTCACAGCCGGGAGATCAATGGCTCCTGCTTCGCACCGCCAACATTTCCATGAAGCTAACCGCTGGAAGATCAATGGCTCTTGCCTTGCACCGCCAACATTTCCATGAAGCTTACCGTCAGGCGATCAATGGCTCCTGCCTCGTACCACCAACATTTCCATGTAGCCCACCACCGTGAGATCAGTGGCTCCTGCCTCACACCGCCAACATTTTAATGAAGCCCACCGCTGGGAGATCAATGGCTTCTACTTTGCACCACTGACAATTTCCTGAAGCCGACTGCTGGGAGCTGAATGACTCCTGCCTTGCACCTGTGTCTTGTAGTCCACATAATCCGGTATTTGTTCTCTGTGTTTGTTAGTCTAGAGTAGGGCTGGGCGATTTTGGAAAAAATCAAAATCTCGATTTTATTTAAACCTATGGACGATTTTCGATTTAAATCTCGATTTTTTTTTTTTCTATTTTTTTTTGCTTTTCTTTGATGAATAAAGAGAAAAAACTAAGAGGTACCGGATATACTCGTGTATAAGCCGACCCGTGTATAAGCCGACCCCCCTACTTTTGCCCCCAAAACCTGGGAAAACCTATTGACTCGTGTATAAGCCGAGGGTGGACCCCAGCACAGGTATACAGCCCCCAGCAGTGTGGTATACAGCAGCCTCCCCAGTGGTACATACAGGCCCCAGCAGTGTTACAGCAGCAGCCCCAGTGGTGTATACAGCAGCAGCCCCAGTGGTGTATACAGCAGCAGCCCCCAGTGGTGTATACAGCAGCAGCCCCCAGTGGTGTTTACAGCAGCAGCCCCCAGTGGTGTTTACAGCAGCAGCCCCCAGTGGTGTTTACAGCAGCAGCCCCCAGTGGTATACAGGGCCCCCCCATGGGTATACAGGGCCCCCCCACCTGTAACGTAATAGAACATTATACTTATCCCTGCCGCTGTCCCGCTGCCGCCACCGCGCGCCTCCGGATTCATCCGGCTTCTTCTGGCTTCCTCCTCCGACGCACAGACAATGACGTCATTGACTGTGCGATGGAGGAGGAAGCCGGATGAAGCCGGAGGCGTGCGGTGGCGGCGGCGGGACAGCGGCAGGGGTAAGTATAATGTTCTATTACTTTACAGGTGGGGGGGCCCTGTATACCCATGGGGGGGCGCCATTTTAAATCGAATTTGACGATTTTCGTCAAATCCAAATCGTGGCCACAGCAGGGGGCGAATTAATCGAATTAATTTGATTAATAGCCCAGCCCTAGTCTGGAGCATATACGATTGATCCGTATGGGATCCGTTATTTTAGGTGCACTCATAGTCTTGAATAGGCGAGTGTCATCCAACTTACAGAATTTGGGTGTCTCCATGGTAACAGACTGCAGAAATGTCTGTAGTCAGGTTCTACAGAGTCATACACTACTCCAACAGTCTACTACTTCTTTGTAACCATCCAAATATATAGGTAAGAAAAAGGGGATCAAAGACAGGGAGTGTGTGCAAAACATGACTTGCAAAGAGGCCGTGTGTCGCCTCTGTTCCCTTCGAGATGTATAGTTCAGCATGGGAGCTGTAAACACAAATATATTGTATATTTTTCACCAGTGTAAGATACGGGTGATGAAATACAGATGAGCGGCTCCCACAGAGCAGTCTCCATTTATTCTGATTCTATTTGTTTCCATGTGAGCAATACTAAAAAATGCCTGTCTTACAAATTAGGAAATTGGAAGATAATTGCAGAAATGTTTACTATTTCAGAGCTGGATGTGAGTTCATGCTGCCGGCAGTCGCTAATTGAAATGCAAAACAATTACTTACTGTTTAAAATGTCTAATCCACATCGAAAATCAGCCCCTGGGCTCTGAGTCATGTAATGCTTGGATGCCCCATTCAGATTCCATGCATATCTGACTGCCCTTTCCCCAAATACCAGAATACACTGACGTCACCTGTTGCTAAAAGAATACTTTCCTGTTGGGTTATTGTACATGATGATGACAGACGGGAAGCAGATTTCACAATTCCTTCTAGTCCTTGTAAATAGGAAATATTCAATATTCTATAGCCCACTCCTTGTGTGTTTCAATACTGTAAAACAATGCAAAGGCATAGTCTCAAGTATCTCTTAGGCAAGCATCCTATGCTGCCAGAGTCCCATATAGCCAATCACAGACTACTGCCCGTCACCACTGTCTGCAACAGTCCCCAATATAGCCAATCACAGACTACTGTCCCATCACACTGCCCACGTCATAGTACCTTCCCCGTCACAGTCACAGTCCCCAATATAGCCAATCACAGACTACTGTCCCATCACCACTGCTGCCACAGTCCCCAATATAGCCAATCACAGACTACTGCCCCGTCACCACTGTCTGCAACAGTCCCCAATATAGCCAATCACAGACTACTGTCCCATCACCACTGCTGCCACAGTCCCCAATATAGCCAATCACAGACTACTGTCCCATCACCACTGCTGCCACAGTCCCCAATATAGCCAATCACAGACTACTGTCCCTATCACTGCGCACAGACCCCATATAGCCAATCTCAGACTCTGTCCCTATCACCACTGCCGCAACAGTCCCCAATATAGCCAATCACAGACTACTGTCCCATCACCACTGCTGCCACAGTCCCCAATATAGCCAATCACAGACTACTGTCCCTACCACTGCCTGCACAGACCCCAATATAGCCAATCACAGACTACTGTCCTATCCACTGCCGCACAGTCCCCAATATAGCCAATCACAGACTCTGTCCTATCCCACTGCTGCACAGTCCCCAATATAGCCAATCACAGACTACTGTCCCTACCACTGCGCAACAGTCCCCATTATAGCCAATCACAGACTACTGTCCTACACCACTGCCGCAACAGACCCCATATAGCCAATCACAGACTACTGTCCTATCACCACTGTCCGCCACAGTCCCCAATATAGCCAATCACAGACTACTGTCCCTCACCACTGCTGCCACAGTCCCCAATATAGCCAATCACAGACTACTGTCCCTACCACTGCCGCAACAGACCCCATTATAGCCAATCACAGACTGCTGTCCTATCACCACTGTCCGCAACAGTCCCCAATATAGCCAATCACAGACTACTGTCCCATCACCACTGCTGCCACAGTCCCCAATATAGCCAATCACAGACTACTGTCCCTACCACTGCCGCAACAGACCCCATTATAGCCAATCACAGACTGCTGTCCTATCACCACTGCCGCAACAGTCCCCATTATAGCCAATCACAGACTGCTGTCCTATCACCACTGTCGCAACAGTCCCCAATATAGCCAATCACAGACTACTGTCCCATACCACTGCTGCAACAGTCCCCAATATAGCCAATCACAGACTACTGTCCCATCACCACTGCTGCAACAGTCCCAAATATAGCCAATCACAGACTACTGTCCCATACCACTACCCACAACAGTCCCACATTATAGCCAATCACAGACTGACTTGTCCCATACCACTACCACAACAGACCCCTTATAGCCAATCACAGACTGCTGTCCATCACACTGCTGCCACAGTACCAATACAGCCAGTCTACTATCCCTACCACTGCCGCGACAGACCCCAATATAGCCAATCACAGACTACTGCCCCATCACCACTGCTGCCACAGTACCAATATAGCCAATCAGTCTACTATCCCTACCACTGCCGCGACAGACCCCAATATAGCCACAGACTACTGTCCCTACCACTGCCGCAACAGACCCCAATATAGCCAGTCACAGACTACTGTCCCTACCACTGCCGCAACAGTCCCCAATATAGCCAATCAGAGACTGCTGTCCTATCACCACTGTCCGCAATAGTCCCCAATATAGCCAATCACAGACTACTGTCCCATCACCACTGCTGCCACAGTCCCCAATATAGGCAATCATAGAGTCTTGCCCCATGACTGCTGCAGCCAGGGTCCCCAATATAGCCAATCACAGGCTGCAGTCCCATCACCACTGCTGCCACAGTCCCCAATATATCCAATCACTGTCTACTGTCCTATCACCACTGCTGCAACAATCCCCAATATAGCAAGTTACAGACTACTGCCCCATCACCACTGCTGCTATTGTCTTCATAATTATTTGTTATTATTATTTATTTTTATAGCTCCATTGTATTCCATGGCGCTTTACATATGGAAGGGCAGACGAGGACAAGTACAATATGTATGGACAATCGAACAGTACAGGTACAGGAGGGGAGAGGACCCTGCCCATAAGGGTTCACAGTCTACGAGGGACGGGTGGGGATACAGTAGGAGGGGAAAAGTGCCGACTTGAGACGATGCGGTGGACCACGTCTCATCATAGGTTGTAGGCTTGTCAGAAGAGGCAGGTCTTCAGGTTTCTTTTGAAAGTTCCCAGGTTAGACGAGTGTCTAATATGTTGGGGGAGAGGGTTCCAGAGTATAGCGGATGCACAGGAGAAATCTTTTATGTGGTTGTGAGAGGAGGAAATATGAGGGGAGTAGAGAAGAAATTCTTGGGAGGATCTCAGGTTGCGTGAAGGTAGGTGTCGGGAGACCAGGTCAGAGATGTATGGAGGGGACAGGTTGTGGATGGCTTTGTATGTCATGGTTAGGGTATTGAATCAGGATCTCTGAGAAGTGGGGAGCCAGTGAAGGGCATGGCAGAGAGGGGAGACAGGTGAATTAGTCAGGCAGTGGAGTTTAGGATAGATTGGAGGGGTGCGAGGGAGGTAGCGGGGAGGCCGGTGAACAGGAGGTTGCAGTAGTCAAGGCGGCAGATGATGAGAGCATGAACAAGTGTTTTAGCAGTGTCGTGGTCAAGGAAAGTGCGAATCCGGGAAATGTTTTTTAGCTGGAGTCAGCAGGAGGTGGCGAGGGCTTGGATGTGAGGCTTGAAGGAGAGAAAAGAGTCAAGGATAACCCCGAGGCACTTGGCGTGGAGGACTGGGGAGAGTGAGCAGTCGTTGACATGGATGGATAGGTTGGGTAGAGGGGGGAGAGCGACTTGGGGGGAAGACAATGAACTCAGTTTTGTCCATGTTCAGTTTTAGGAAGCGAGCAGAGAGGAAGGATGAGATGGCGGACAGGCATTGTGGAATTTTGGATAGTAGGGAGGTGATGTCAGGCCCAGACAGCTAGTTCTGAGTGTCAACAGCGTAGAGGTGGTACTGAAGGCTGTGGGACTCAATGAGTTGTCCTAGGCCGAGGGTGTAGATGGAGAAGAGTAGTGCTCTTGGCGGTCAGTAGGTCATTGGTGATTTTGGTTATGGCTGTTTCAGTGGAGTGGTGGGGTCAGAAACCGGATAGTAGGCGGTCAAAGAGCGAGCAGGAGGAGAGGTGGGAGGACAGCTCAGAATGGACGTGTTGTTCAAGTAGTTTTGAGGCAAAAGGGGGAGAGTAGATATGGGGCAATAGACACAGATGCAGCGTAGAGGGAGGGTTTTTTGAGGATGGGTGTGATCAAAGCGTGTTTGAAGGATGAGGGGAAGACGCCCGTAGTGAGTGATAAGTTGAAGAGATGGGTTAGGGCAGGATGAGGACTGAGGTGAGGTTGGATGAGGTGGGAGGGGAGTGGGTCGAGAGCACAGGATGAGGTGTGATTGTGACAGAAGAGAGAGTTGATCTTCTGTCATGGCGAAGAAGCTTCCTTTGACGAAGAGGGTTGGGCAGGGGCACATTTATAAGAATATCTCAGCACAGGAACATTTTTTTTAACACATCCAATTGTGGAACTTTTTTTATTTTAAGATCTAATAATTGAAATGTACAAATTGTTCGCGACACAACCTCTTTAAGATAACTTTTCCCCAAACATCTTGGAGGGGACCTGAGCCTGAGTATATGTATAGATGACAGCAGCATAGATATGTGGCGCACACTACAGCCCTGCAAACCGGTTTCAATTTACTAAATTGCTACAGTTATCATATTCTTTTTTTTTTTATTATTTTACTCCATTTAGCTGAGTGCTCTAGTGGCAGAAAAGCCCAGAGGGAATATTCATTGTACAGGCGTTAGAGAGAGGATGGAGATCTCCTTCGCTGATAGGACAATTGGCCTCTTTTTGAAGTGTCAGAGCAATTGTATAATTAGCATTCATCAGACACATACGTTCTTATGGATACTGTCTGTTTGATGTTCTATATTTGGAACATGTGCTGCCGGAAAACAGGGATAACTGGGCTTTCATGTCTGCTCAGGATTAGTTAAACTACTTACTAATGCTGTTTTAGGATTTGCCTACACAGACTTGATGTCTTTCTTATTTCATGGATACCCATTTTAAGGATGTCCTCAACACCTTCACTGGTGACCTCACTTATCCAATATGGCCTTCTGCCTTTTCTTGAAGACCTTTCCTCCTACATCTGAACGGAGATAGCTGTAGTCTGCTGTGGATCTTTGTGCTTGATGTTTGCAGATTGCCGACTGATGTGCCGCCTGGCAGAGAGGATCATGCTGACTAATGAACAGGCAGCACGTGTGTCCCGCACTAATGGCGGATTGTGAGGGTGCACTGGACATACAAATAATTGAAGTATCATCATATCTGTTTTTGCAGATGTCTGGTTTGCAAGATACTTCTTATATTAGTGGTCTCAACAGTCTTTTTGCTAAGACTTATGTCAGCCAGCTGTTTTTAGTGTCTTCAATGCCGTTACAAACAGGGGTGAAAAGTTGGAAAGCCAAACACCGACCAGGGCTGTGGAGTCGGTTAACCAAACCTCAGACCAGGGCTGTGGAGTCGGTTAACCAAACCTCAGACCAGGGCTGTGGAGTCGGTAACCAAATCACCGACCAGGGCTGTGGAGTCGGTTAACCAAACCTCAGACCAGGGCTGTGGAGTCGGTAAGCCAAACCTCAGACCAGGGCTGTGGGGTCGGTAAGCCAAACCTCAGACCAGGGCTGCAGAGTCGGTAAGCCAAACCTGTGACCAGGGCTGTGAGTTGGTAAACCAAACCTCCAACCAGGGCTGTGGAGTCGGTAAGCCAAACCTTCGACAGGGCTGTGGAGTTGGTAAGCAAAACTTCTGACTAGGGCTGTGGAGTTGGTAAGCCAAACTACCGATCAGGACTGTGGAGTTGGTAAGCCAAACCTCCAACCAGGGCTATGGAGTTGGTAAGACAAACCTCCAACCAGGCTATGAGTTGGTAGCCAAACCACCGACCAGGGCTGTGGACTCGGAAAGCCAACCTTCGACCAGGGCTGAGGAGTCAGTAAAAAACCACCAACCAGGCTGTGGAGTTGGTAAACCAAACTCCGACTAGGGCTGTGGAGTCAGTAAACCAAATTTCCGACAGAGCTGTGGAGTTGGTAAGCCAAATTTCCGATCGACCAGGGCTGTGGAGTCTAAGCAAACCTCCGACCAGGGCTGGAGTCATAAGCCAAACCTCTGACCAGGGCTGTGGAGTCGGTAAGCCAAACCTCTGACCAATAAATCTGCGAAAAAGAATGCGCATATAGGGTCTTACTCAATTAACCACTTTCACTTTGCGATGTGGAATTGCTCACCTTTGTCAGTTTGAACCCACAATCGGTAGAAAGCGTAAGGCAGCTGCTGCAGGGACCGCACTCCATGGTACCGTGGTTGTGATGCAGATATTTTTGACGAAGTGCTCAGTGTCCGCGCTGCTGCCGAGATGAAGTAAGCCAAGACACAGGGATGTCTGGGTCAGCTCAAGCCTTATTACCAATGCGTTCTGAGCTCCTACGAGCTCCTTCCTCAGGGAACATCAAACCTCTGACCAAGGCTGTGGAGTCGGTAAGCCAAACCGCCGATCAGGGCTGTGGAGTCAATAAGCCAAACCGCCGACCAGGGCTGTGGAGTCGGTAAGCCAAATATCCAACTCCTGACTCCTCAATTTCCCTGAATCCGACCCCACGACTCGGACTACCTTATTCATGGCTCATGTTTAAGAAATAACTTTACTGTTGTACAACGTGAACATCAGGCTTTAATCATTAGTATGATACAATAATCAAGATATTTAGATAGAAGCAGGGCTGTGGAGTCCGTAAGCCATTAAATCTCCGACTCTGACTCCTCAATTTTTCTTAAATCTGAATCTGACTCCATGACTCCGAATCCCTCATACACAGCTCATGTTTAAGTGATACATTTATTGTAGTACAATGTGAACATCAGGCTTTAATCGTTACGGGGATGCAATAATCAAGATATTTAGATAGAACATAATAATAATTCATAATAATACTCAGCACATTCTGCATTGAACTACTGTACCCAATGTATTATATATTGTAGGAGTCGGAGTCTGTCCATTTTAGCTGTTTTATAACTCTCTTGCCCCATGATATGTGTAGTGACTAGTGTCATAGCAAGGAGTTTGTATCTTCTCCCCATGCCTCCATGGGTTTCCTCCCACACTCTAAGGACATATTGATAGGGAATATCTATTGTGAGCCCAATGGGGACAGTGATGATGATATCTGTAAAACATATGATGGCGCTATAGAAGTGAAATAAAGTTGACGGCATTTCCGTATAGGAGAAGGGCATCTTTTCTACGCATTCCGTATCTCTTGACGATAATGATTGTGTTATTAGTACGATGTTCCTCGATGAGTGCGGATAATGATACATTATAACTTACAGCACAAATGCTGTCACCTGCCAACTATGTCTGTTAGTATAATGGCTCTCATTTGGTTCTCCGTGCCTGTGTATCATGTGCAGATGGTCCGAGCTTTTAATCACCTCTGTCTGAGAAGATCAGAGCGTTGCTGAATGTGATGTTGCTGGGTTATTTGTGTGGTCTGTGTGCAGCTCTGTGATATAGCGGGTCTCTGTGCCTGGACCTGGCAGCACACACTGAGAGTGTAAATTTGGGAAGCGATGATGTTTTGATGTCCAGACTGGCAATGTCGGAAAATTAAGTTGTTAATTATAGCCAAAAGTGATGGAGAAAAGACATTAATTCTGCACATTACAGAGTCCAATTATCAAACAGTCTGAACGAAATTCTGCTCTTAAAAAATAAAAGCTGTGCCTGTCTTTTAGGCAGTTTTTATACATCTGCCGGTATGTGTCTGAAAAATTGTGTATTCTGCTCGGTTTTTGTCTCGACTGCAGTGTTGCAGAGGCTTTGCCTCCGATTGACCAGGGTGGTGGAGTTAGTAAGTCAAACCTCCGACTCTGACTCCTCAATTTCCCTGAATCCGCCCCGACTCCACAGCTCTAGTGTGCAGTCAGTAAGCCAAACCTCTGACTCTGACTCCAGTTCTGACTCCTCCATTTCCCTGAATCCAACTCCCAACTCTGACTCCACGACTCTGGCTCCACAGCCCTGGTGTGCAGTCAGTAAGTCAAACCTCTGACTCCAACTCCTACTCCTCAATTCCCTGAATTTTACTCCAACTCCAGGTGTACAACTCCTATTCCACAGTCCTGGTGTGCAGTTGGAAAGCCAAACTTCTGAATCCAACTCTGACTCCTCAATTTCACTGAAACTGACTCCAACTGTGACTACGGATCCAAGACTCGGACTCCACAGCCATTGTGGGCAGTCGGTAAGCCAAACCTCTGACTCCAACTCTGACTCCTCAATTTCCCTGAATCCAACTCTGACACCAACTCCACCAAAATTGACACCGACTCCACAACCCCGACTCCACAGTCCTGCGATTGGCCCTACCACTCCCAACCATTAACACTTCCACCCTTCACCCACTGATTCACTCCCAATAAACACACATACCACAGTGGTGGATTAATTGTTCAAACAGGCTTTATTTTGCAAACACAACAATAATAAATAATTTGCAAGCAAGTAGATTCTTGGAGCTCCAAAGCCTGGTGGAAACAAATCCAATACCAAGAAGACTACTCAGTATTACCCCCAACCACAACCACAGGCTCGGGTGCACATCTGTTGCCTGAAAACCTTGTCCATAATACTGACTCCTAGGGACTCGGGAGGTTACCATCCACCAACTATACAACTCCCCACCAACTTCACAAACCTCCTCACCACCGCTCGTCAAAATGACCCAAGTCAAACCCTTCCCCCACACATTTCTCCCAATCTTTTTTATTACCTAACCCCCTAAACCAAGGTCGGGAGGGCGGGACCTTTCCTTATGGTGTCTGTGCGCCGTTTGCTAGCCCGCACCCCTTCCTTGATTAAATACAGGCCCCACTCATAAATCGATCCCCCTCTTTCTTTTCCAACCCTCTTAAAAGTTTGACCCAACAAAGCTCGCTCTTTACAATTATTTATTTAACCCCTGGAGTCATGGGTCACTGCGCCCACGTCTCTGCTGTCGGTCATTTAGTTTTTATGCTAACACTCTAGAGTAAAAAGGTGTCAACTGTCGTCGGATTCAAATTCTGTTATAGAACCTTCATACTGGAATCTGATTGGCCAACATGGGTCAGATTTTTCAAAATTGTTTTAACAGTCTTTGTTGCCCATAGCAACCAAGCACAGTGCAACTCATTCATTGAGTGATTAGAAGACTGTTTAGATTAAAAGTTAGAATGCTCATTCATAATGATCTTGCAGGGCTAATTGATTCTGCCCCCATGACATTAGTAGTTATAGACTCTGACCACTGACTAATGATTTTATTAGTTGGATCACTGCTACCTATAGACAATGAAAGCGGTAATTTGATTGCTTGCTATCGTTTGGCCTGAGCGTTCCAACACATACTCTTGATGCACGTGAACCGCTTTCTGTGCATCTAGAACTCTACAGAGGGTGGACCGGTATAACGCTAGCTGGGCTATCTCTGTGGTGTATCTATGTAACTAGCAGGTGCAGTAATAGTCAGAATATAAAGTCTTGAGTCACCCGCACAATAAGTAGAGTTCTGTATCGCACTCAGCAGCTTCTGGCGTAAATTCCCTTTTACTTATTGATAGACAGGAAAGGGGAACATACTTTGTTCCTCCTTTTGTAAATTTGCAGCCCGTGACTGAAATTTCAGTTTTTTCTTTATGAAGTAAAATCCAAGAGCGGAACTGAAGAAGATGCCGAAAGTGTTTCACCCAATCAATTAGCTCAGAAGGACATTTCGAAAAACATTTCGACAGGAGCACATTTAGAAAACGATAGCATTACCAACTGAGGCTTCTATGTTCTAGAAAAGACTAAAGATGGCCAGACTGTAAAGACTGGACTAAAGTTGATGGAGATTGATTATCATAACTATAAAGGCCCCGTCACACCTGGCGACGTGGCTGGAGATGTCGGCGGCGACTGGCGGGTGCGCGCACATTTTTGGCACCCCGCCAGCGTCACTTTCCCCCATTTACACGGGGAGACATCTCCAGCACCGCGCGGCGAGCTGTCAAGCGGCATCGCCGCCGGGGTCTCTCCAAACCCCAGCGGCGATGCAGGAGAATGGGAGCCTATGGCTCCCATCGCCTGTCAGCTCGCCAGCGGCCTGTTACATTGGGCGATGTGTGCACATCACCCCAGATCGGTCGCCTGGTTTCAGAGCATTGCTGTGAAACCAGGCGACCTCCCGGCGGCGCCGACATCGCCCCTTTACATAAGGCAACATAGGGGCGATGACGCCACCGATAGACCACGCCCCTACGTCGCCTATGTAATGGGCGGCTATGTCTCCCCGTGTGACGGGGCCTTTAGGAATGATGTTTAAGAAAAAACGATTTTCCTAGTTAGCCGATGACTAAGGGCCCTTTCACATCAGCGTTTTTTTAAATTTGCGGCAGATGCGGTGAAAAAACCGCATCTGCCGCAACTGCCGCATAACGGTTCCACTTGCGGCACGGTTGCGGTTTTTTCCATAGGAAGTATAGGGGGACTTGCGGCAGATGCGGCAAGTGCGGTATTGCACTTGCGGCAGGTGCGGCAGAGAAAAAAACCGCGGCTTACTGCGGTTTTTTTCGCTGCCGCACCTGCCGCAAGTGCAATACCGCACTTGCCGCATCTGCCGCAAGTCCCCCTATACTTCCTATGGAAAAAACCGCAACCGTGCCGCAAGTGGAACCGTTATGCGGCAAACGCGGCAGATGCGGTTTTTTCACCGCATCTGCCGCGAATTACGAAAAACGCTGATGTGAAAGGGCCCTAAAAGTGTTAATCCCAAACAACTGAAATTTTCAGTTAAAGGGTGTATCCAGGATTATACTGAAAAAATGTACCCAAGCACTAACAGACAGGTAGCTGCTACCTACCAACCTGTTGTTCTCGGCGCCATTCTCCGCCAGCAAAGAGCCGTCACAGACCGCCCCTGCCGGGGATGCAGTGGGTTTGTCAACAGAGTGGCTTCTTTTTCGCTCTACTCTATAGAAGGGGTAGGACAGCCGACGTCATGCTGATTGACCGCTCCATATCATAAAAAGAAAACCGGTGCGGGGCACAACAGGCAGAAAGGTAGCAATTAACCTTTAATAGTCCCACGAAATAGTCTCACAGAATGTTTCCTGAAAGATCTTTGTCCTCAACCCCATATCATTAATAGTACTGTATGTGGCTGGGTTGAACAACTTGAAGGGCCAAATTGGTTTTCAAGTATTAATCGTTCATCAGATCTTTTTATTCAACAATTTTCCATTTCCATATTATTACTCTCCATTTGTTATGCAAAACCAACAATTTCAACAGACATTTTTACCATAAGGTAAAGACTTTATAGATTGGGATACCCATTTGAGATGTCCACGGGAGATTAAGACCGAATTGGGAAATTCATACCATGGAGTCGCCCTTAGATTTATCTTATTATTTTGAACTCTTGAAACCATGATGATATTTATCCCTCTGTTGTCCCAGCCATAAAAGTGGCGCCTCTTATTCCGAATGAATTTGTTGTTCCACTTGTGGTATCTCCTGGGAATCTCATGCCTCATAATGAAGAATAATGGCTATAATTCAGATTGTGCGCAGTAGGCACCATAGTAAAGAGCACAAACTAAGAACAAGCATAAACAGATATTGGAAATCTCATTAAGTCATACGTACCGTATGTTTCCTCTCGGGGAAAATGAAGACCAATAAAAGGGACCTGCTGATGTTTCTACAATAACATTAATTGGTAAAGCAGCTCAGAAAATAAATCTTTACGGAGATATTATGTTTGATAACATCCCAGCTACATTCAGCTGTTGAAGGCAAGCACGCACCAATTGATCACGTCTAGCGTCACTCATGACTATCTACAACCTGCACCGATGGCTGTGTATACAAAAGATGTCTTTAAAGAGTTAAATCAGTGGTCTTTTCAAACATTTGTAACTTAGCCCCCCGAATTACCATTGTTGTGGGCTACACAATGCATTCCTTGCATGCTGAACATCCTGTCTGCATTAGTGGGTGGTCCGAGAGCATGGATAGGCTTAATACCCTCATATGTATTAGATAAATGTCTTCAAAACTGGCCCATTTAGGTGGGATCACTTGAGCATATGTATTGGGGACTTCCCAAGTCTTTCCTGATGGGCTAGGGTCACATTAATGTTTGTGCCACGCTCAGGGGGTAGCGTTTAAAACATAGGTTTTGGTAGCATAAACATGGTGCTACCTCCATGGTAGCATTTTAGGCCCCCTGGCAC
Organism: Allobates femoralis; assembly: GCA_033576535.1. Taxonomy (NCBI): domain Eukaryota; kingdom Metazoa; phylum Chordata; class Amphibia; order Anura; family Aromobatidae; genus Allobates; species Allobates femoralis. Next base: position 211,848,546 of record JARQOC010000011.1, on the reverse strand, counting down.
CGCTTCCCAGCTCACCTCTCCTGGGTCGGTATCTCCTGCTCCTGTGCCGACCGGGCACCCGGCGTCCAGGCGTGCTGTGTCTCGGAGCCGTCGCCGGGTTCCCTTCCTGTCAGCTGACCACCAGGCTCGCACATGAGCACATTACTATGGTCGTATTCATGTGACCAATCAGCGATGCACTAGGTGCACTCCTGCCCTGTGACTCTAGGGGCCGGCACGGTCCAACCTGACACTCCCCTTGACCAATAGCTTCTCTTCCTATGGTATATCAGGCAACCTCCTTTGATGTTAGGTGCCTGATTATTGTGTTAGATGAGCTTCTGCTTTGCTAGCTGTTGGTCAGGCCTTCCTTGTGTTCTGTTTCCTGGAACCCTTGCTGTGCTCTGCCCCGGTAGCACCATCCCCATTCTCCTAGGTTTGTACCCTGTTATCCCAGAATCCTTAGCTGTGCCTTAGTATAGGCTAACCTTACGAGCCGCCCCCCTGGTACTAGCTGCTGTGGTACTTAGAGCCCCTGGGCTTGCTCCTGATAATCCTTGTATAGGGGTTGGGTAAACTAGGATCAGCTCACCCTGGGGAGTTCGGTACCACGGCCCAGTAAGTCCACTCTAAGGCGCCTTCCCCCGGAAGCATGACATGGCGCTGCGTTAACGCTGCCAAGCTCACCTATGGATACGTGGCCCATAGCGCGGTTCATATACCGGCATCTGGCTGAAATCTCGCATTATTTCCTAATGGGAGAAAAGACGTTTTTTAATGCATCTTTAGTCGCACTACGAAAAAGCGTGGGATTTCATACCCCGGCACTCAGATGCCGACGTTTGATGTGCGCTGGGGGCCGCGTGTCCATAGGTAAGCATTGGCAGCGCTGACGCAGTGTTACCATGGCGGTAACAAGGCGTCAGGGCTGCCAAAACCTATGTTTTTAGCACGACCCCCCCTGTTAATGTTAATGTGACCCCAGCCATACACAACAATCTTTGAACTTCAGTTGGACATTTCTAACCACTGCCCATTGACTCAGAAAAGCCGCCGAAACTGACAGTCCATCCACCTTTCAAGAGACCCTGTCAGCTCATCTAGGTGGTATCATTCCCATGTCAACGGGTTCTGCCGCTACTTCAGCGCTGATTAGACTGTATCAGAGTTTGGGGCAACACCTCGGCTTCAGTTTCGTGAGATGGGTGGGATTAGGGGGTGTGGGAAGCAGTGAATATTCATTTTCTATAATAGTGTGTTCACCCGAGCTGCCGGCTTCTTATAGCGGCAACTTTGCACCTGCTTCCTGTGATCCGCTAGCCCTCCCAACTGCAAGCCAGGTACATCTACACTATAAGGCGTACCCCCCCTTCCTTCCCTTCGACTCTCCTCCTAAATTTTGTGAAAAAAAATGTGTTTTATCATCTGGAAATACAATATATCTTTCTTCAGCTCCAAGTAGAAGTACATAAGACCCGAAACAGAATACTGACCAGAAGAAGAAGAACCCTTCAGACCATCATTGTAGTTGCAAGATCTTTTGATGAGAAGTGTTTGAAAATTCAGAAAATCTGATAATCCGGAACCTAAGTTTCTTACTATTTTTCACAGCAAATTGAGAGTTGTAAAGTGATTACAATGAACGTCTTTAATATCCTCACATTCTTCCATTTGCTTCAGGTGTTGATACACTGATAATTAAACACCATGGTATCAGAGAAGATGAATAAATAATATTTTTTTTCAGTATATGATTTTCTGCAGTTTTTAAAAGTAGACCCGAGCTGTCAGAAAACATCGGAGGTGCTCAACAGTGACGTCTCGAGAAAAATCTTCAATTACTAGAAATGTTGCAGTCATTATTCTGGGCTTTGTGGATTAAATTGCTTCTACACTTCCTATGCTGTTATTTATTGGATTGTACAATTTAGAATTTTTCATATTTGGATCTGTCCTGCACCCTCAACCTGAAAACATTTAGGACGCAGTTGCCTGAAGAATGTCTCGTAAAAGCCAGCAGTGTTTTCTCAAGAAATGAAGAAGGGGAGATCTCTTTTGACAGCTCAGAACATTGGTTTTGAAGCTTCCACCCCTATGAGCCTCCCAGTGTTGATGTCACAGGTCTACTCATCTGTCCAGGAGAAATGCTCCATTGAAACTAAGCTTATGGGCATCTGCTCGAGACATCCTTCTGGCCAAAGACCATATCGGCCAGTGTTCCTCAACTCCACACCTCAAGAACCATCTACAGGTCATGTTTTCAATATCTCCTTTAGTATTGACCATACCACACACTAAAAAGGAAAGACGGGCGCAATAGGTTCTTATCAACGGCACAAAAGGGGTGAAGTAAAGGCCCTGTCACACTGAACGACCGCTCCAGCGATCCCGACAGTGATAGCGACCTGCCGGGATTGCTGGAGCGTCGTTACCTGGTCGCTGGGGAGCTGTCATACAGGCAGGTCTCCCCAGCGATCAGACCATGGGAGCCACCTTCCACATCGCTGAAGGCGATGTCAGCGTCCTCCCTGCTTAGCGCTGCCTATAAGGCACGCGCTGCCTGGATACCCGCTGTTTATCATAGTTACCAGCGTTCTCCATGCTTACAGGCAGCGCTAAGCAGGGAGAACACTGGTAACCATGGTGAACAGCGGGTATCTAGGCAGCGCGCGCTGCCTAGATACCCGGCGTTTACCATGGTTACCAGCCCTGTGACGTCACTGATCACTGGTTTCTCACTGTCACACGCAGCGATGCGTGCTTACCAGCGGGAAACCAACGATCAAAAAATGACTCGCAGCACTTTGCAACGATCAGCGATCTCACAGCAGGGGCCTGATCACTGCAAAGTGTCACATGTAGCAAGATCGTTAGCGAGATAGCTGTTACGTCACAGTTACAATGATCTCTCTAATGATATCGTTATGTGAGACAAGGCCTTTAGACCAAAGCCACTCACCTTATGGAGTTGTGTAAGACACAACTGCTGTATGAGCCAAACTGCCGTGAACCACCCAAGGAAAAGTAAGCCACATGTAAGGAAGAACCGGGTGAAAGAAAGTCTGCGCTGTTCAGCAGATAATGGATGTCCATGGAACCTGCCTGGACATCCATTATCTGCTGAACAGCGCAGACTTTCTTCCACCCAGTTCTTCCTTACACATGGCTAAGTAAATCCTGAAAACATGATAAATTGGTGGCTCTTGAGCAGGGCTGTGGAGTCGGAGTCAGTGTCTATTTTGCTGGCGTTGGAGTCGGATTCAGGTAAATTGAAGAGTCGGATGTTTGGTTTACTGACACCACAGCCCTGCTCTTGAGGACTGGGGTTGGAGGAACACTGATATAGTCTTCTTGTAGTACAAACTCCATTTATAAATATGATTATATTCTTATAAGGGTTTAAAGTGAACCTGTATGGTCCCCTATACCCTGCAACCTATCAGTCACTTGTGTGCACCAAAATCTCCTGCCTAACTAGCCCTATTTAATGCTATTTGAAAAAATCAATGTTTGGAAAAGTGCTTTCCCTATGCTAATTAGGGGTTTGACTAGTTGCAGGGGTGTTGTTTCCCCAGACTAGTCGGCCCCTGTGGGTGTGATACCTTGATTTCCAAGAGCTGGTGTCATTGCAGCTCTTGTGCACGGCTCGTTATGGCAGTGTTAGTGCGCCTTTGAAGCCGGGTGCACATGTCCCAGCTTCAGAGAGGTGCACTGCCCATGATTGGAAAGATATGCCATGCATATGTTATTGGTGATGGTTTCTCTTATCTTTTACCAAAGTGCCCATGCCCAAAGTTTTTATCATTTTCATTTATTTTTTAAGTGGTTTGCACCAATTGATCCCCCAAATTTCTGCTGGAAAGTATGTGCTTAAAACAATTGTGAGGGAAGCAGTTCAAGTAACCACAGCTGTACCGGCCGGCACAAATGAGGCGCTCAATGTCTTTGCCTTCAAGAGACCAAAATTATTGCATTTCGTCCACTCTGGACTTGATTGGGCGACAATCAGATGTGTATTGAGGCCACTCGACTCTCGGAGAGAGAAGAATCAGGCACTTTGAATTCTATCCCTCAATCATTTTACTCTCCAGCTAGACATTATTATTATTATTATTTATCGGCCTTCAGCTCAATCTCGAGCCAGCTAGGCAAGCCATTATGAAATAGATATTGCAACGACTTTCTTGTTCCTCCTCTAGAGAACACGGGAATGCTTAGCCAAGCCTAAAGTACTGAACATGTATATTGGGAGTCAGAGACCTGGCTAACAGCTTTCTAAGGTGTACATGCCCCTAACGAACATGATTGTTTTATCATGTATGGAGTGGATGAGGGGAATGGAGCACGAAGGGATAACGGCAAAGGGCAACTGGGAGGCCTGACTAGCCCTGTACCTCTGAAGGCAAGGAGGTTCGGGCCACCACCCTTTCCCTCAACTCCTCAACCTTCCCTTTGCTAAGAGCCCCTACCTCCACCTACGGACCAGGAAAAAGACACCAGTCAAATGGAAGGGGACAGTCATTACTCCAGCAGCACGTCTGCACAGCATGGGTCCTAGATGAGAATGATCTCTATCTGCGACACCTAGTGGAGGGCAGTGGAGCTATTTCAAGGCTGTGTGAGTGGAGATCTGAATGCTAAGACACACCCCTCCACCTGATCCATGACTCACTCCTCCACCTGCAGAGCAGCAAACAGCAAACTAAGGGAAAAAAACTCAAATAGCACAGCAGCAACACTCCAGAGCTGCAAAGGCAGTCAATATGTGACATTTTGTAGCTACTGGTGGCACTGGCTTTTGTGAATAGCTAAGAGGTCCTACAAAGTTAAGAGGGACACATTTTACAGATATTTTGTTTCACGGTCAGGATTTTGGAGATCATTTAATGACCAAATTACACAAGGTAAAGTTGTTGGGTCTTTCTACGGATCAATATAATGAGACCCGTGTCTTTACAAAATATACCGTATATACTCGTGTATAAGCCGACCCGTGTATAAGCCGACCCCCCTACTTTTGCCCCCAAAACCTGGGAAAATCTATTGACTCGCGTATAAGCCGAGGGTGGACCCCAGCACAGGTATACAGCCCCCAGCAGTGTGGTATACAGGCCCCCGCAGTATGATATACAGCAGCCCCCAGTGGTATATACAGCAGCTCCCAGTGGTATATACAGCAGCCACAGTGGTATATACAGCAGCCCCATTGGTATATACAGCAGCCCCAGTGGTATATACAGCAGCCCCCAGTGGTATTGCAGCCCCAGTGGTATTGCAGCCCCTATATACAGCAGCCCCAGTGGTGTATACAGCAGCCCTTATATACAGCAGCCCAGTGGTATTGCAGCCCCAGTGGTATTGCAGCCCCTATATACAGCAGCCCCAGTGGTATTGCAGCCCCTATATACAGCAGCCCCAGTGGTATTGCAGCCCCAGTGGTGTATACAGCAGCCCCTATATACAGCAGCCCCAGTGGTATTGCAGCCCCAGTGGTGTATACAGCCCCTGTATACAGCAGCCCCAGTGGTATTGCAGCCCAGTGGTGTATACAGCAGCCCCTATATACAGCAGCCCCAGTGGTATTGCAGCCCCAGTGGTGTATACAGCAGCCCCTATATACAGCAGCCCCAGTGGTATTGCAGCCCCAGTGGTGTATACAGCCCCTGTATACAGCAGCCCCAGTGGTATTGCAGCCCCAGTGGTGTATACAGCAGCCCCTATATACAGCAGCCCCAGTGGTATTGCAGCCCCAGTGGTGTATACAGCAGCCCCTATATACAGCAGCCCCAGTGGTATTGCAGCCCCAGTGGTGTATACAGCCCCTATATACAGCAGCCCCAGTGGTATTGCAGCCCCAGTGGTGTATACAGCAGCCCCTATATACAGCAGCCCCAGTGGTATTGCAGCCCCAGTGGTATTGCAGCCCCTATATACAGCAGCCCCACACAAATGCTGGCACACGCCCCCCCCCTGTTGTAAGGCCCCCCCTGCTGATTACTTACCATCCCTGGTCTTCAGCAGCACCCCGGTGCCGGTCCTCTGTGCTCCGGTCCTCCGCGATCCCGTCCTCTGTGCTCCGCTCCACGGCTGCATCCGGGGTCCCCGCGCGTCGCAGAAGCGATGACGTCATCGCGTCTGCGACCCGGCCGGTCACATGATACAGCCGGGGAACGGAGCACAGAGGACGGGATCGCGGAGGACCGGAGCACAGAGGACCGGCACCGGGGTGCTGCTGAAGACCAGGGATGGTAAGTATTCAGCAGGGGGGGGCCTTACAACAGGGGGGGACGTGTGCCAGCATTTATGTGGGGCATTATCTACCTATATGCACTGCTCCCCCTGGCGCTGATTGACAGGGGGATGCAGTGCATATGTAATGAGCGGCCCCACGTGACGGGGCCGCTCATACAGCAGCCTCCCCCCGCCTCCTCCTGCCTCCCCAGCCCGACACAGCCCCCACCCCACTCACCCCTGTATAGTGACTCGTGTATAAGCCGAGGGGGGGACTTTTCAGCCCAATTTTTGGGCTGAAAAACTCGGCTTATACACGAGTATATACGGTATATAATATGTGAGTATCTCTGGTATATATTGGGTTTTTAGATTCTTACGTTAGTTTTCACAGTTTTCCCTTCTCATTCTCTTGTAACCCTATCTGCATCTTGCTCTGTTCATCATCATATCTCCATGATGAACTCATCACAGCGGCAGCTTGATACAGTCATAAAATTTTGTGTTCTGAGACACAAGGAAGGATGGCGCTCACCCAACAGAATCGGGCAGGAAACAATATGTGTTGTAGATGCCGGCAGTGTACACCCCGTAAAAGATATATATTTTTGTACTATTACTGATGCCTGATATATGCACTGTGACATTTGTGTACGATTTTCATTTACCTGACGCTGCCTTTCATTGCACTGTCTTCTCCTATTTCACAAGCCAGTGAAGCGGAGACGCCATTCTACCAGTCAGTGGCTTCTCTTCATTTACATATTACATTCTGCCTGTGTCCATATCTTAGCGAAACCATCGGCTCTATGCTCCCTTTCCTGTGAATTTGTAGTTTACTTGTTAAACATCACAACTAGTTAATGCTACAATGAGTTCGGCTAAACGGACTTGATGGGACCAAGAGGATCTGTCACTACTCCGGACTTGTCTGTTTTAGGAAATTCCACATTAACTTACGTCTTGGCGTCGGGATGTCACCGATAAAGCGTCACCTGATTGGCCAGCTGAACGCCAACTTATTGGCCCAGATGTCCCGGATAAAGCACCACCTGATTGGCCAGCTGAACGCCACCTTATTGGCCCAGATGTCCCAGATAAAGCACCACCTAATTGGCCAGCTGAACGCCACCTGATTGGCCCCGATGTCCCCGATAAAGCGCCACCTGGTTGGCCAGTTGAACATCAACTGATTGGCCCGGATGTGCCCAATAAAGTGCCACCTGGTTGGCCAGCTGAAAGGAAAACAAACTGTCGCTGGCCAGCTGAACGCCAACTGATTGGCCCAGATGTCCCCAATAAAGCACCACCTGATTGGCCAGTTGAGCGCCAACTGATTGGCCCAGATGTCCCCAATAAAGCACCACCTGATTGGCCTGGATGTCCCTGATAAAGTGCCACATGATTGGCCAGCTGAAGGCCAACTGATTGAAGCGGATGTCCCTGATAAAGCACTACCTGATTGGCCAGTTGAACGCCAACTGATTGGCCCGGATGTCCCCAATAAAGTGCCACCTGTTCGGCCAGCTGAAAGGAAAACAAACTGTCGCGGCCGCCATTATGGCACACCCAAGTGATGCTTGCGCCAGTATAGCGGCCACTGGCGGTACTGCACAGTCGATGGGGCACACTGAGCAGTACCACATGCTGCTGCTGTCCTCCGGGATCTCGTCCTCTGCTGCACCACCCCCTCCCATAACACCTTACAAGACGGCATCAGAGCCCGCCCCATCGTGATGTCACCCTGTTAGTAACTGCGCCATGTTTGTACACCCTGTGCATTACAGAGTGACTAAAGATGGTGGTGGCGTGAGTCACAAGCCCAACCCCATTGTCACCTTACTGCCCTACAAAGAAAGGACGCCACCGCAATCTCCCAATGCGATAGCATCGGGCCCCCATCTAGTGTAATAATAAATACAGAGCTTCTTTTGCCATAATCCTGCGTTGTGTGTGTCCTTGTTTAATATCAAAACATCAGGTTTTGCTGCGAAAACGCCTTGTCTGAATATAGCGTAAAGATGCTCCAGATTTCTTATTCCGTGGGTCATGCAATAAATTACTAAAACGGACATGTAAAAAGAGCAGCAGGATCTTCTTTAAAGGGAATCTGTCATCAAGTTTTTTGCTATTTTATTCTGACAACAACATGATGTAGGCAAAGAGACCCTGAATCCAACAGTGTATCACATCGATTACTGGGTGCAACCGTTCTATCACAATTAAAGCATTTAGATTCAGCCATGTAGCTGGGCTGGCAGAGCTGCCCCCGCCCACACTAGGCTCTCTATAGGGATTGTACATTGACTGTGAGATGTCAGTTACAGCAGGGGGGTGTCAGACTGCCCTGCCAGTGACTTCCTAGTCCTGTAATGATAAACAATAGCTCACACACAGATAAGAGAAGCACATTTGCTTTTGCTTTTTTAACCTCTACAGCATTCTATCAATTTTCATAGCGAAATCCTGCTGACAGATTCCCTTTAAGGCGGCCGTCACACGGAACGATATCTTGCCCGATATCGTTTAAGCGATCTCCTTTTTGATCGCTTAAGCGATATCGGGCAAGATATCGTTGCATGTAATCAAGCGATTTACGATGGTAAATCGCTTGATCGTGACATCGCTGATCTGAGGTTCGGTTCTCAGATCTAGCGATGAACGATGCAACGATCTGCATCATCGTGGTGTATGACACCACGATGATCCATCTCCCAGCGACCGCGCCTATGCTGGGAGATGGTAACTATGGTACACGTCGGGTAACTAAGCGACGCGCGGCCCCTAGTTACCCGATGTGTACCATAGTTACCAGCGTTCTCGCTGGTCCACATCGCTGGTGAGTCTGTCTGTGTGACATCTCACCAACGATGTGAGCGATATTGTAAGCGATTGCGCGTGCACGTGATCGCTTACAATATCGCTAAAGATATCTCACCGTGTGACGGCCGCCTAACAAGGGATTAAACCCAGCTTTACCCTACTATGAAGCCCTGTGGCTGCTATGGAGCACTTGGATGAGGCCCCAGCCAGTGGTGTAATTTGAAGCTTCGGGGCTATGTGGGGTGTGATTCAGAGGTCCAGCTCTAATCGTGCTAAAATGGAATATAAACTTCCATATATTGTTAATGGAAATTCAACCTGATAAGTGACTATCATGTGAGGTCATCCTGATAGACTAGAAATTCTTTCCAAATTCAGTATCTAACATGTTCCAGATGTTAACCGCATTCCCTTTTTTTTACTGTTATATCAGGAGCAGATTTGAGCCGGATCTGGTCTAATAAAGGTGCTGCAGGGCTGGAATGGTGCTTTAAATGTAAGTCCCCTGCCCCTTCTCTTATACTGACCCTCCAGTCTTTTCATCCTTTTTCCATCTTGTGCCCATAGCTTCTGAATGTCGGAAGTTACATCACAAGCGTTCAATGCAACTCTATGAGAGCCAGAATGAGGTTTCCAAAGAGTTGCATTGTGTTGTGACCTCAGGAGTGCTACATGAAAAACTGCAGCTGCTGGCAGGTCACTTTTCGCTGCAGACTGGAAAAGGATGAAGGAAGCAGAAGGTGAATAACAGACAGGGATCAGGGGACTTAATGCACCTCTATAGCAGGACAATAAAAACCGCTCTGTGGTGCTTTAAATAACTGTGCACTAAGCATATCTGTATTTTTATATACGTGACCGTGACGGAGGGGGCACTTTTTTCTTAAAAAATGTGAACTCAATATATAGTTTAATGCTTTTAAAAAAGCTAATTACCTATAGTGCTTGGCTGAACTTAGGCTAGGGTCACACTTGCAAATTTTACATGCGTTTTTGAGACTTGCGTTTTATGAAAACGCATGCAGAAAACGCATCCATAGGCCCCCATGCAAAAAACGCATGTCCCACCAGCCAAAACGCATGTCTGAATGTACCGTGCGTGTTTTAAGGCTGCTCCTCACCTAACAGCAAAAACACATGCTGCCTAAGGCTGTGGTCACAGTACCATTTTTCACATGCATTTTTGGAGACCTGCGTTTTCAAAAACGCATGTAAAAAACGCACCCATAGGCCCCATGTTAAAAAACGCATGCCCTAATAGCCAAAAAGCATGTGTGACTGTCCCATGCGTTTTTGGAGCATATCCAAAAACGCATGCGTTTTTGTAAAAAACGCATGCGTTTTTATAACATGGGTTCCTATGGAAAACGCATGCAAAAACGCATGTACAGTTAGTACCTTTTAATGCCATTCAAAAACGCATGCGTTTCCCATAGGAGCCCATGTTAAAAAAACGCATGCGTTTCCGGAAACGCATGCGTTTTTTTTAACATGGGCTTCTATGGGAAACGCATGCGTTTTTGAATGGCATTAAAAGGTACTAACTGTACATGCGTTTTTGCATGCGTTTTCCATAGGAACCCATGTTATAAAAACGCATGCGTTTTCTACAAAAACGCATGCGTTTTCCAAAACGCTCAAAAAAATACTACAAGCACTATTTTTAGGTGCAGATTCAAAAACGCACCCAAAAACGCAGGGAGCCATCAGAGACCTTAAAAAACTCATGCTGACATGAAAAAAAGCATGAGTTTTGTTAAATCACTTAAAAAAACGCATGGCAACTGTGACCACAGCCTAAAACATGCACAAAAACGCATGCCAAGTGTGACCCTAGCCTTAGAGGGTGTTATCCTTCAAACAAAGTTCATTTTAATTAATAGGTCTTGAAATAAAAATAAGTTTGGATATGATTTAAAAAAAGTGATCGTGTAAAATGTGCCTGTGCCAAGTCCTCAGACCGTACAGGGACATGGTCTGATCATACCACATCTCCTGTGCTGAGATAATCTTATATATGTGTCCCTGCTATGTACTGTGTAATGGATGTGTCTGACTGTACAGGGACATGGTCTGATCATACCACATCTCCTGGGCTGAGATAATCATATATATGTGTCCCTGTTATGTACTGTGTAATGGATGTGTCTGACCGTACAGGGACATGGTCTGATCATACCACATCTCCTATGCTGAGATATTCTTATACATGTGTCCTTGCTATGTACTGTGTAATGGATGTGTCTGACCTTACAGGGACTCAAGAATGTCAAGAATTGTTATTTAAGGAAAAATACAAAAAGGACATATCAGGGGTGGTGACAGGATGCCTTTAATGGAAAGTCAAAAAAAGACAGCGTCACAGACCTTCGATGGTGAAATTCAAGGCGTCCTTTATTCCATGGTCAACAGAAGCGACGTTTCGACCACTGCTGTGGTCTTTATCAAGCTCAGTATGTTAATCATTTGACCTCTTTAAATAAAGCTACACCACACCCAAAAATCTGTGTAGACCAATCATCAATCACATCTATCAATTAATACAAAACACATAACATATACAACAATACATGATAAAATTCCATATAAGGTGTTATATGCGGTTACCCCATCTTATTATCAGATAAATTGTATGCTTTGATGGGCCTAATAGCCTTAATCCAAAGATTGGCTGTTGATATGGTAACAGAAAGGTTCGTGCTGATTGGATACTGGTGTTAACTGTTCATGTGCTAGCATATTTTGGATAATCTTTGGATTAAGGCTATTAGGCCCATCAAAGCATACAATTTATCTGATAATAAGATGGGGTAACCGCATATAACACCTTATATGGAATTTTATCATGTATTGTTGTATATGTTATGTGTTTTGTATTAATTGATAGATGTGATTGATGATTGGTCTACACAGATTTTTGGGTGTGGTGTAGCTTTATTTAAAGAGGTCAAATGATTAACATACTGAGCTTGATAAAGACCACAGCAGTGGTCGAAACGTCGCTTCTGTTGACCATGGAATAAAGGACGCCTTGAATTTCACCATCGAAGGTCTGTGACGCTGTCTTTTTTTGACTTTTATGATTGGTATTTACCGGATGGAACTCTCCGGTGTGGACGTGCGTCCAGGTGCGGACTGATAATTGAAGGTCCTGCAGATTACCTCAGGTGCTGTGACCAGCCAATCCCTTGTATAGGATGCCTTTAATGGAGTTACCTCTGCTGACAACGTTAGGGTCGTTAGACTTTTGGAACCAGTTAAGCATTTGGTACCATCATAATTCATCGAAGAAAAATACACGATTTTGCAAGTGCGAGCTCTACAGGCTGAAGCTAATAGAAAAATAGCCGAATAGCCGGCGTCTACTATTCCATGTGTTCCATGGCTAAAGTGATTATACATTATGTTATCATTTCGAGGGTATAGATGGGTTGATTTTGACCATTGTGATTTTTTTTGAAGGGAGTAATTCCAGCGTCCATAGCTTAGTAATATATATATTAGGAGAAGTTTTAAAAGCTGCAAAATCCACCACGAATGAAACTAACATTAAACTCCAACACCCATATGGATGTTATGACAATCAAACACATTTCGGACTGAAAAGTCATAAATCATTATATACAATGAATAAAGACTTTTCAGTCCAAAATGCATTTGAACATAAGAACGCTCCATTGGCTGGGATCACATTGTCACGATGGTTTCCAAGTATTGGAGACTTGTGACAGGTTTAGGGTCCTGAGTCTCAATTGCCTGGTGAGACTCTTAATATTAAATGTGTCTTCCTTTCTTTTGGTGCCCCAAGGGTTAATGTCAGTTTTGCTGCAAGCAGGTCTTGGGTAGTTCTTTTCAGGTGCCACTACTCTGTGACCACGCCCATCCCCTTCAGATAGTCACATGACCCATCAGCTTTTGCTGGTGATAGAATCAAGCCGTCTGGGTGCAAGGAGCTGTTGGTGTACTGACCGATGCCAAACCGTCTGCTGCCCAAGAGTGTGACCGCAGCCGTGAAATTACTGTTTATCCTTTTTTCCCCCTTTCCTTCGCTTGGTGTTTATTAGTGCAGCTGCGAGACTAGCGCCCTTGCTGCCTACTTACTAGTAGGGTGAGTTTGTGGAAAGCAAGGGCCTGGGTATCCTGTTCGGCGATGCAGTGAAAGAACCCATATAGGGATGCTAGGGATCCCAGGGTGCAACTGCACATGAGTGTAGGAGGTGTTCCCACCGTTGTTTTTGTGTCCCCTATGTTCCTTCGTTTGTTGCGCTCCGGACACCTAGGTCTATTCTCAACTGTTACATAGTATACTTGGACACACGCCAGTTCGAGTGAGACACACACAATGGACGCTTCACACCTGCAACATATATATAGTACAAGGGCTGTTTCTCAGAACAGAAGATGCCATACCTAGAGGGTTCAGAATAAAGCTTCGTACCTGTTTTCATTAACTATTAATGCAAATGTTGCGTTTTGGACTTAAAGGTCATTCAACGAATGCAGTCTGGAACGCTATGATTGGTATACCACCACCGATATGGGTGTTGGCTTTTTATCTTACTCTCATTCTTGTGGGATTTTAAGACTTTTAAGATTCCAATAAATATATATGTTACGAGGCTCTGGATGTTGGAATTACCTTACCCATGATTGTCTACCGAGGACACCTTCAGAGCTGGTCTTCGGCGACCTGATTTGTTCTTTTTTTTGCCATTATTGTTGTTTTTGTCGTATTTCCTCTGTTTTTGGTGACAAGCTGTTACAATGATGAAAAATAAAATATCTTACAATAAAATGTTATTGGACGCACACGTTGATAGTTAACGAGAGAACGCAGGTGCGAAGCTTCATTTTGAACCCTCTACGTATGGCGTCTTCCACTCTCAGCGCCAGTCCCGGTACTGTATATGTGAAGCGTCCATTGTGTGATCATGGCAAACGGAGCGCTCCCATGTTTTGCATTTGTATCGGCGGTGTCACAGCACACGAGTGAAGAATTTGGAGGTGCTTTGTGCGAGTGTCATGGCACCCCCCCATCATCCTTTCAAAGAACAATAACAAATATTGACTCACTCGCGGCGCCCGCAACAACACTGTCAGAAGTGAATTGTCGCAGTTCTGCGCTATTAAGTGGAATGACGGAAAGCAGTCACCTTTTCTCGTGTTTCCCATCCTATTAGTATTCCGACCACATGTTCACCGCCTGGAAAAAAAAAAAAAAGCATCTTAATGGGCTATGAACAAGACCAACTAGCGGCTTTTGTTGGAGGAGAAGCCAGATCCATCGCTACCGCTTGTGACTTATAGCAGTGACTGTCTAATACAAAGCTAGATCAGGGTCAGGAAACAGCTTAGCATGGCATCAATCAGCCAGCGCTACACGAAGAGGCGGCTGAGACAGTATAGGTTCTCACATCATACGGCTGCAGAAGGATGGGATTAAACACAGCCTGGAGTGTTTGGATTGAAGCGAAGATAACCAAGCTTGCTTGAAAAGAAATGGCGAATTAGATGTTGTACGGTTAGATAATATATAAAAAGCTTACAGAAACAATCCTCTTTATACTGCGCCTTTAAAAGCACTCGCTGATCCTCTTACGGTAAAGGGAAACCTAACAGTCGTGTATTAAATTAATTGTGACACTGTACTACTAAGATATCTAAGATTCGCAAAAAAGGGAATCTGTCAGCAGGTTGTTTTTGCTTAGCAGCATGCTGTAAGGGTTAATAAACAAAAAGCAACTGTGCCTCTCTTATCAGTGTGTGTGCTATTGTTTATGTAAATAAGGCTTTAGCAGCAGGGCTGTGGAGTCAGTAAGCCAAACAACCGACTCGGATTCTTCAATTTGACTGAATCCGACTCCCAACTCTACCAAAATGGACACTGGCTCCAACGCCACTCCACAAACCATGGCTGGGAAGTCAGTAAGCCAAACATCCAACTTCGACTCTTCAATTTCTCTGAATCTGACTCCGACTCCAACTCTACCAAAATGGACACTGACTTCAACTCCACAACTCCGACTCAACCAAAATGTACACCGTCCCAACTCCACTCCACAACCTTGGCTGTGAAGTCAGTAAGCCAAACATCTGATTCCAACTCAATTTCCTGAATCTGCCTCCGACTTCAACTCTACCAAGATGGACACTGACTCCAACTCCATGACTCCAACTCCACCAAAATGTACACCGACTCCAACTCCACTCCACAACCATAGCTGTGAAGTCAGTAAGCCAAACATCCGATTCCAACTCAATTTTCCTGAATCTGACTCCATCCAAAATGGGCACTGACTCCGACTCCACAGCCCTGCTTACCAGCTGGTGCTTGATAAAGACACTTTTGGGGTCGAAACGTTGCATATGGCGGAATAAAGATATGATGTAAGTGCTTTTACCCCATTGGAGACGCTGTCTTTCTATTTTTTTTTATTGCTATTATGTAATCAGTATTTTCTATTCCAGTAAAACCTATATTTGTCTGCAGACCCTCTGATCCAACAGCAGGCAGTCCATCATTTAACTATTCAATAAAAAATGTTGTTACAAGTAGAGATGACCTAAAGGGTTCGGGTTCGGGCAGTGCAGCCAAACCTTTTGGCGCACTGATCGTGACCCCCAAACTTGACCCGAACCTCATTGAAAGTCACTGATTGGCAGTTCAGCTCTCTGCCAACATACAGCCGCCATAAGTAAAACACTTCCAGGGGCGGAAGGGTGGGGTTTCCTTTTTTTTACCAAATTAGTTTTGGACACACGACTACACCCGAAAACTGTGCTTTTAAGACCAGTGTGAGCCGATCAACTGGACCAAGCACCAACTGTACCCGACCACAGGATTTCGCTCAGTGCTTTGCAAACAAAGCACCCAAACTCCGAACCCCAACAGGTTTGCTTATCACGGGACGTTCGGCAACCCAAACAGCACCGAAGCTTGAAAGGTTCACTCATCTCTAGCACACATAGATTTCCTAAAAGTTTTTTTCTGAAAATGAAGAATTGACCATCATTGTTCAACACCCATGATACCTGATGATCATCGGTATGAAGGACCAGTAGAGGACCATGGTAGAATACCAGTCACCAACACGGATGAGCCTGATTTTGCTTAATGGTTAGGTCTTGAAGGGATCAGACCTTGACCTGTCTTGCGCTGATACTTTTCTAGACATTGCAATATGGCTGATTCACTGAAGGTTCAAGGATTTGCACTTTGAAAAACTATTGGCCAAACTAAATAATTGACTTTCGCACAATTGGTTATACCATCTATGGAAAGAAGCCAGAGGACATAAAATGATCATTTTTGCATTCCTGGCATTGTGGGCCTAATCACGTGATCGGCCTGGCTTCAATATGCCCATTGCGCATGCGCCGGAGCCAGGCCGAGAGGGCGCGGAGATTCTAAAAGGAGGCGGCAAAGCACCAGGAGGAATGACGCCCAGCGAGGCGTGTAGGACACAGCGAGGAGGGGATCATGGAGCCCGGAGCCCGCCTATCCAGTCTCCTAGATGGAGACAATATGTAAGTTCAAAATCGTTATAGGGCCCCTTTAGGTCAGAGAGGGATGGAGGTTAGGGAACAGCTAGGAAGGAGCAGGGACAGTAGTGATAGGAAGATGGTAGATCCAGGTGACAGGTTCCCTTTAAGCATGAAATCATTGTACATGTTGCCAAGACACCTCGAGTTCCGAATTCTCATAAAACCGCTACCTGCCTCTAAATCAGGACAGGCCTTCACGGATGTGGGCTGTCAGTTCATTCATGGCAGTGTTGAACATATGTCAGTGCTCTTGGATTTAGTGTGGTGTGGATGCCTTTTACCGCTGTCGAGCAGCTGCCCGGGTCTGTATGCAACCAGGAATATCAGATAAATCCATCACTTGGTACGTCCTTCCAAAATTTTGGTTTCGCGGACTCGGTGACTGCACGTTTTTTGCAAACCATCTTACAGCAGAACGTCATAAAATGATGACAATAGGAGTGATTTTAATTGATTGGAATTAACAACCGGCATGAAGCACAGCCGAGCGGTAAAGACTATTAGGTAATAGAGATTTATTAGCAGGATGTGTTAATTGGCCATTAAAGCAGATCTGTACCTGGACATTTAAGTTTTTACTATGTTGTGCATATAATCAAGTTTCACAATTGGCCATTAAAGCAGATCCATACCTAGGCCTTTACATTTTTTGATTCTTGAACATATAATCAGGATTTGCATGGTATGGGTTGCAGCGCAGTGCAATGCATCCAGAAATACCTTGTATATAGAAGTACTAGCTGTATTCCCTGGCGTTCTTACCTATAACAAAACAGAAGGGGCTCACAAAGTCTTGCTTCTCTCTGCTGAGATACACAGGCTGCAAGTGTCATACAGAGGATGTGTGTGGGTTTCTAGTGTAATACAGGGGCTATGTGTGGTGTCCTGGTGTAATACAGGGCTGTGTGTGGGCTCCTGGTGTAATACAGGGCTGTGCGTGGGTTCCTTGTGTACTACAGTGGCTGTGTGGGCTCCTGGTTTAATACAAGACTATGTATGGGCATAGGCTGTAATTCGGGGGAAATGTGGGGCACAGGCTCTAATCAGGGGCTATTTGACGCACAGGCTGCACGTGTGATACAGGGGCTATGTGTGGGCTCCTTGTGTAATTTAGGGACTATGTGTGGGCACCTGGTGTGATACAGGAGGATTTTGTGTTGGCTCCTGGAGTAATAAGGGGCTATGTATGGGCATAGGCTGTAATTCGGGGGAAATGTGGGGCACAGGCTCTAATGCAGGGGCTATTTGAGACACGGAGAGAAATTGCCTGACATAAGTACAATATTGCCATATCTAAAGGGGCTCTCGGGACCACCAGACAGAGTGGGTTGTGGTCTGCCATATATAAAGGGGTCTCGGGACCACCAATGCCATATGTTTGTAGCTTGCAATGTTACGAAAGGGGGCACTTTGGACCGCCCAACCCAAGATTTAGGTTATGTTGTGTCTCTAGCCATATTCTAAAATCATGGAAAATGCCATGTTGGGGATTTGGGCCTGCCACTAATATCTAAAGCCTGTGTCTCTGGAACCAGCCAGAGTGGGTGTTCCCATATCCTAATCAGTTCTCGAGATAATGCCTGGATTGGTTGTAGTTCTACTACATAATAAACACTGAAACACCAGCCAGAGTGGGTTGTGGTCTGCCATATATAAAGGGGTCTCGGGATCACCATTTATGAATCCATATTCTCCTGCAGCCCTTAGCAATGTCTGACCGAAAGGGCAGGGCTGACATTTGATATGCATGGGCCCCATACTCTCATATGATTTAATACTTCCTAAATCGCCTTTCACTAGTGCATCTCAATGAATTAGAATATTATCAAAAATCAATGTAAAATTGCCATGTTTTGGGGCATTTCTGGGAGCCCTGAAGCGCGTTGACTAATAAATCAATATTATATTCACCCTTTGATGTTCATGGAATACGGCAGCGTGGTTTTAACCCTTCATCCTCCCTACTTCATTTTCTGAGATAATGACCTTTGTGTTTTCATTGGTTGTAAGTCATAATCATCAACATTAACATAAATAAACACTTGAAATAGATCCCTCTGTGTGTAATGACTCTATATAATATATGTGTTTCACTTTATGTATTGAATTACTGAAATAAATGAACTTTGACGATATTCTAATTCATTGAGATGCACTAGATGGGCTCCTAGAACCAGAAGGGAGATTATTAGAATAGGCTGGCCCCTATTTAGGTTAAACTAATGGAAATAATGGAAAAATTATACACCATGGGTATCTGTCAATCTCCAGTACATCCATATTGTTTGTGGTCCACCTTTCCAGGGATTCTACCTATAAGGCTTTATATCACTAGACACCAAGGTTGTCTTTTTATTTATTTTTTTCTTATCAAAAAATCCCAGACAGATAATGTTTTACTGACACAGTGTAAAACCATAAAAAATCATTAGGATTATAAATTATACATGCCTGCAGCCCATAATTCTGATATGAAGGCATTAGCTGCATTTACTGTACAATGTCAAATAAGGATAACTGCAGTAAATAAAACTTTGTAGAAGTTTCTTCAAAAATCATGGACGTATGCATTTTTTTTTACGGACAGGACGTCTTATTTTTATGAACTGTCCAGATATTTTTGGATGGTTGGCAACCCTACTAGTCAGCTATAACAACTCAGTATCCTGGGAAAGTGGGGTCAGTAGTACCGATAGAGATGAGCGGACTCGTGGAAGTTCGGGTCTGTGGGTTTCAGCTGGACTTTACATAAAAGTTCTGTTCTGGACCCAAATTTGACCTGAACCTCAATGGAAGACACTGATTAGGCAGTTTGGCTCTCCGCCAACATACAGTCAATAAACAAAGCACTTCCGGTGGGTTTACTATAGGCACTCCAGTTTCCTCCTACATCCAAATCGAACGTACAGCCAGCCATAAACAAAGCACTTCCGGTGGGTTTACTATGGGCACTCCAGTTTCCTCCCACATTCCAAAGCCAACATACAGCCAGCCATAAGCAAAGCACTTCCGGTGGGTTTACTATAGCACTACTAGTTCTCCATATTCCCAAGACAAACATTCCAAAGCCAACATACAGCCAGCATAAACGAAGCACTTCGTGGTTACTATAGGCACTCTAGTTCCTCCATATTCAGACAAACATTTCCAAGCCAACATACAGCCAAGCCATAAACAAAGCACTTCCGGTGGGTTTACTATAGGCACTCTAGTTTCCTCCATATAAAGACAAACATCCAAACCAACATACAGCCAGCCATAAACAAAGCACTTCCGGTGGGTTTACTATAGGCACTCCAGTTTCCTCCCACATTCCAAAGACAACATTCCAAAGCTAATACAGCCAGCCATAAACAAAGCACTTCGGTGGTTTACTATAGGCACTCTAGTTTCCTCCCATATTCCAAAGACAACATTCCAAAGCCAACATACAGCCAGCCATAAACAAAGCACTTCCGGTAGGTTTACTATAGGCACTCTAGTTTCCTCCCATATTCCAAAGACAACATTCAAAGCCAACATACAGCCAGCCATAAACAAAGCACTTCCGGTGGGTTTACTATAGGCACTCCAGTTTCCTCCCACATTCCAAAGACAAACATTCAAAGCCTAACATACAGCCAGCCATAAACAAAGCACTTCCGGTGGGTTTACTGTGGGCACTCCAGTTTCCTCCCACATTCCAAAGCCAACATACAGCCAGCCATAAACAAAGCACTTCTGGGTGGGTTTACTATAGGCACTCCAGTTTCCTCCCACATTCAAAGGCAAGCATTACAAAGCCAACATACAGCCAGCCATAAACAAAGCACTTCCGGTGGGTTTACTATAGGCACTCCAGTTTCCTCCCATATTCAAAGACAAACATTACAAAGCCAACATACAGCCAGCCATAAACAAAGCACTTCCGGTGGGTTCTTTTTGCGTACACATTACATCCAATAATACTGATTTTACCCTTAGTGTAAACCATTCAAACACTGCAAGCAGTTGGCACTAGGCTGAGAACCAAGGGTACCCGAGCACCGAGTGTACCCAAGCACAGTGATGCTCGTCTAAGTAGTTTGCTTACGTAAAGCACCCGAACTCGAGCACGTATTATTTTTGTAAAGTCAGTGTTTAGTACGCTCATCTCTAGTCTCCTTTGGATTCATAATGTTGGCTATCGATGTTCAAGGACACATTTATGGACAATTTGGATTTTTGGGATTTCTAATGCTGCTATTCCATGGCCCAGTAACCTTATGGAAGACATGAGGTCCCGGTATTGCCTTACTATTAATGTTTTCAGGATAGCAGTTCTTACTTTGTGCTGCGTACGGTACAGTAGAGTGTATAAGACCCTAGGCCTTCACCCATGTCTGGATTGGTGCTTTAGATGTAGTCACCTTGCCCCTGTGTTATTCTCACCTTCTAGCACGTTCACTCTTTACCATCTCTCCTCTGGTCCCACTGCGCCATCTTGTCCTCATAGCTTCTGACTGTCCGGAAGTCAGAAAGTGCATCATCAATACACTTCTATGAGCCCAGAATGAAGCTCCCATAGAGTTGCTTTGAAAAAAGACCTCCATGAAACAATGGAGGTGCTGGTAGGTCACTTTTTGGCACAGACTGACCGGAGCGAACCTGGAGAAGAATGAAAGAGGCCAAAGATGAGTATATGGAAGGGCTCAGAATTAAAGCACCATTATAGTGGTGCAATAAAAGAAAAACATTAATAACATAGAGATTTTAGGTTAGGCGGCACAAAGCATGTTCCCAGAAGGACTCAGTACAATGTTATCAGTTATTTTTATTTTAGTTTTTTGGGTATTTCTTTTGCCTAATTTTTCCAATATTTTTTTTCTGTTACTTAACCAATGGACTTAAGCCATGCTGCTCACTCAGACATTAATCCTGCTAGTATATATCAGTCGCCCGTATCCATATCGGTGCAGCTTGCCCTGGCTGGCGGAGATTGCTCTGGCTTCATATGAAATGCACAACTTGGCGGAGTAAGCATCTGTGCAACTTCACAAGGACAGGACGCTTCCAAGAAAAACGTTAAATGTTGATCATCAGGGAAATGACACACTTAAAGCTACAATGCCAGAACTTCTATTATGTCACTGCTGTGAATAAGGTCCATTTACAAGCTGTCAATGGGGGAAGCAGGCGGGGGGGTGAGCTCATTTTTGCCAGATGGCTTTAATAGTATATCTTCATTCTTCTTCTAATATAATTACCAGGTATTAAGAACATACATCACTCCTATTTTTCTTTTCTTTTAACTCTATATACTTCCTAATTGTATCAGTAGTTGGTTGGCTTGTAATAACATATACAGCGGGTGAAATAAGTATTGAACACGTCACCAATTTTCTAAGTAAATATATTTCTAAAGGTGTAATTGAGATGAATTTCTCACTAGTGTTCAAATGAGAAAAGTCTGAAGTTAGTTGGTGGGAATCGCCGTTACATTTTGCCTTGCTTCAGTGAATCTAGCCAAAAATACCCGTGTATACTCGAATATAAGCCGAAGGCCTCTATTTTTACCCCCCAAAACTGGGGAAACTTATTGACTCGAGTATAAGCCTAGGATGGGAAATGCCCGCATCCTGGTATATAGCCCCCATCACTGATCTATAGCCCCTCCATCACTGGTTTATAGCCCCCATCACTGGTCTAAAGCCCCCATGACAGGTATATAGGCCCCATCACTGGTCTATAGCCCACATCACTGGTCTATAGCCCCCATCACTGGTCTATAGCCCACCCATCACTGGTCTATAGCCCCCATCACAGCTATATAGCAGCCATCACTGGTCTATAGCCCCATCACAGGTATATAGCCACCATCACTGGTCTGTAGCCCAATCACAGGTATATAGCCCCCATCACTGGTCTATAGCCCCCATCACAGGTATATAGCCAGAATCACTGGTTTATAGCCCCCATCACAGGTATATTGCCCCCATCACTGGTCTATAATCCCTATCACTGGTATATAGCCCCTGCATCACTGGTATATAGCCCCCATCAGTGTATATAACCCCCATATGCTGGTGCTTACAATAAAATCACAGGTATATAGCCCCCATCACTGGTCTATAGCCACCATCACAGGTATATAGCCACCATCACTGGTCTATAGCCCCATCACAGGTATATAGCCACCATCACTGGTCTACAGCCCCATCACAGGTATATAGCCACCATCACTGGTCTATAACCTCCATCACAGGTATATAGCCCACAATACGTGTATACCCCCATCACAGGTATATTGCCCCATCACTGGTCTATAACCCCAATCACAGGTATATAGCCACCATCACTACTCTATAGCCCCCATCACAGGTATATAGCCCCATCACTGGTCTATAGCCCCCATCACAGGTATATTGCCCCCATCACTGGTCTATAACCCCATCACTGGTATATAGCCCCTCCATCACTGGTATATAGCCCCCATCAATGTATATAACCCCTATATGCTGGCGCTTACAATAAAATAATAACGTTTTAACTCACCTTCCGCCGCTTCCCTAAAGGCACTGTGGCGTCCTCCCTCCGCTCTTCCTGCTTGTTTTCGGCAAATCTAATCATGTGACCAGTGCAGCAGTGACGTCATCGCTGCTGCGCCGGTCACATGATTAGAAGCAGGAAGAGCGGAGGGAGGATGCCGCGGTGGCTGCAGAGAAGCGTTAGAGGGTAAGTTTAAATGTTTATTATCTTATTGTGAACGCCACCATGGGGGCCACATACAGTGATGGGGGGTATTTAGACTTTGTCTAATGTAATGTGCGCCGCTCCCCCCGTTGGTGATGGACAGGGGGATTCAGTGCATTTTAAATTACACTAATGAGCAGGGCAGCCTGATGCAGCTCCTCCAGCCCCTGGTCACCACCACCCCTACAGCAAATGAGACTGTCTTGAGTATAAGCCGAGAGGGGCACTTTTCAGACAAAAGCATACTGAAAACTCAGCTTATACTTGAGTATATACGGTATATAGAAAAATTGCAAATAGTTTCTTAGGACAGCTTCTTTAGGACTGTATAGAATATTTACATGTATAACCGCGGTGACACAGATGGGATTTTTCACACAACAAAGTTGATCTAATTAAATCTCAAAGAGGTAGGTAACCACAATGTTGTCAGAGCCCGCAGGGCATTTCCTCTGATCAATCTTGTACCTAGGTGCCTTGTACAAACTTTTCACCCTGTAATGTACACACTGTACGGGCCTTAACAAAATATATCCTCAACTTTCCCAGAGTATAATAGGCTGCGGAGCATGTACCAATGCATCACCAGCCAGACTTGCAGTTGCACGAGCTTAGTCAAACTGGTTGACAGCCCGAGAGAGAACTCTCACTGCTTGTTGCACTCTTTTCTCAATAACTGATGTATTATCGAGTGTCATACAAGTCCCTTATTTTCTGAAGTAGGGGACTGTTAGCAGAGAGGACAAAGCAGGACCCTTTTTTGTTCTATCTAGAAACCATTTTGCGAATGTCTGTATTTCCGTCTCAAAGTGTCTGTTCTAGTGAAAGGCAGAGAGAGGCCATTGTATATGTTCGATAAGGATGTACGGTATATAATTTCTTAGTTTAAGAACTAACATAAGGAACATTAGAATGTGAAGCCTAAGAGGTATTACGACTTTGAGGAGTGTGCAAAAGGTGCTCATGTTCAAACAACAAGGTGTATATGTTAATGCCAAGAGATATTGTGAGCCAATGATGATGTTACAGTGTATGTCCAAGAAATGTCTATACAAGTAAGAGGCGATTAAATACAATAAACAGTGGACACTGAGACACAGAGAGATCTGCTACTGATACCTGACCGTTCCAGGGGGGCTACTCTGATACGTACATACTGGAATCTATAATGAAAGAAAGTTTCAGCTCATCCGTGTGGCATCGTAATGGTCATTCTGGTCAAGTTCCAAGACCATCGGAGAAAAATGACCAGGGCCGTGGAGTCAGTAAGCCAAACATCCGACTCCGACTCCTCAATTTTCTGAATCCGACTCCAACTTTACCAAAATGAACACTGACTCCATGACTCTGAGCCTCGATCTGACCCTCATAGAGTTACACTGGGAGCTTGTGACGTAATCTCTGAGTTCAGGGCCAATCAGAAGCTATGGGCAAAAGTTGAGCGGAGTTGGTAAGATGTGAAGCCTCCGGATGTTTGGTATATGACAGTGGGCTCCAGTGCTGAAAAAACCCTGCTGAAGTGGTTCTTTAAAGAGAACCGGTTAGTACATATTTAAATCTGGAAGTAGGGCTCTTCTGTAGGCAATTGTCTTCCAATGAAAAAGATTACTTTTTTGGTGAGATCCAATGTGAAAGTCATAAAAAGTCTATAATAGATTAATTGTGCAAATCAGGCTGAAAATGAGTTAGGGTGTGTAAATGCACTCTATCTGTTCTTCCATGTGCAGTGGCACACCCCAATGTAATGTCAGCCTTGTTTGCATATGGATTATGTGCAATCTGTCTCATAACCGACACCTTGGATCCCCCAAAAAAGCCATCATTTTTATTGGTGGATGAGCGACAATTATACACCGTCACTACTTCTATATATGTAAAATCATACTATAGCTTCCCTTTGAGTTGACCATACACTTTAAGCTGAAGTCAGCCAAACCTGATGATTTCCGTATTAGTTATTTGGACAACTTTTGCTTTAAAGATTTGAAAAAAAAAAAGAGTGGGCATCTTGAATTTTAAGCTGCCTGATCATAGGTATTTGACAGTGACTTAAAAGGAATCTGTCAGCAGGTTTTTGCTACCTCATTTGACAGCAGCATAATGGGGGCAACGAAACCCTGAATCCAACAATGTATCACATAGATTACTGGCTGCAGCTGCTCTCATACAATCAAAGCATTTAGTTTTAGAGACACAGCAGAACTGGTAGAGCTGCCCCCTCCCACACCAGTCTCTCAATAAAGATTGTACAATGAATGTGAGGTGTCATTGAAAGCAGGGGGTGTGTCGGACTGCCATGCATGTGACAAAGTAGTCCTGTAATGTAATGATAATTGCAGGTTAATAAAGCGTTTAGTTTAAGTAAACGACACACACACACACTGATAAGAGAAGCACAGCTGCTTTTTGTTTTTTAACCCTTACAGCATTCTGTCCACACCTTATGTAACAAAAACCTGCTGACAGATTCCCTTTAATACTCCTATACACATTAGATAGCTGTCAACTGAGTGATCCGTGAGCTGAGAACTCGTGCATACATATGAATGCACATGAACATGGGTCATGCGTTATTAAAGGGGAAAGTGAAATAAACCTCTGCCAAACAGCTCTGGCAGTAGTTTATCCCCCTGAAAAACAAAAAGGTTGAACTGATAATGTCAGTGTAGAGTCGGGAGGACTCCCTGCACATTAGGCTGCCAAAGGTCCGTCGGGACTAGTCTACTGTGGCTGATCCGAGCCTGGACGTGTATTGGGAGAATTCACTGTCAGCAAAATAGCATTCAGCTAATAACTGTGAAACTATATGGCCATCTTTAGAGTTTAGGGTGAGGTCAGGGCAGCCAGAGGCAAAGTAGCCAGTGTTAGTGTGAGCGGCTAATGTGTTCCTCAGTGGCTTTGTCTGCCTTGCCCGAGGCTACTGGAAAGAGTCTGTGAACCGGTCTTGGCCGTCAGCAGTGCTGTCAGTGCCGCTGAGCGCCTCTTATTTCCTAGGGCAGCTGTTATGGGTCAGGTGACCCTGTTCGGCTTCTCAGAAGTTTGTAAGATTTGTATAACTTCCCATCCAAACTAATAGTTTTGATTCCTTGTAATTAACTGCTTGTATAATTTCTTAATGGAAGCAGAAGAAAAAAGACGCTACCACCATGTCTCAGTGATTTTATGTGAACACTATACGCAGCCGGATAGACTTCAGTGACGTTCTGCTGATTGAATGGGTCTGGGCGCTTGGAGTCCCATAACCCCTCTAGTGTGAGGCTCAATGTAATACTGTTATTACTATTGATCCTTGTGTGACATCGGCTAAATCATTTTAGTACCTCGGGTCAGGGTTGGCTCCAGGCGCAAGCAGGCCCTTGGGTGACCAAGTCCCAGTGGGCCGCCCTTGCTTTTGATTTTTTCTTTTCCTTTTAAGCAGGGCTGTGGAGTCAGTAAATCGTCAAACATCCGACTGCGACTCCAGAACCATGGCTGTGAAGTCAGTAAGCCATATATCTGACTCAGACTCCGACTCTTCAATTTCCCTGAATCCGACTGCGACTCCACTCAAAATGGGCACCGACTCCATGACTGCGACCCCATAACCATGGCTGTGAAGTCAGTAAGCCACATATCTGACTCAGACTCCGACTCTTCAATTTCCCTGAATCCGACTGCGACTCCACGACTCCGACCCCATAACCATGGCTATGAAGCCAGTAAGTCAAACATCACTCAATTTCCCTGAATCTGACTCCAACTTCACCAAAATGGACACCGACTCCGATACTGCCTGTTATGTTTGTTTTAGCTTCAGTAGCTTATTATTACTCAAAGACCCAGTCCAGTATGCCCCCTTAGAGATTAGCATCTCACTGTCTATAGACTTTGTATACAGAGCCCAATGTGGGCTGAGGCAGCTCTCGGAGCTCTTCTGCATGGCTACAACTAAAAACTCTGATTGTGTCAGAACCTTCGCACCAAGTAATCTAAGTGATACATTGTTGGATTCAGGGTCTTTTTCCCTAAACCATGCTACTGTCAGATAAGGTAGAAAAAAACTGCTGACAGATTCCTTTTAAATGCCACTATTATGATTGACAGCGGGATCTAAGAGATTACAATGCTGTCAGTGCACATCCGCTGTTCGCGTATTACGACCTGGGCACAGTATTCCCACCAGACCCTCTGGATACTGGCACTTATGCGAGCCCTGCTGCGGGCTTATGTGCAGGGTTATATTGGGGTTCTGAGTTAATGTGACAGCTCTAGATGTCTATTGATTGGTAATGTATTACTTTATATCCAAGATTTTGTTTTGATTCTTACAGAATCCATTAAAGAAGAAATATTCCAATGGATTCCATATGTTAGAGACGTACTCTTCTGCCTCTGTTATCTAGGGTTGTCCTGATAACACCTTAGCAATCCTTCACGGATCCAGTTCTACTTTGGGTGTCCTGATCGGTCTCTGCTCTTTCTTCCCATGATCATTGATTGGCTACAGTGGACACTTGATCTCTGCAGGAATTAAAGAGGAACTCCAGGGAGATAAAAAAAATTTGTACTGCCCCTGCCTTCCTACATGATGAAGCAGAGCTGGGCACTACAGTTCTAGGATCTATAGATCACTTATAAATCAATAAAATCATATATCCTCCTCAGCACTCACCCCTCCCTCTTGGGACAGAGAAATTCAGTCATGCATAGTGCTAAAGTTTCAGGGGACAGGAAACTACCATGAATATGGGGGAGAGAGACCATGGCAGGTCTGAATCAATCAATGTAGTGCTTTGCCTCTGCTCCCAGCCTGATACATGACAGCACACATTATGCACAATCATATCATTGTACAGCAGAAGATTACAGGGTGTATTTATATCTGCTTGATGGCATAATTCCTATTTGAAGGGAGAACAGCCCTGTTCATACATTACATAGGATGGTATATCAGGGACAGGATTATAGTGTGACCATGGGGGCGGTGGCCACGCCCCCTGCCCATACAAAAGTGTGAGGGGGCGGGAATACAAGATGATCCTGGAGCCCCCAGGGTCCACTCTCCTGACACACCTCCTGCTCTCTGCTGCAGCATGAGGCTGAATTTCTCTGTCCCCAAAGGGAGGGGTGAGGGCTGAGGAGCAGATATGATTTTATTGATTTATAAGTGATCTATAGATCCTAGAACTGTAGTGCTCAGCTCTGCTTCATCACGCTGGAGGGCAGGGACAGTATAAAAATAATTAATCTCCCAGGACTTCCCCTTTAAGTAGAGACTGTCGGGAACCACCAGTGGATTGAGCATAGATTTATGGGTTATTTAACCTATTCCTTGCTCTTTGCCCCTCCAGCTTTTTTCCAAATCTTATCCAATGATTTCCCGCAGCCTTGTTAGCGGCCGGCAGCCTTTTTTTCGGTATGTTTCACCCGGTGCTCCGGCCCCTCTTGAGTTCTGAAGTTGAATGGTTTAGCAGTTAACGGCGTGGTACAAAGCTAATAAAAGGTGAAATCATGGCGCCATGCCGGTGGAAAACAAATAGTTCCATAATTGATGCTTCCAGTATTTCAGTGATCCATGAAGATGTTAGCTGGCTGCTAGACTGCATATAATTAGTTCAAATAGATGTGAAGTGCAAGACTTTAGTGGCGTGTTTTCATCAACTAGTACATGGAGTGCTTGTAAGAAAATAAAATTAACCTGTGCTCAAAAGTGCAAGCAGAGGAATCTCAGAATATGCAGATTATCTTGATTGCTACGAGAGCAGCTGTATGCGTTATATAGAGAACAGACACAATTGTTTAACTGTTTGTTATATACTCAGAAATACTGTAAAGTGTAAAATAGCCTGTACCTCAATAGGGAATATGTAGGGACCCTTGAATATCCAGAGTCACTACCTTACCGGTACACACGTGGATTTCTTTTCTGATAAGATGTTAGTTGAAACACATCCAAAAGACATAGAAAGAAGCTGCATTTATTTCAAGGAAAGATTGGCGAGTATGTGGGAGAATGCGGGCTACAGGATGGACAACAGCCGTTTCACACTAATGAGTGGATCCATTGAAGCACACATGCGTGTGAAACGGCCATTGTCCAGCCAAGCTGTATGTGTTCTATTGTGAACAGACAGAATTGTTTAACTGCTTGTTATATTCTGAGAAGTACTCATTGACAGAAAAGTGTAAAATAGTCTCTACAGCAATAGGTAACATGTAGGGACCCCTGAATATCCGGAGTCACTACCTTACCGGTACACATGTCAATTTCTTCTCTGATAAGGTGTTAGTTGAAACACATCCAAAAGACATAGAAAGGAGCTGCATTAATCGGTGGTATGTCTTCAAACATTTATTTCAAGCAGAAATCGGCGAGTATATGGAAGAATGAGGGCTACAGGATGGACAACAGCCGTTTCACACGCAGGTATGTTTCTAATGAGTAGATCCATTGAAGCACACATGCGTGTGAAACGCCCATTGTCCAGCCAAGCTATATGCGTTCTATAGTGAACAGACAGAATTGTTTAACTGATTGTTATATTCTGAGAAGTACTCATTGATAGCAAAGTGTAAAATAGCCGTGACAGCAATAGGGAATATGTAGGGACCCTTGAATATCCAGAGTCACTACCTTACCGGTACACACGTGGATTTCTTTTCTGATAAGATGTTAGTTGAAACACATCCAAAAGACATAGAAAGAAGCTGCATTTATTTCAAGGAAAGATTGGCGAGTATGTGGGAGAATGCGGGCTACAGGATGGACAACAGCCGTTTCACACTAATGAGTGGATCCATTGAAGCACACATGCGTGTGGAACGGCCATTGTCCAGCCAAGCTGTATGTGTTCTATTGTGAACAGACAGAATTGTTTAACTGCTTGTTATATTCTGAGAAGTACTCATTGACAGAAAAGTGTAAAATAGCCGTGACAGCAATAGGGAATATGTAGGGACCCCTGAATTTCCAGAGTCACTACCTTACCGGTACACATGTCAATTTCTTCTCTGATAAGGTGTTAGTTGAAACACATCTAAAATACATAGAAAGGAGCTGCATTAATCAGTGGTATGTCTTCAAACATTTATTTCAAGCAGAAATCGGCGAGTATATGGAAGAATGAGGGCTACAGGATGGACAACAGCCGTTTCACACGCAGGTATGCTTCTAATGAGTGGATCCATTGAAGCACACATGCGTGTGAAACGCCCATTGTCCAGCCAAGCTGTATGCGTTCTATAATGAACAGACAGAATAGTTTAACTGCTTGTTATATTCTGAGAAGTACTCATTGACAGAAAAGTGTAAAATAGTCTCTACAGCAATAGGGAATATGTAGGGACCCTTGAATATCCAGAGTCACTACCTTACCGGTACACATGTCAATTTCTTCTCTAATATGGCGTCAGTTGAAACACATCCAAAAGACATAGAAAGGAGCTGCATTCATCGGTGGTATGTCTTCAAACATTTATTTCAAGCAGAGATCGGCGACTATGTGGGAGAATGAGGGCTACAGGATGGACAACAGCCGTTTCACACACAGGTTAATGCCTAATGGGGGGGTGTTTGGAGGGGCTCTGGGCATGCTCAGTGCGAAAGCTGGATCTAGCCCCGTTGAATCCCATTCTATTTTCTGCCATAGTGCGCCGCATCCGGTGACATCAGGCTTTTTAATCAGCGTCAAAATCGAAACATTGTGCTTCAGGGGAGGAGGTCAAAAGGACGTATTTGTAAGGATCTGGCAGAAACCGTATGCCACCACATGTGCCTGTGTCCTCATTCTAAGTCTATGGAGACCGGCCTGTTCAGTTAGCATTAGGTTTCAGCTGGATTAAAGAGAATCTGTCAGGTCAAAAATCCATATGTAACTGATATCATATTCTAATTCGTTTCTCTAAACTCTCTCCATTCATGCATTTCTATTATTTATACTTCCCTCCTATCCTCTGTAAACTTCAAATAAAGAGATTCATTCCATCTGTCACTCACAGTGAGCTCTGCTGCCAACTCCCCAGTGAATGAATATTCATGCTTCACTACACTGCCCTGCCTTTCTGTAATCTGTTATGCTGTGTGACTCATTGCAGAGCAGAAAGGAGGGGGAGGAGGTGTGTGCTCTTAGCTGCAGCTCTGAGACCTTCATGTCATTGTGTGTACCTGAGGCATGTGTGTAGTGTGCAGACTGAGATATATCTATGTGATTATAAGAACAACTGATCATTTGTGGAGCACATACCCTTATTACATGTAAGCAGGAAAGCCAACCTTCATATACTAGAAATCTTACAGACAGTACACAGTGCAGGAAGAAACATCTCCCCCCTCTCAGCACAGAGCACAAAGGGGAGGGACAGAACACCAGCTTGGGTGGGCGTGGATATTTAAATAACACTTATACAGCAGCCAGACTAATCCTCTGTAACAGTAATGGAGAGGACTAATACACCAGCTTCCTGCAGGGTCTGAAAATGCTTATAGCAAGGAAACTACACAGGGTACTATAATGATTTTGCATGTTTTTAAAAGCTCTTTGCAGGCCCTATTCAAGGGTAATATTGGTATCATACTGAAAAATAACCTGACAGTGTCCCTTTAAGACGCTGGACAAAAAAAATGCAAGTTATTAAAAAACTTAGTATGATTAATTAAAAGTGATCTATTAAATCTTTGGTTTGGGGGTTTAGTTGCATTAGACAAATAGTAAATAATATAAATTACTAGGACAAGCTGTGTGCAGACCCTGAAGCAGCAGGATGCACTTACTTATTTGAACTCTGCATTTTGCAAAAAATATAAAAGAAATATAAAAGTTGTCGAACGCTTCGAAACCCTCCAGTACTGAAGATGTTAATAGAAGTATAAGTGAAGGGACAAGCCGTGGAGCGCACATCTTATTATCTGCTTCTCTTCTTTACAGACTTCCTGCCATTGATAAACTTCCTGTTTTGATATGGTCATATTTGTATTGAAAAGCCGTAATATTCCACAAAGTCACGAGATGCTTCTGCTGGATGCCGAAGCAGATACATAACCGACTGCGTCTACACCAACCGTCCCGTCAGTGAAGACATCACAATGATTGTGACTTTATTCCTCCAGATGAGACGTCTGTAGGGTCCGAGCCCCCATCTTTATGATTCTATCACTGGGTATTCCTTACAGCCATTGTACAATATTACATTATGTAAATATCTTGTCTATTCGACAGAAGAGCTACATACACAGCTGTCGTGTAAATAAAATATCACTATGCAAAAAGTTACCCTCAGGTGTCGGGAGTTGTCTTCTGGAATAAAACTTTAATGCGTCCCTCCGTGCTCCTGAATCACACAATGTACTGAATACATAATAGATTATTTATATGCTATTATTCTAGTGTACAAGCGGCGGTAAAATCACACTCTGCTATGTATTCCTGGGACTGAAGCCGTGACATTAATTTCCTGTTTATTTTAGGTTTACAAAGGCTTTCCATGAATAAAGTTCATTTTAATCTATAGATCTTGGAATAATAATAATTTCCACAATTGGATGTGATTAACAAAAATGTTCCTGTGCTGAGATAATCTTATATATGTGTCCCTGCTATGTACTGTGTAATGGATGTGTCTGACTGTACAGGCACATGGTCTGATCATACTAGATCTTCTGTCCTGAGATAATCTTATATATGTGTCCATGCTATGTACTGTGTAATTGTGTAATAGCTGTGTCTGACCCTACAGGGACATGGTCTGATCATATAACATCTCCTGTGCTGAGATCATCTTGTATATGCGTCCCTGCTATGTACTGTGTAATGGATGTGTCTGACTGTACAGGGATATGGTCTGATCATACCGCATCTCATATGCTGAGATAATCATATATGTGTCCCTGCTATGTACTGTGTAATGGATGTGTCTGACTGTACAGGGACATGGTCAGATCATACCACATTTCCTGGGCTGAGATAATCTTATACATGTGTCTCTGCTATGTACTGTGTAATGGATGTGTCTGACCGTACAGGGACATGGTCTGATCATACCACATCTACTGTGCTGAGATAATCTTATATATGTGTCGCTGCTATGTACTGTGTAATGGATGTGTCTGACCGTACAGGAACATGGTCTGATCATACCACATCTACTGTGCTGAGATAATCTTATATATGTGTCGCTGCTATGTACTGTGTAATGGATGTGTCTGACCATGCAGGGACATGATCTGATCATACCACATCTCCTGTGCTGAGATAATCTTATATATGTGTTCCTGCTATGTACTGTGTAATGGATGTGTCTGACTGCATAGGGACATGGTCTGATCATACCACATCTCCTGTGCTGAGATAATCATATATTACTGTTCCCTATGTGCACAGGAACATACAGAATCAAAGAAGGACGCCCTACCAGCTGAGATAGCTGCCCAGCCTACATCAGGCCCTCTATAAAGATTGTGCATTCACTGTGAGTTGTCAGTCACAGCAGGAGGTGTGCCGGACTGCCCTGCTTGTGAAATAGCAGACCTGTCAAGGTAATCGCCACGTGATAAAGCCTTTAGTTTAATGGGATCCTGTCACCCCCAAAACACCTCAAAAGCTATTAAAAGCTGTCCCTAGAGCATATTAACACTTACCCTACACTCCTTTTAGCTCCTAAAAGCATCTACTGAGAATTAAGATAAATGTTATTACACTACCTCATGAGGGATGATAATTAGTGACTATGGTATGCATAGTTACCCTGGCAGGCTGTCAGATTCAAATGCGCGCCTCCCGCTCTGTCCTATTCCGGCCGGGCTGCAGTGGGGCTGGGTGACGCGAATCGCGTCATTTCCGGCGCCGAGTGACGGTATGTACACCTGCGCCGCTCTGTTAGCTTCGAAACGCGCAATGCGCATGCGCAGTGTGGGTCTTGAAGCTATCAGCGGCGCGGGTGGACATACCGTCACCCGGCGCCGGAAATTACGTGATTCGCGTCATACAGCCGTGCAATGCAGCGGTCCGGCTGCCATAGGAGAGAGGGGAGGCGTGCATTTTAATCTGATTAGAAGATCACGCCTATTGAGGCGTGATATCATGAAGAGAGACAGCCTGCCAGGATGACTATGAATACCATAGTCACTAATTATAATCACTAATGAGGTACTGTAATAACGTTTATCTTAATTTTCACTTGCTGCATTTAGGAGCTAAAAGGAGTGTAGGGTAAGTGTTACTATGCTCTAGGGACAGCTTTTAATAGCTTAGGAGGTGTTTTGGGGGTGACAGGATCCCTTTAAGTAAACAATCACACACACACACACTGATAAGAGAAGCACAGTTGCTTTTTTTTTTATAACCCTTACAGCATGCTGTCCTCAGCTTACATGGCAAAAAACTGCTGACAGATTCCCTTCAACCATGTATGAATGTATTTTATGACATTTTGGTTTCCAGATCCTAATATCAAGGCAGCTTTAGAAAAAGTGTATACACTATGTATTTTTTGCTTTGTATCAGTACAGTCGCAGCTTGCCAACCTTATGATCCTTCACAGTTGCAGAGCCATGTTGTAGAAATGCAGCCAACATCTTGATGTTTTAAAGTCTGATAATGTCCAAGAAGCCAGGACTATATAAAAAATGCATGGTAGTGTTTGGCACGTCTCTGAAAAGCAAATGTGATTGTCTCTCAGAAACGGCAGCGGTTGCAAAACTCGGTGCAGCCGGATTCTCTCATGTTCATACAAATGATCTGGAGGACGAAGAATGGTCCAAGACAGTGTATTGCTCTCCCCTGGGCAAAATAGGGGGCAACTGTAAACCATTTCATCCTTACTTAGAAGAACTGGAGTTGTTTATATAGTGACTATTTTTTTTGGAGACTTGAAACTTTGGGCAAATTAAAGGGGCGTCCAGTACTGCAAAATTGATAGTTTATTAAAGGGAATCTGTCAGCAGGATTTTGCTATGTAAGCTGAGGACAGCATGCTGCAGCGGTTAAAAAACAAAAAGCAACTGTGCCTCTCTTATCAGTGTGTGTGCTGTTGTTTATGTAATCTAAAGGGTTTATTTCCCTGTGATTATCATTACTGAACTATAGTGTCTGATATTTTGTTGGATCACACTAAAGCCCCCGTCACACATAACAAGATCGTTATTAATTCCCAGATTTTGTCACGTAACAGTGATCTTGCTAACGATCTCGTTATGTGTGACACTTAGCAGCGATCAGGCCCCTGCTGTGAGATCGTTGATCGTTACAGACTGTTCTGGATCATTTTTTGGTCGTCGTGCTCCCGCTGGGAACGCTGCATCGCTGTGTTTGAAAGGGACAACGACCAACGATCTCAATACTACACCCGAGAGTGACAATTCCCAATGACCTCCTAACATTCCGGATCGTTGCTGCGTCGCTGGTGAGATCTGACTGTTTGACATCTCACCAGCGATCCCAAAGTGACGCAACAGCGATCCTTAAGGATCGTTATCGTTGTCGGGATCACTGTTGCGTCGTTGTGTGTGACGGGAGCTTTAGACAGAAAATACGGGCGTCTGCCCTTGCCCTAATTACAAGAGATTAATTTGTAGTGCACACCCAATGTAACCCAATATACCCAATAGAGTAGAGCACACCCAATATAACCCAATATACCCACTAGAGTAGAGCATACCCAATATATCCCAATGTGCCTAATAGAATAGTGCACACCCAATATAACCCAAAATACCCAATAGAGTAGTGCACACCCAGTATAACCTACGGGCTTAGAGTATAACCCAGTATACCCAATAGAGTAGTGCACAGTCAATATAACCCAATATACCTAATAGAGTAGTCCACCCCCAATAAAACCCAATACACCTAATACAGTAGTGCACACCCAATATAACCCAATATACCCAATGGAGTAGTGCACACCCATTATGACCCAATATACACAATGGAGTAGTGCACACCCATTATAACCCAATATACACAATGGAGTAGTGCACACCCAATATAACCTACGGGTCTACAATATAACCCAATATACCCAATAGAGTAGTGCACACCTAATATAATCCAATATACCCAATGGAGTAGTGCACACCTAATATAATCAAATATACCCAATAGAGTAGTGCACACTCAATATAACTCAATATACCCAATAGAGTACTGCACACCCAATATAACCTACGGGCCTACAATATAACCCAATATAACCAATAGAGTAGTGCACACCCAATATAACCCAATATACCCAATAGAGTAATGCACACTCAATATAGCCCAATATACCCAATAGAGTACTGCACACCCAATATAACCTACGGGCCTACAATATAACCCAATATAACCAATAGAGTACGGCACTCAATATACCCAATCGAGTAGAGCACACCCAATATAACCTACAGGTCTACAATATAACCCAATATAACCCAATACAGTAGTGCACACCCATATAACCTACAGGTCTACAATATAACCCAATATAACCCAATACAGTAGTGCACACCCAATATAACCTACAGGTCTACAATATAACCCAATATAACCCAATACAGTAGTGCACACCCAATATAACCTACAAGTCTACAATATAACCCAATACAGTAGTGCACACCCAATATAACCTACAAGTCTACAATATAACCCAATATAACCCAACACAGTAGTGCACACCCAATATAACCTACGGCCATACATTGACATCTACTTCATACATAAAGAGCATGGCTGAGGCCAGTACGTCCAGATCCATATACATATATTGGTTTTACATCTCGTCCTTGTCAGACATAGCACAGTAAATTTGGAAGCAATTGTACATTAGTTTCTAAAATCAATTTCTTTTTGGCATCTCAGCCCTTACAGTATATTAATACACAGAGTAGTATGAGAGCGATGACAAAATTAGAAATGATAGAATCAGAAATGTTGTAATAGAGACGTACATGGCTCTTGATCTTCAATTCTATACCATTAGCCGCCATTAGAATACATATTTTATGGCTGTTTAAAGTGGAGTTTTCAAGAGCAATTACCACCAGTCTGAGAGCAATGTCATTCTGATCTTTTATCTTTACCAATGTCTAAAGGAATGTCAATTTCATTAAAACATACTGACCCACATTCAGTCCGGCCGGTCTAAGTAAATACGTGGTTGGAGTGAGTCAAAATTACTAAAGGCTTATATCTCTTAAAAAAAAGGTTCACATTGGGAGCCGTCTAAGGTTTCGATTATATTTTCGGCCTGTGTAGTTGGTGGAAAAAATTCTGATATGACACGGGCAGTACTCGGACCAATGTTAGGCTGTTTTCACACTACCATTTTTTGGAATCAGGGGGAATGCGAATAAAACCTGAATCCCCCCGTAATTTCCCACAATTGTAAAGCTTGTTGTAACTGGATGCACCCGTCTCACAGATCAATGATGATACTGGTGCGGGAGCATCCCGTTACATCCGGGTTGATTACCTTTTTTTAGCCGGATCTGATTGTAATTGACACGCCCACTAGGGGATGTGTAATTTAAAACTGGGTTCTGGGCATGCTCAGTCCAAAAACGTGGATCCAGCGGCATCCGAATTCCACCGCATAGAGCCACATTCCAATTGAACCTAGAATGCCCCGGATCCGGGTGTCCACAGTATTGAAATGGACAACAAAACAAAACAAAATGCAATTTTGGTCCCAGTAAAAAAGCAGTGGACAACCGGATGAGGGTGAACCGTACAGAACTGGATGCACCTGCAAGTGCCTGCGGCCCCATTAAAAGTCAATGGGGCCAAACACAGATGCAGGTGAGTCCAATTTCAGCTGCAATCAAATGGTTACTGAACATTACAGTAGTAGTGTGAAACCAGCCTTACCCTGTTGAGCTGGTCAGATGGCTAGCTTTGCACACAGACCAAAATCTGCATGAAAAATAGTCATTTTCTATTCAATATATCATTCAAGTGCATGGGTGATCAAACAATATGGGTGATCATACATATAGCACCAGTGGTGTTGAGGTGGCAGCACCGATGGTGTTGAGGTGACAGCTCCGGTGGTGGTGAGGTGACAGCTCCGGTTTTGGTGAGGTGGCAGCTCTGGTTTTGGTGAGGTGGCAGCTCTGGTTTTGGTGAGGTGGCAGCACCGATGGTGTTGAGGTGACAGCTCTGGTGGTGGTGAGGTGACAGCTCCGGTGGTGGTGAGGTGACAGCTCCGGTTTTGGTGAGGTGACAGCTCTGGTTTTGGTGAGGTGGCAGCTCTGGTTTTGATGAGGTGGCAGCACCGTTGGTGTTGAGGTGACAGCTCTGGTGGTGGTGAGGTGGCAGCTCTGGTTTTGGTGAGGTGGCAGCACCGTTGGTGTTAAGGTGACAGCTCTGGTGGTGGTGAGGTGACAGCTCCGGTTTTGGTGAGGTGACAGCTCTGGTTTTGGTGAGGTGGCAGCTCTGGTTTTGGTGAGGTGGCAGCACCGTTGGTGTTGAGGTGACAGCTCTGGTGGTGGTGAGGTGACAGCTCCGGTGGTAGTGAGGTGACCGCTCCGGTTTTGGTGAGGTGGCAGCTCTGGTTTTGGTGAGGTGGCAGCTCTGGTTTTGGTGAGGTGGCAGCACCGATGGTGTTGAGGTGACAGCTCTGGTGGTGGTGAGGTGACAGCTCCGGTGGTGGTGAGGTGACAGCTCCGGTTTTGGTGAGGTGACAGCTCTGGTTTTGGTGTGGTGGCAGCTCTGATTTTGGTGAGGTGGCAGCTCCGATGGTTTTGAGGTGACAGCTCCGGGGTGGTGAGGTGACAGCTCCGGTTGGTGTTGAGGTGGCAGATCCAGAGGTTGTGTGGTAGCAGCTCCGGTGGTGATGAGGTGGAAGCTCCAATGTTGGTGAGGCAGCAGTGTAGTTGGGTTTTCCAGTTCTGTCTGAAGGTTCCAAATTTGGACATATGGGTTCACAGGATTCTAGACGATGGAGGATATTCGGGAAAAGTCTTGGAGGTGATAAGGGAGGAACAAATAAGTGTGGCGGAGAGGAGGAGGTCTTGAGAGGACCAGAGATTACATGTGGGAAGAAATCAGGAGATAAATTCAGAAATGTATGGAGGAGAGAGATTATGGATGGCTTTGTAGGACAGTGTTAGTAGTTTGAACTAGATATGTTGGGGAATTGGTAGCTTGTGGAGGGATTTGCAGAAGGGTGAAGTGGAGGAGGAGAGAGGCGAATAAGCCAGGCAGTAGAGTTAAGAGGTGCTAGAGTGTTAGCAGGGAGGCCACAGAGGAAGATATTGCAGTAGTTGAAGTGGGAGATGATGAGGGCATGCACTATCCAGTTAGATGCTGTAAATCCCTCCTTCCTTTCCTTGTACATTGGCAGTTGCAAAAGGGACGGATTCTGGGAATATTTGTGAGTTGGAAGCGGCATGATGTAGAAAGGTCTTGAATGTTTGATGTTTGGTTTGAAGGGAAAAACAAAGTTGAGAATAAACCAAAGCAGCGGATTTTCTGAAATCTCATAGCTTTTGGACATACTGTAAAACGCAGCTTATTATCTGCATTAAAACGCTCCAAAACAAAACGCTCTATGTGAACATAGCCTAAATATAGTCCATGTCATTATTTGCTAATTTTTTTAAGCAATTTTACCTAATATACTGGTTGACGTTTTCATTGAGATGAAGCTGTGGCTATATGAGATGGTCGTTTAGCCTTATTTTTTGGAATTTCTACTTCTTTTCTATATGGAAATCGTGAACAAGCTGCTGTTGATGTACCGGTAAGTGTTTATATATATTTGTTTCCACTTCGTTTTTTGGTTGCTGTTGTGAGTGTAGGCCTTCTTGGCTCTATACGATCATAATATGTCCTATTGGGTTAGCGCAGAATATTATATTTAGAATAGACCTTTAATTATTTTGAAGGTGGTTTGACTCCCGGCACACCTATCAGTCATCCTACTGAGAGGACCCCCCGGAGCCACCATCCATGGATTGCCAGACATTGGCTAGAGATATCAAAGCCCCGGAAGACTCTACTCTGTGAACACATGGAAAGCTGGTGCAGGTATTTCTATATTAAGCAGACTCTGCTTGTTCATGTGTTGCTGGACATTAAATATTCATGTGTTACTGAGCCGAGCTGTCCGGGCTATTCACATATCCCATAATTACAATAAAAAAGCTATTATCGGATCCATTCTCAGCAGCTAGCCCGTTTATTGATGGTTTCTAGGTAGAAACAGAGATTCTCCTGTGCTTCCCTAGTTATACTCAGCAAACAGTATTTTTGTATACTTGGAAAATGGCCAAAAAAAAATAACATCTTACTGTTCCAATATGTAGAACCATATCGCTTTGGACTACGTATCTGGGTATCTTGGCTTGGAACAGACCATGCTTTATTTTGGGAATTGAATACTTAAATGCAAGAATTAGAACACTTTTATTTTTGGAATCTTTCCCTCTACAGAAAAATTCAGAGTCTGAATACTTGGAACTTTAATGCCCAATCACATTGCGGCTATTTATACCTTCCCCTTCCTGCTCTTCTCTGCTGGCTATATTCCAATGTGGATCCTGCTTAGAGTTCCAGCCATGCTGTCAAGGATTTCTGCCAATCAGATGGAGACCAACTAGGGTACTTGGTTAACACTGTTTCATCAAGAAGTGTAAGCCATTCCACTGCGATATGATGTACCTATCTAATATTAAAACCTGTGACATCAATATAAATCATAAAAAGTGGGTGTTGCTTCCCTCCTCTGAGCCAGGCACACCATCTAGATAGCTTCCCACAGACACGTTCCTCTAGTCGGAGCACGGTGCTTCTCTACTATT
This sequence comes from Allobates femoralis, assembly GCA_033576535.1. Taxonomy (NCBI): domain Eukaryota; kingdom Metazoa; phylum Chordata; class Amphibia; order Anura; family Aromobatidae; genus Allobates; species Allobates femoralis. The sequence goes on along the minus strand of JARQOC010000011.1, from coordinate 211,807,502 downwards.
ACTCACATTGATGTCAATGACACATGATGAAGCTTTAATACTAGAGTAGGACCATCCTAATGGGTGCACCTTGTCGTGGTGGGGTGGCTTTTACACTTTTTGATCAAACAGTGTTAACCAAATGCTCTAACTTATTTAGATTTATTACTACTATTTACTTATTTACTTTATTATAGGGTACATGCTCATTTGGTGTTTTTTTTCTATTTTTGGTTTGGAAATAATGTCAAGTATAATTAACTTTTGTAGGAATCTCTCTATGATGCGCAATAGCATAGCGATATTGTGGAAATATGCATTTTTTTTAAGAATGTTATTGTAAAAGTTCTATTAGTCTTCACCTGTGTCTGTGTCTTTTAATGTTATTTTTAAGGGACTGATGTTTTAACATTACCTAGAACCCTATTTATACAGCACCAAATTCCTAAAACTTGGCGACATGTTCCCATTTTATAATCAATTTAAATTGTGGTAATATTTAGTTTTCAGGCTAATTATATTCCTAAATCTACTTACTTGTCATACTTGATATTATTTGGCATGGCCATGATGGAAAACAACCATGAATTGATGCCTTTTTTTCGCGAGGTTAGCACAGACTCAGAGTCATAGCTTCAAACCAAGGATTCTAAATTCCATCACCTTCTCCATTTTTTGGACTTGTCTTATCTCCCCTGCTTTGACTTATGGGTCAAGTCACTGTCTCATATCTTGGGACATTGTGTGACTGTGAACAATTTTGGTTTCTGAATAAATAACAAGGAAATTGCTGCTCCGTCCTCTTAGGTCATTTAATCTATCATCTTACTTTTCCAGGACATCCAGTTGGCTCCAGGAAAAATAGGAAACCGCCTTGACTCCCAGAATAGTTGACAAGTCTACCAGGCACCAACCACACAAACCGCCTAGAAGGCAGCCCCTGCTACAATTATCTTCGCTGTGAGTCTAGAGCCCCCATTACACATAGCGAGATTGCTATCTAGATCGCTGTTGTGTCACAGGTTACGTAGCGACGTTCCAGCGATCCTAACCAGGTCATATTGTTATCGGGATCGCTGGAATGTCACCAAGTGTGACGGGACCCTAAGACTCTCCAATGCAATTAAAAGGTTTGTCCAATAAAAATCACTTGTCTCCTATCTTAAATAGGTGATAACGTAGTTATCGGTAGGGGTCTGACTCCTGGGACTCCTACCGATCACCAGACGGGGAATTGTTATCCCAGATGAATCTTGCTTATCCTTGTTACTAAATAGAGCATGACCTACTTCTGGTATGGGACTGTAGGGAGAAGTCGAGCCTCACATTTGGCAGCCCCATAGGAAATAAATGGAGCAAATGTTGTACATGTTTACTATATTGACTCTCCATTAGTTCCCCCTTTTGACAATCAATGTGGGGTCCCAACAATTAGACACCTACCGATCTATAAGTGTTCACCTTTCCTGTAGGTAGGTGAAAGCATATTTTCAACAGACAATCCCTTTAAGTTGGACAGCTATCCTTTAAAATACAATGACCCAACAACTACAGAAAGTCAAAATAGGTATGTCAGGACAGGGTCAGCCTTATGATCGTGCAAAGACATGAGTTATACAGAGAGCATCATTTGTTACTTGGCCACCGGATGTCACACTAGATGCCAGACACTTCTGGAAAACAGTTGCATTGGATGGACCCATTGTTATTAGTTTGTATTTTGCCCTGTATTACTTTGGAAATTCTCTGGCGTTATTATTTGGACATTTTATGGTTATCTGAATACAACAAAAGTGGTATCTAATGTAGATACCACACAAAGGACAATGTCTGTGAGTCGGTGTACATTTCGGGGCAGATGGAGTCGGATTCAGGGATACTGAGTAGTCTGAGTCAAAGTTCGAGTCGGGAGGTTTGGCTTACCAACTGCACACTAGGGCTGTGAAGTCGAAGTCTGAGTCCATTTTGATGGAGTCGGAGTTGGAGTTGGATTCAGAGAAATTGAGGTTTTGGAGTTGAAGTTGGGGGTTTGGCTTACCAACTGAACACTAGGGCTGTGAAGTCGGAGTCTGTGTCCATTTTGATGGAGTTGGAGTTGGATTCAGAGAAATTGAGGTTTTGGAGTTGGAGTTGGGGTTTGGCTTACCAACTGAACACCAGGGCTGTGAAGTCGGAGTCTGTGTCCATTTTGATGGAGTTGGAGTTGGATTCAGAGAAATTGAGGATTTGGAGTTGGAGTTGGGAGTTCGGCTTACCGACTACACACCAAGGCTGTGAAGTCGAAGTCTGTGTCCATTTTGTTGGAGTCAGAGTAGGAGTAGGATTCAGGCTAATTAAGGATTTTGAGTTGCAGTTGGAGGTTTGACTTACCGACTTCACAGCCCTTCAAAAGACCACCCAACTGAAGTTGTGTTCCTGCTGAGCTGGCGCTCCCCTAACAATCCTTTTAAATTATATAGTTCTTAAAGAAATTAAGAAAAAATTAAATTGGCACTGATCTGTATTGTGAAAAGTCACAAAGTGGGGGGAATTACCGAAATCACGTTTTATCTCATACATTTGGCTAGATAAATTGCTTAGCTGGGCATTTATCCGATCTTCTCCATTTAATACATCCTAGAATTGTTGTCTTAAGACAAATAATGATATCATTACTTCACCGTGAATAGTTCTGGCCCAGGTCCATATTTGCATTTGGTAGTTAGTGCCGCTGCTGACAATGCCAGTTCTTAATACTGTAAAACATTTTAGTCTTTGTAGATACAAGCCATCCTTGTCCTTGTCACCACTGAAGCTCCGAGGCGGTGTTGTGGCATCCGCTGTTCAGACCTTCCGAGGAGCTGTCATTTCCCTCGTAGGTAATCTTGAGTTCATCGTATGAATTAACTTAGACTCAAAAAACCAACCCGCTGTAATATTTATAATTAAGAGTCACGAGGATGAGAACAGACAGTGTTTTTTTTGTCCATACATCCCCGTAGTATTTCGTCAGCTTCTATTCCCATGGAGTTTGACTCAATGGTGACACGTGTCGTCTTATGAAGACTTTCCATTTTCCATATTTTCAGGTCATAGTGGATTTCCTGTGCCCTGGCAAATGGCAATTAAATTGCTATATTAGAGGGATCAGTAACTCAATGAAGTATTGTCTTTTCTAATTGCAGCTGGAACGCTGTGTAATGAGTTAATTAACTGTTCTTAAGTGGCTCCTATGTATAGGCAATTTAATGAACATTTTCCAGACTGCTGATTAATGAAAATAGAATATGCAGTAAGTGATAGTACCTGGTCACTTAAACTATTGCCCCATGAAAGACATAGAACAATCTGTACCTCTCACAGTGGAGAACGCTCAACAATAGATTACGAAGATGATGAATTATAATTTATCTTCATCTATTATACTTTGTTATTTTGCCAAAATGTGATAACATGGTCCTACATTGTACCGTGCATCTGTATCTATGATGTATGTCTGTTACTGTTTTAAAGTACCGTAATCTATAAAGAGACATCATAGTGACCAAAGTGGCACATGGTGACCTGCCTAATTGTAAGGCCATATGCCCGGTGGCTATATACAGCTTACGATTAAGTCAAATTTTGTTCCTTACTCTGGCAAACAAGAAATTGATCTAGCTCCAAAGTCAACTCTCCTATGCTCTCAATGTGTCCATATGGTCTATACAACGTCATAGGTTTTCATCAAGTTCTTTGTGTGTTCTTGAAAAAATCTCCATGTGTTTTTAGCAAATTCTCGTCTTGACCATATCTTGAAGTGGTCTTGACAATATTTTTGCATGGGCTTAACAGTATATTGATGTGGTCTTGTCAATATCTTCACAAGTTCTTGACAATATCTTCATGTGGTCTTGACCATATCTTCATGTGGTCTTGACCATATCTTGAAGTGTTCTTGACAATATCTTTGCATGTTCTTGACAATATCATCATGTGGTCTTGACCATATCTTGAAGTGTTCTTGACCATATCTTTGCATGGGCTTAACAGTATATTGATGTGGTCTTGTCAATACCTTCACAAGTTCTTGACAATATCTTCATGTGGTCTTGACCATATCAGTGTTCTTGACAATATCTTTGCATGTTCTTGACAATATCTTCATGTGTTTTTGACAACATCTTCATGTGTTCATGACAATATCTTCACATATTCTTGACAATATCTTCGCATGGGCTTGATAGTATATTGATGTGGTCTTGACAATATCTTCACTTGTTCTTGACAATATCTTCATGTGTTTTTAACAACACCTTCATGTGTTCATGACAATATCTTCACATATTCTTGACAATATCTTCATGTGGTCTTAACCATATCTTCATGTGGTCTTGACCATATCTTGAAGTGTTCTTGACAATATCTTCATGTGCTTTTGACAACATTTCATGTGTTCATGACAATATCTTCACATATTCTAGACAATATCTTTGCATAGTCTCCACAATATCTTCATGTGGTCTTGAAGATATCTTCACATGTTCTTGACAATATCTTCTTGTGTTTTTAACAGCATCTTCATGTGTCTTTACAATATCTTCATGTGTTCTTGACAATATCTTAGCATGGTCTCAACAATATATTCACGTGTTCTTAACAAATCTTTATGAGTTTTTGACACCTTAATGTGGTATCGACCGCTTATTCTTGTCTTAATGGCAACACTTTTATGTTTCTCTTGATAACTAGTGTATGGGGTATTCTTACCTAAACTTTTGTTATTCCAATCTAAATGTATGCTACTGGTAATAAACACCAGGTCCCAAAATACTGAATATATATTAAAGTATAGGTAAAGGGGGTAAACAAATAGTGCTCCAGAAAGAGCCTTCAAAGAGTGATCTCATGGCATTAATCCACTGCCGTTACAAGTCAACTGAATAAGATAACATGGTAGCAACACTCTCAAGACAGGAAAAAAATAACTACCATATATACTCGTGTATAAGCCGACCCGTGTATAAGCCGACCCCCCTACTTTTGTCCCCAAAACCTGGGAAAACCTATTGACTCGTGTATAAGCCGAGGGTGGACTCCAGCACAGGTATACAGCCCCCAGCAGTGTGGTTTACAGGCCCCCCAATGGTAGTATACAGCAGCCTCCCCAGTGGTAGTATACAGCAGCAGCCCCAGTGGTATATACAGCAGCAGCTCCAGTAGTTAGTATACAGCAGCCCCAGAGGTATATACAGCCCCAGTGGTAGTATACAGCATCCCCAGAGGTAGTATATAGCCCCAGTGGTAGTATACAGCATCCCCAGAGGTAGTATACAGCAGCCCCAGAGGTAGTATACAGCAGCCCCAGAGGTAGTATACAGCAGCCCCAAAGGTATATACAGCAGCCCCAGTGGTAGTATACAGCAGCCCCAGAGGTAGTATACAGCAGCCCCAGAGGTATATACAGCCCCAGTGGTAGTATACAGCAGCCCCACAGGTATATACAACCCCAGTGGTAGTATACAGCAGCCCCAGAGGTATATACAGCCCCAGTGTAGTATCCAGCAGCCCCAGTGGTAGTACACAGCCCCCCCTCCTTAATATGCGTCCCCCAGTAGTAATAAACAGCCCCCCCCCCTCCTTATCATGTGTCCCCCGGCTGCGGCAGCTGTGAAAAAACAAACAGTTTATACATCACCTTCCGACGCAGCTCTCCGCTCCTCCGGTCCTCAGCATCTCCGCTCGCCGGCTTCTTCTTCCTTGATGTGCCGGCTTGTGACCGCGCGCAGGAAATGACGTCATCTCCTGCGCCCAGTCACATGACACCGGCACAACAAGGAAGAAGAAGCCGGCGAGCGGAGATGCTGAGGACCGGAGGAGCGGAGAGCTGCGTCGGAAGGTGATGTATAAACTGTTTGTTTTTTCACAGCTGCCGCAGCCGGGGGGGACATGATAAGGAGGGGGGGCTGTTTATTACTACTGGGGGACGCATATTAAGGAGGGGGGGCTGTGTAGTGCAATATGCACGGCATCCCCCCGCCGCTGATGGACGGGGGATGCCGTGCATATTCATTGCACTAATGAGGCGGCCCCACGTGACCGCCTGCGGTCACCGCGGCCCCCTCCTGCCTCCTCCAGCCCCCGGTCACAGCTCCCCCCCCACAGCATACCGTATTGACCCGTGTATAAGCCGAGGGGGGGACTTTTCAGCCCAATTTTTGGGCTGAAAAACTCGGCTTATACACGAGTATATACGGTATATAAATATATATAATATATATATATTGCATATATAATGTACTTTAAATATATGTAGAGGCGTGAAACGCGTTAACTAGTAAATCAATATTATATTCACCCTTTGATGTCTTGTGAGATATGGCAAAGCGATTTTTAACCCTTCATCCTCCTTACTTTAATTTTAATGACCGTTGGGTTTACATTGGCTGTAAGCCATAATCATCAACATTAACAGAATAAACACTTGAAATAGATCACTCTGTTGGCTATGGTAATCCAATTTATGGTGATTGTGTCGCAGACAGTGTAGGTTGATGATTTCACGTCTGTTTCTGTATTCCCTCTTTTTATTCGAGGTTCGCCATGCGTGGCAATAGGCCGCTCTCTCTCTTACTTTTTTGCTTGCATATAATAAATTGCCACATTATGTAGACATGACAGCTACTGCCACATTAGATATGTTCCTATTGATTATCTGATTAGCCTTTTATTCATTTTTGGCGGAAAGACAAGAAAACATTTACCTTTATTAGCAGCTGAAGTTGATTCTACATGAATTGATTGTCAGCACTTTTGTTAACTCTCATTCACGGGGAGCAGATTACACATTTTCCACATATCACTTATCAAATATATACGTTTTTGTTGCATTCATTATTCATTGTGCAGAACATGGACCTAGTGAGGTACAGAATAACTGAAATTAAAGGGGGCTTTCCCATGAACAAAGTTAATGTTAATTATTAGATCTTGGAATAATAATAATTTCCATAATTGGATGTGTTTAAAAAAAATGTCCTTGTGCTGAGATAATCTTATATATGTGTCCCTGCTATGTACTGTGTAATGGATGTGTCTGACCATACAGGGACATGGTCTGATCATACCACATCTCCTGTGCTGAGATAATCTTATATATGTGTCCCTGCTATGTACTGTGTAATGGATGTGTCTGACCATACAGGGACATGGTCTGATCATACCACATATCCTGTGCTGAGATAATCTTATATATGTGTCCCTGCTATGTACTGTGTAATGGATGTGTCTGACCATACAGGGACATGGTCTGATCATACCACATCTCCTGTGCTGAGATAATCTTATATATGTGTCCCTGCTATGTACTGTGTAATGGATGTGTCTGACTCTACAGGGACATGGTCTGATCATACCACATCTCCTGTGCTGAGATAATCTTATATATGTGTCCCTGCTATGTACTGTGTAATGGATGTGTCTGACCCTACAGGGACATGGTCTGATCATACCACATCTCCTGTGCTGAGATAATCTTATATATGTGTCCCTGCTATGTACTGTGTAATGGATGTGTCTTACTTTACAGGGACAGGTCTGATCATACCACGACTCCTCAATTTCCCTGAATCTGACTTGACTCCACGACCCCATAACCATGGCAGTGAAGTCAGTATGCCAAACATCCAACTCCTCAATTTTCCCTGAATCCGACTGCACACAAAATGGGCTCTGACTCCGACTCCACAGCCCTGGTGTACAGATAGCTGTCCAACTAGTCACCTGTGTGTCTCGGTTGTCGGAAGGTTTAGCGCTGTAGCGTTTCAGAGATTGACATACCTGGCTGCAATCATACGAGGTAATTGATGACAGCTATCAGGTTCCCTTTAAGAACAAAGTTTAAAAATACTTTGTAAAAGTTTTCAGTAATGGAACATTTGTATACCTATAAAAGCTCTGCATTGTGGATTCTGTAATAGCATATAAAGCTCACTAAGAATGATCTATCAGGACTTGCTGTACGTCATTCCACTGCTAATAAATGACACATAAAGTTATAATGTAAGATATATGTCACAGTCATCTATTGCTAATGTAGCTGTAAAAGAGCTCGGCGTGACTCAGTGCTTCTAATGAGAGGATTGTGCATTTGTGATTAGAAAAGTGAAGCGAGTCCTCGTAGGGATCTATTGAGGAAAAGATGTGAGACCTTCTATCTGCACCTGATGACCTGGTTTAGTTCTTATGTCCAGTAGATTGGATCCTGCAGAGATCTGTTGTACAGACAGAAGTTTTTTGTCAGTTTTTAAATAACCGATTTCTGCAGGATCCGATCTAACGGATGCGTTTGCCATAGACTCTAATGTTAAATTAACGCATCCGTTTTCCAAAACGCGACTGGGCCGGTGACTCATGTGAGATGCATGCGATATACTCGCATGACTCACCTGGAGTGGCCCCTGCCTCTCTGAAAGAGCAGTATGGAGCTGATCGTGTTTATATGGAGCTCAATGCTCCTGTTCAGAGAGGCAGGGGCGGTTCTGAGTGAGTCATGCGAGTATTATTATTATTTATTTGTATAGCGCCATTAGGTTCCATGGCGCTTTACTTGAGGATAAGGGAGACAAGGACAAGTACACTAACTGTAGACAATCAGGACATACAGGTACAGGAGGGGACCCTGTCCACAAGGGCTCACAGTCTAGGATCTCGCATGCACCTCGCTTGAGTTACCCAGCCCACACCCTGCCTCTCTGAATGGGAGCATGGAGCTCCATAGAAACAGGATCAGCTCCACGCTCCTCTTCAGAGAGCCGACAGTCCAGGAGACTTATACGAGATGCATTCGAGATACTTGCATGACTCACCTGGAATGGCCCCTGACTCTCTGGACAGCATCATAGAGCTCCATAGAAACATACACAGCTGATGTGCTCCAGTTGAGAGGCGCAGGGGACATTCCATGTGAGTCATGCAAGTATCTCATTTTGAGTCACCCAGCCCAACCCCTGCCTCTCCAAACAAGAGCGCGTCAGCTGTGTGTGATTCTATGTAGCTCCATGCTCCCATCCAGGGAGGGAGGTGCCGTTCTGAGAGAGTCATAAGTGTATCTCGCTTGCATCCAGCCCCTGCCTCTCTGTACGGGAGTGTGGCGCTCCATAGAAACACAATCAGCTCACACACTTCAGAGCGCCAACGGCCGGGCTGGGTGACTCATGCGAGATGCATGCAACATACTCGCAAGCAGCTCACATAACGTGTGCCTCTGCCCTTAGGTTGCTCCTTCTGGTGCAGAATTGCAAACCCAACTACTTTAAGAATGTTCTATGAACAGTTTGAAAAATGACACTTTTTTGCCATTTTCCTCTTTTTTTATATTATGTTATCTGTATCTCAATAGAAACATTTAGACAAGTTCTAAATCTGTTTTTTTTGTGGTGCGTTTATGCTTTTTACATAGTTTGGTGTGCTTTATGGTTGCTTTATGGTTGTACGTATGTTTAGCTGTGTTTTCTATTCAGTTAGTTGTCTTTTGGTTTTCTTCCTATGGAATCTTAAACATCCAAAGTTATTATAAAATAAATTATGTAAAAGAAAAAAAAGTCCCAGCAGGCTCACTTCCACTCCTGTTCGAAACAGACTCCTTAATGTGTATTCAATAAGTAAGCCAACGTCTGTCTCTAGCTATACTATTATGGAAATCAATATATGAAAATATCCAAAGATTCACCAATGTGCTTGTATCCTATATTATACTGCATATCTATCTATGTATCCCTTTAAGAACTTGCCTTTAAGATGAATAAGTAGTGTTTTCATATCAGGTATTGTACTGAAACTTAAAGACTTGTGTTTAGAGAAACGATGAAGGCCACCTGGTCTGGGAGTGAAGCCAATGTCTAGCATGTTTTGGTAAGAAGGGAAGATGTTCCGAAAACACCAGATAATGAAGGAGTGCGATGGGTCAATAGCATCAATAACACCGAATGATAGAAAAGTACAAGGATAATATGAATAGATTCAGAACAGATTTGCATAATCCAATCAGCTCTCAGCTATTAGTAAGTTATGTTTAAATTTGTAAGTCACTTCGGACTTTGTGTGACCACTGTCTCGGCAGCGTCCATCTTTTTAGACATGCACAAAAAGCAAAGTCTTCCACATTTTTGTGTGAAAAGACAAAGCCAACGGGAGTCCAAAATGACTCAATCAACCTCATAATATGAAGGGCTCCGTCAGGGAGTTTACCAAAAAATATATGTTTTCTGAGTGTCCAACCGAAACCCCAATGTAATGGAATGGGATTCACTGCATATTTGTGAGCCTAGTCTTGCTGATGTTAAAACTTAAAGGCAATCTGCAGCAGGTTATTGCCATGAAATCTGAAGACAGCATGCTGTAGGGGTTAACACACAGATTTCAGCAATGCGTCTCTTATCACACTGTGTGCTGTTTGTTTTATCTTCAGAAGATCATCATTGCTGGACTAGGTCAGTTAGAGTTCTCTTGCTGTGATTAGCACCTCACTGTCTGTAGACATTGTACATAGAGAGCCTGGTGTGGGTGGGGCAGATTTCTGAGTTCTGCTTCATGCTTAATCTAAAACTTTGATTATATCAGAACCGCTGCACCCAGTAGTCTATGTGATACATCGTTGGATTCAGAGTCTCTTTGCCTACATCATGCTCAGGTAGCAAAAATCTGCTGACAGATTCCCTTTAAAGTTGCTGGGAAAACCCCTTCAAACTGTTTTGGAAGATACTACAGCGCCAATTTATTCCCTGAAGGGAATCTGTCAGCAGGTTTTTGATATATAGCTAAGGACTAACATGACGTAAGAGTTAAACAGCAAAGAGCAATGTGCTTCTTTTCTGAGGCTCTACTTAAACTAATGGCTTTATTATCCTGTGATTAACATTGCAGGACTAGGAAGTCACATGCACTGCAGTCCGTCACGCCCCCTGCTGTGATTGACACCTCACTGTCAATGCACAATCTGTATAGAGCCTGGTGTGGGCGGGGCAGCTCTCCCCAGCTTGCTGTGTGACAGAATGGCATCATTCAGTAATCTATGTGATACATTGTTGGATTCAGGGTCTCTGCCTATATTTATGTTGCTGTCAAGTGAGGCAGCAAAAACCTGCTGACAGATTCACATGAAAGACAGCAGCAGATAGCAAGTCCCGGTTGCATACTTTATACTCAACATATCTACTAGTACCCGCCACTGTAGCAGGTACATATTTGAAGGCATTTCCCAAAAAAAAAACAAGCATTTAATTCATAAAACATTTACTGTAAATACATACTGTACTGGGAGAAAGTGGAATAATCTTCTCTTAAGAGCTCTATAAAGCTGCTGCGCTGGCAGTTCTTGCAGGAGCAGGGTGGGCGCTTGCACGCTGCCGTGTTTTCATTCTCTGACGTCTGTTCCACTTTCCCAAAAAAACGTTCATAAGTCACAACCTATTTCCTTCAGTTATTTGACGAAAAGCTGAATGTGCATTGTAATGAAGTGAGGTTGTAAATGCTGACTCCAAAATAGCTGTCGATGACTTTAAAGGGGCTTCCACTTTGGAAAAACCTGATTTGACTTAATTTGAAACAGAGGGGACATACAGCGAAGAACCATCCAAGGAGGGGAATCCATAAAATATAACTTACATACTTTCACAGGTTACAATCCAGAGTGATTAAGAACGACTATGGGTTCGGCCACACAGTACCCTTCTTCATTGTCCATGGATATTAATCATTAATGTTAGCTTTGACTTCTAATAACCAATATCCAATACCTAAAGTACAGCTAACACTTTACACCGTCCTCAATGCAAAAAACAGTAATATACCAAAATAGTACACAATACACAATCAACAAACAATATCCTAACAATAGTATTTGTTCACATTGACTAAACCTGTACACACAAAATAATAGCAATGATCCCCACTGTCACGCTTACAGGGGAGAGGGAATCAGGAGCTGGATAGTGAGGTAGGTGAGGAAATTCTGGGGAGGTCAATCTGAACCTGGTACTAGGGGCGCTGAATCACCTGAGGTACCTCTAAAGGTGAGGAGGTCCGAGTCGCCACCCTTTCTCTTAAGCTCCTGAGAAAGCCCTAGGCTCGAAGCCTCTACAACCACCCATGGACAAGAGTTACAGGGAGATTCAAGGGAGCTGATACTCAGCCAATATGTTGTTCATGCTAGTCCAAGCCCATATACCCACTGAAATGTGGCATGTCCATTACCCTTATTATTGGCTAATTCTCCCAACTACTGACCTAGACACCTCCCATTATGGCTGAGACAAGAGATGGCTAAAGTGGAAAAACTGGTTTTCCAGGACATGGCCTAGTCTTTGGATTTTTCCCAACCACTAAACACTGGTAAAAACGGTTTTGAGCTTCTTGTCTATTCTAGCACTTGTGGTGGGGGTGGACTGTTATACAGATAGATATAAATGTAAGATATATTTATCCATTTTCAGTTGTGTATACATAAGTAGAGAATTATGTGTACCAACACTTCCCTTCTACATGTACCTTTTATTATGCTACTTCCAGGCCAAAGTGAAATCAGGGCCTGACCATTGGGCACTAACAAAGTGCTTCACTATTAGACCCCTCAGCTTGAGGCCGTGCAATATGCATGCAAAAATATATTACAAAATAATAGAATGCTATGACACAAAAGTAAAAAAATTCCTGTCCTCCTAGGTCCTCGAGATTTAAATGAGAATATGTCATTTAACACTTTAACGTGTTACAAAAACGACTTGTAATGCCTCTCTGCCTATGCCGACCTGCAAGGAGCGCATCGTTGGTTATTCCCTTTTTTGTATATGGGACCGAGATCATTACTGTTTGCCCCATGAAGCAACCTTTGCTTTGTCTTGTATAGAACATTGAGAGCAGCGGTTTTCGGCTCTTGGGTGTGTGAGCGGAGGAGACGTGAAACAGATGTAGATGATTATTATGTCATTTCTCTTCAAGGGACACTTGTTGGAATTTATCACGTGTCAAAGAAACGTTTTTTTTGTGAGAGTAGGAGAGGTGCGCTGGGTAATTTCCCATACACAGAACTTCCTTTGTTGTTTCATACTCTGTCACCCTCAAGTCGGGGGCCCAGAAAAAAAGTCCAAACTTCTATTAGCTCAGTAGGGGATTTGTTCCTGGGGGTCCCTCCTGCAGCTGATTCTGGTAAATCCATTTTCGACACTTCCCAGGGTAATGGATTTAACAAGGAATTTTATGGTGTAAGTAATATTCAAGGAGCACATGTTTGTAGGAAAACGGGAAAAAGGTGGGAATTTCATTATTTTAATGGGGACTCATAAACTGATGAACGGAAATAGTATAAGAGCTTTTGAGGGAATGTAGATCTAAAAATGACCCAGATTGGCTGGAGATCATCAAGGTTTTTTTTAAAGCACCACCTTAGCATTTTTGTTTTTCACCGCTGTAGTGGTGCTTTTAATTTAAGATCCCCGCCACTAATTTTATACTCACGCTCTGGCGCCTTCACCTTGTACCAACGTCGTTCCGGTCCAGCGGTGCCATCTTGTGATGGTAACTTCTGATTTGTCGAAAGTCAGAAGTTACACCACAAGTTCTCAATACAAGTCTATAAGAGCCATAACGAGGCCCTCGTAGAGTTAGTTGCATTGAGCTGTGACTCCCGGTTCGCTACAATTTTAGTAACAGACAAACAAAATTAATCTGCAGATCTCATCCGTTGCATTTCATTAATTTAAACAAAACAAGAGTTTCGACAATGAGAATTATGGGATCTGTATTATGGGATGAGTATTATGGGACCGACGTCACTGCGGTCCAGTGGTGCCATCTTGTGATGGTAACTTTGGACTGGCCGAAAATCAGAAGCTACGTCATAATCACTCAGTACAAGTCTATAAAGCCATAGCGAGGCCCTCATAGAGTTACTGTGGTTGCATTAAGCTGTAACTCCATGAATGACTGAAGCTGCCGGCTTATTTTAGTAGCAGACAAAATTCATCTCCAAGTCTCATCCATTGCTTTACATTAATTTAAACAAAAGAAGAGGTTCGGCATTGAGTATTATGGGACCTGTGTATTATGGGATAGTTGATGGGGTTTGTCTCTGTTACATCAGTCATGCAGTTGATCTGTTTTGGACATTGAGTCAGGCTAGAGAGCAGACAAGGTATGAAATGTATCTTAAAGGGTTGTCCTGTCTAAATTCATAAGTCTGCATTCACTCTATGTGTAACTCTTTGTGACTGCAGACTTGTGCTCTGTGAGTATTCTCCGGTGTCAGAGCTGGGAATGGCGATCATGTGGTCGCGATTATGCGATATCCGGACTCCTGGCCACAATCTTAACTAGGGAGACATGGCCTCACTCAATACACTCTGGCTGATAGCATGCATATGGCATACTCACGTCCCTGTGACTGCCATTCCCGGCTCTGACACCAGAGAATCCTCACAGAGCACAGTGGATTCACAAGTCTGTAGTCACATAGAGCAAGATATAGAATAACTACAGACTTCTGGATTTAGACTGGACCATCCTTCTAAGGGCTCAGTAAGACATCCCTAGATTTTGGTCTGATCTCAGACCATGATGCATGGACGGGCCACAGGTCTCCTAACCCGATCGTAATGACGGCCTCACGGAAATATTTGAAGCTGTCACGCTTGGGTCAAGAGAGCTGCGGCCAATCCATGATTTAATGGTCTGTGCTCGGACATGATCTGAATGAACCCTTATACCGTCTACTGTGTAAAGAGAACGGAGGACGGCACATTCTAGTTCTGGGTCATATCCCAGAGGAATGACTTTACTCATAGAAAACCACTAAATTGCTCAATGTATGGCTATAGCTATTTTAACAAGGATACCAATTAAAGTGCTATATGTTTTTCTCTGCAGGTTACTGTGAAGTGCAATACTTCTCAAGCTACTGTGTAACGGCCAGCTGTGATAGATAGCTGGATCCTTTTATCAAACCAATCAATGTGAACTTCACTACATAGTGTGATTACTGTTGGCTGCAAGAAACTTTTGTTACAAAGATAAAATTTAACTCTGATGACACGTGGCAAATATATCCAGTATTCAGCAAGCACCTAGCCTTGTAGAGGATATAAATTGCATGTTTAGTGACATAATTGTTGTTTCTGTTCTGCAGAGACTAAAGTTTAATTAAGTATGCTAATTTTGATGCTTGGTGCACCCTTGGTGTGGCTAAAAGGCTCAGTGCATCACTGCACGCATTTGTCACGCTTAGGAGGAGAGGTAATCAGGTAACTAGATGGTGTGATGGGCAAAGGGGGTCAGGAGCCTAACCTGACCCTGATACTCAGGTCCCTGGCTCGCCCTGTTCTCGGAGATACCTCTGATGGTGAGGAGGTCTGAGCCACCACCCTTTTTCCTAAGCTCCTGATTAGCCCTAGGCTGACGGCCCCTACCTTTACCCACGGGTCAGGAATCACAGCTACTCCCAAGGCAATGAAACTCCAGGAGAGACTTCAGCTCAGCAGCAAGGCGTCTTCACAGCTCAGTGACCAAGAGTAAATAACTATGAACCGCATCTGACAGAGGAAAGGGAAGGCTACTCAAAGGCCTGGGGGAGGGAACTCCAGGTGAGCCACACCCAGCCTCACATCAACCAGAAACTGAGCACAAGACCTTCACATCCGTACACACATCACCAGCAGCTGAGCACAAGACCTTCACATCCATACCTCATGCAGCTCCTGAAGAAATGCAAATAAACACACACACCAGCATCAGCGAAGTCAGCGCAATCTGAGCACGTGACACCATTGGTTTACATTCCTCTGGTGATTGACAGCACTGACTTGCCTGGAGGAATCATTGTCTGTAAAGGAAGCTCAGGCAGTCCAGCACTGTCAATTACAAGTGAGCGAGGTGGCTGCATGCAAGACTAGTGGGCAGAATGGTGCACCGAGCCTCTTGGCCACTCTAGTGATGCACCGAGCACCCATATTTCAATATTTTCAGTTTCTGTAGAAAATCAAACATCTGGATGAAGTGAGAACTGCATCTACTCTATCATTTCCTCCAGATGTCTTGATTTGTCTGAAGAAGGGGAAAATGAAGCCAGCACTTAGTAGTCACAGGGATCACATAACAATATCATCTGAACCCTGGGAGAGGCAGGGGCAGGGCTGACGCCACTGGAATGGCACTAATTAGTTTGTTCTTGAGAAGGGGTTGTTCAAGTAGTGGACAAATGGTTTAAATGATCTTTTTCAGAGATATTTCCTACTCTGGCCTATGGAGGGTGTTAAGAATTCAGAACTACCCTATTTTGATCCCAATGTGACCTAAAGGGATTTATTGAAGAAAATGGAAAGAGCAGATTCTACCAATTGGCATCAGTTTGCTTCCATGTCATACTTTTTTTTAGCCTGATAAGCTTGTCTATCAAGTGAAAAAATCTATTTCTTTTTTTAACCTTGGTATTAAATTACTTTAGTTAGACAGCATGAAAATAAGAAAGTTTGCATTTGACTTGCTTTTTCTATCTGCTATGGTCATCAGAGGTGAAAACTTTTCTCTTGCATCGTGTACAGCTCGTTTCCTTGGAGCCTGGCCAGGTGTACCCATTAATTACATTCCAACGCAGAACTCCTAACATCCCAGTCACCTCTCTCCATCTCATTGATTTTTATACAGCAGTTAGCTGCTCACCCCCCCCCCCCCAGCTCCTGATGAACTGCTGTTACCAATCATGCAAAATCATCAGTCCTTAGGATTGGCAGCTTCCAGAGCATGTCTCGTTATCACGGCTCTCACTTCCTGAGCCGTGTGCTTGTTCAAATGCCCTGTTATCGCTTTCTTCAAATATAGTGATGGCACTGAATGTACTACAGCAGCTTGTGATGAGCTTTATGGTTCTTCTACTACTTTACAGCATGCTACTGATCAAAATTGTCACTCAAAGAGGACTGCCTGCCCTGCCAAAAACCGGGAATCTAACTAACCCCTAGGAAAAGGGAGAGAAAAGAGACAATGCGGCTCCTATTTGAGAGTAGTAACTGTTGTGTATATTGAAACAGTGTGCATATACTGTATATGCATTCAACTTATATACCGTGTTTCCCCGAAAGTAAGGCCCCCCCGATTGTAAGGCTGCCTAGGGGTAAAGGGGGGGCCTGCTAATGTAAGGCCTCCCCCAATTATAAGGCCTTACAACCGGGGGGGCCAATGTAAGGCCCCTAGCGGAGGGGGGGGGGAGCGGGTCGCACGTCACGTGCGCCCGCTCATTACATATGCACTGCATCCCCCTGTCAATCAGCGACAGGGGGAGCAGTGCATTATACTGTATATATGGGCCCCCTCCTGCTGGCACGCTACCCCCCTGTTCTGAGGCCCCCACCGCTGCTGCTGCTGCAGACATCTTACCCTCCAGGGTCTTCTTGCAGCAGCCAGCGCGTCCGTCCTCTGTCCTCGGCTGTCTCCCGGATCATGTGACCGGCCGGTTGCAGTCGCGATGACGTCATGCGCTGCGACGGGTCACATGATCCGGGAGACAGCCGAGGACAGAGGACGGACGCGCTGGCTGCTGCAAGAAGACCCTGGAGGGTAAGATGTCTGCAGCAGCAGCAGCGGTGGGGGCCTCAGAACAGGGGGGTAGTGTGCCAGCAGGAGGGGGCCCATATATACAGTATACTGCACTGCTCCCCCTGCCGCTGATTGACAGGGGGATGCAGTGCATATGTAATGAGCGGGCGCACGTGACGTGCGACCCGCTCCTGCAGTGTCCCAGCAGGAGGGGGCCTGTAGGCCACACTGCTGGGGCACCCAATATAAGACCCCCCCGAAAGTAAGACCGGGGGCCACTTTTGGCCCCCAAAAAAATGTAAGACAGGGTCTTACTTTCGGGGAAACACGGTAGATAAATATGAGCTTTAACACTGACATATCATTCTCAATGGTCCACACAACATCCAAATAGGTGTGCAGCTCACACGGGATGCTACGGAGAACTCTACCTCTTTGGGGAGATGCCACTGTTTTCTTTTATATACACATACCCTACGTGTAATTTGCCATATGGCCAGTCTTTGTTCTGCTATTCATTTTGCCAGATCATTTTCAAAATATCTAACCAGCCCTTTAAATGAATTAACCCTTTCAATCACGGCTGTGGAGCCAGTAACCCAAACATCTGACTCCAACTCTTCAATTTCCCAGAATCCGACTCCCAACTCCACCAAAATGGACACCGACTCCGACTCCAGAACCATGGCTTTGAAGTCAATAAGCCAAACATGCAACTCTGACTTCTCAGTTTCCATGATTCAGACTCTGACTCCACCCCAAAATGGACACCGACTCCACAGCCTTGTCCAATGCACATTTCTGCTTTAAAAGAAGTCTTATCCATGCACTAGCGTTCTTCCAAGCTCCATGATTTAATCCCTGTACAAACAGTAAATGATATATGATCGCTTTTATCATAATAAGTGCATACACAGTTCTTGCACTTATCCCTCGATGCTTCCCTTTCGCTATTTTGGCTACCGCGCATCTTTGCATATTTCCACTGTGTACTTTTGTTTTATTGTATTACTTTCGTTGTAACTGCAGATTAGAAACAGATGACGGCACTTGGATCAGAAAACGGAGATGTCACCGACTTTATTAAAGACAGAAGCTCATGATTGGAAACAGGCTGAGCCGTAGACCGGACTCGTTCTTGTATATATAAGATAGATAGCGTTGGAGTGTGAATTGCTTTTTTTCCTTTCTCCTCTGAACCATTTGCAGACAGCATATTCCATGTGTGCACACAGCTGCCGAGTCCGCTGAAGAAAGCATATCCGAGAGCGAGCTGAAGTGGCGGACATGCCTCCCGTCATTGTGATGAGCTCGGCAGTGATGACACGGGCCAGATTCGCGCTAACTCGTCCTGACTGCTGACTTATGTGGGGCTCCTCCAGCTCACCCCCGAGGACATGTACATTAAGTACCAATAGGAAGAGTGGAGTAGTAAAAGGCAGGCCCTAAGTTCTTTATGTATCGTCGGTCATTAAGGTCTGCCCCGTAACATCTCTATGTAGGGAACATGACATAAATTTGATCTGTCACCCTGCGTTAAGGCATATTGGTGCCTTTAAAGCATCAAATATGGAGATGTAAAATTTATTCTGTGTTAAAGGAGATCCCTGGGAGCAGTAATATGACAAAACCTAGGACAAGACGTACTCCAATTTCCTTATGTAGTCTAAAGGTACCGTTACATGCTGCAATGTTGAAACGAGATCGCTAGCGGTCTCATGGGCGTTTGGTCGTTAGGACATCGTTTTGACATTGTTGGTGAGATATCGTGGACGCGCACTAACAATGGGCGCTTGGTCGTTAGGACATCGTTGGTGAGATGTCACACGTGTAGATATTGTGGACGCGCACCAACAATGGGCGCTTGGTCGTTAGGACATCGTTGGCGAGATGTCACACGTGTAGATATCGTGGACGCGCACCAACAATGGGCGCTTGGTCGTTAGGACATCGTTGGCGAGATGTCACACGTCTAGATATCGTGGACGACGCACCAACAATGGGCGCTTGGTTGTTAGGACATCGTTGGCGAGATGTCACACGTGTAGATATCATGGACGTCGCACCAACGATGTAGCGAGTAGCTATCGTTCACACAACCCAGCGAACGATCCCTGCTCATTGCTGTGAATGAGCGAAGTCGTACACGACATCGTTATCGCAGTGTCACACACAACTATATAGCAGGTTGGCTGTTCTCAAATCTGCGATCAGCGATCCAACGATATATCGCAGTCGTATCTTGGTGTTACACGCAACAACGTCCTAACGATGTCGCTTGAAAGACTCCAAACCTGTGACGTTTAGGCGATATCGTTAACGATTTCGTACCTTAAGTCACATTTCCATCCCCAGGCATTGAATACATAGACCACACAGCATCATATATCAGGGCCCTGGAGTC
Source organism: Allobates femoralis (assembly GCA_033576535.1). NCBI lineage: Eukaryota > Metazoa > Chordata > Amphibia > Anura > Aromobatidae > Allobates > Allobates femoralis. Next base: position 211,787,581 of record JARQOC010000011.1, on the reverse strand, counting down.
GGTAAGCCAAATCACCGACTCTCGGTGAATAAGGGCTGCCTCACATGTTCTCGGTGAGTAAGGGCTGCCTCACATATTCTCGGTGAGTAAGGGCTGCCTCACATATTCTCGGTGAGTAAGGGCTGCCTCACATGTTCTCGGTGAGTAAGGGCTGCCTCACATATTCTCGGTGAGTAAGGGCTGCCTCACATGTTCTCGGTGAGTAAGGGCTGCCTCACATATTCTCGGTGAGTAAGGGCTGCCTCACATATTCTCAGTGAGTAAGGGCTGCCTCACATGTTCTCGGTGAGTAAGGGCTGCCTCACATATTCTCGGTGAGTAAGGGCTGCCTCACATATTCTCGGTGAGTAAGGGCTGCCTCACATATTCTCGGTGAGTAAGGGCTGCCTCACATATTCTCGGTGAGTAAGGGCTGCCTCACATATTCTCTGTGAGTAAGGGCTGCCTCACATATTCTCGATGAGTAAGGGCTGCCTCACATATTGTCGGTGAGTAAGGGCTGCCTCACATATTCTCAGTGAGTAAGGGCTGCCTCACATATTCTCGGTGACTAAGGGCTGCCTCACATGTTCTCGGTGAGTAAGGGCTGCCTCACATATTGTCGGTGAGTAAGGGCTGCCTCATATATTCTCGGTGAGTAAGGGCTGCCTCACATATTCTCGGTGAGTAAGGGCTGCCTCACATATTGTCGGTGAGTAAGGGCTGCCTCACATATTCTCGGTGAGTAAGGGCTGCCTCACATATTCTCAGTGAGTAAGGGCTGCCTCACATATTCTCGGTGAGTAAGGGCTGCCTCACATATTCTCGGTGAGTAAGGGCTGCCTCACATATTCTCGGTGAGTAAGGGCTGCCTCACATATTCTCGGTGAGTAAGGGCTGCCTCACATATTCTCGGTGAGTAAGGGCTGCCTCACATGTTCTCGGTGAGTAAGGGCTGCCTCACATATTCTCGGTGAGTAAGGGCTGCCTCACATATTCTCGGTGAGTAAGGGCTGCCTCACATATTCTCGGTGAGTAAGGGCTGCCTCACATACTCTCGGTGAGTAAGGGCTGCCTCACATATTCTCGGTGAGTAAGGGCTGCCTCACATATTCTCGGTGAGTAAGGGCTGCCTCACATACTCTCGGGGAGTAAGGGTTGCCTCACATGTTCTCGGTGAGTAAGGGCTGCCTCACATACTCTCGGTGAGTAAGGGCTGCCTCACATGTTCTCGGTGAGTAAGGGCTGCCTCACATACTCTCGGTGAGTAAGGTTTTCATACATTAGGTGTCTCGGCTCGTTTGTTAAGCAAATATCTACCGTATATCCTTGTTTTTCCATCATGCCCAACTCACCTTGCACTTTTATGTTTGTGGAGTCATATTGATCCCTAGTGACGTCTCCCTCTGGATACCCGCCTGTGACATCATTATCCATTTAGATGAAGCATTATGTTATTTAAGTAAAATCTCTGACCTTTACAGCAAAGTGGTATAATTCTATTGCTTGACAATAACGTCAAGAGAAGTCTGTCATTGTGAACCATTACTTTACGATTTATGATTTCTGTAAATTGGCCTATAAAGATGTGATGTAATTGTGACTCATCATACGTTGGTTTAGAAAGAGCTGGCGGCGGCGGCCGGCTTCAAAGCAATTTTAGTTTTCATCTTTTTATCTGGTATTATATATTTAGTAAAGATTCGGGAAAAGTATGAAGTTAACTCCTTTACACAAAATAGATAACTTTTTTCCCATAAATACAATAATCTACGCTATCGGCAATGGTTTGTTCGTGAACATTAAGTCATTCTTCTTGAAAAAGGAAATATTTATACTACAAAGTTTAAGTAGAGTTACCGTATGTGGATGTCTGGTGATGGTCCTGCAGATGCCCCAAATGAAGGGATACCAGAATTTGAGCACAGTCCTGGACCTCTTTACATTATGTGGATGTCTGGTGATGGTCCAGTAGATGTCCCTGATGAAGGCGATCTCAGAATTTGGGCACAGTCCTGGACCTCTTTACATTATGAGGTTTATCTGGTGATGGTCCAGTAGATGTCCTGAATGAAGGGATCTCAGAATTTAGGCACAGCCTTGGACCTCTTTACATTATGTGGATGTCTGGTGATGGTCCAGTAGATGCCCCGAATGAAGGGATCTCAGAATTTAGGCATAGTCCTGGACCTCTTTACATTATGAGGTTTATCTGGTGATGGTCCAGTAGATGCCCCGAATGAAGGGATCCCAGAATTTAGGCATAGTCCTGGACCTCTTTACATTATGAGGTTTATCTGGTGATGATGCCCCGAATGAAGGGATCTCAGAAATTGGGCACAGTCCTGGACCTCTTTACATTATGTGGATGTCTAGTGATAGGCTAGTAGATGCCCCGAATGAAGGGATCTCAGAATTTAGGCATAGTCCTGGACCTCTTTACATTATGAGGTTTATCTGGTGATGGTCCAATAGATGCCCCGAATGAAGGGATCTCAGAAATTGGGCACAGTCCTGGACCTCTTTACATTATGTGGATGTCTAGTGATAGGCTAGTAGATGCCCCGAATGAAGGCGATCTCAGAATTTAGGCACAGCCTTGGACCTCTTTACATTATGTGGATGTCTGGTGGTGGTCCAGTAGATGCCCCGAATGAAGGGATCTCAGAATTTGGACATAGTCCTGGACCTCTTTACATTATGTGGTTTATCTGGTGATCATGCCCCGAATGAAGGGATCTCAGAAGTTGGGCACAGTCCTGGACCTCTTTACATTATGAGGTTTATCTGGTGATGGTCCAATAGATGCCCTGAGTGAAGGGATCTCAGAATTTGGGCACAGTCCTGGACCTCTTTACATTATGTGGATGTCTGGGGATGGTCCAGTAGATGCCCCGAATGAAGGGATCTCAGAATTTGGACACAGTCCTGGACCTCTTTACATTATGAGGTTTATCTGGTGATGGTCCAATAGATGCCCTGAGTGAAGGGATCTCAGAATTTGGGCACAGTCCTGGACCTCTTTACATTATGAGGTTTATCTGGTGATGGTCCAGTAGATGTCCTGAATGAAGGGATCTCAGAATTTAGGCACAGCCTTGGACCTCTTTACATTATGTGGATGTCTGGTGATGGTCCAGTAGATGCCCCGAATGAAGGGATCTCAGAATTTAGGCATAGTCCTGGACCTCTTTACATTATGAGGTTTATCTGGTGATGGTCCAGTAGATGCCCCGAATGAAGGGATCCCAGAATTTAGGCATAGTCCTGGACCTCTTTACATTATGAGGTTTATCTGGTGATGATGCCCCGAATGAAGGGATCTCAGAAATTGGGCACAGTCCTGGACCTCTTTACATTATGTGGATGTCTAGTGATAGGCTAGTAGATGCCCCGAATGAAGGGATCTCAGAATTTAGGCATAGTCCTGGACCTCTTTACATTATGAGGTTTATCTGGTGATGGTCCAATAGATGCCCCGAATGAAGGGATCTCAGAAATTGGGCACAGTCCTGGACCTCTTTACATTATGTGGATGTCTAGTGATAGGCTAGTAGATGCCCCGAATGAAGGCGATCTCAGAATTTAGGCACAGCCTTGGACCTCTTTACATTATGTGGATGTCTGGTGGTGGTCCAGTAGATGCCCCGAATGAAGGGATCTCAGAATTTGGACATAGTCCTGGACCTCTTTACATTTTGTGGTTTATCTGGTGATCATGCCCCGAATGAAGGGATCTCAGAAGTTGGGCACAGTCCTGGACCTCTTTACATTATGAGGTTTATCTGGTGATGGTCCAATAGATGCCCTGAGTGAAGGGATCTCAGAATTTGGGCACAGTCCTGGACCTCTTTACATTATGTGGATGTCTGGGGATGGTCCAGTAGATGCCCCGAATGAAGGGATCTCAGAATTTGGACACAGTCCTGGACCTCTTTACATTATGAGGTTTATCTGGTGATGGTCCAATAGATGCCCTGAGTGAAGGGATCTCAGAATTTGGGCACAGTCCTGGACCTCTTTACATTATGAGGTTTATCTGGTGATGGTCCAGTAGATGTCCTGAATGAAGGGATCTCAGAATTTAGGCACAGCCTTGGACCTCTTTACATTATGTGGATGTCTGGTGATGGTCCAGTAGATGCCCCGAATGAAGGGATCTCAGAATTTAGGCATAGTCCTGGACCTCTTTACATTATGAGGTTTATCTGGTGATGGTCCAGTAGATGCCCCGAATGAAGGGATCCCAGAATTTAGGCATAGTCCTGGACCTCTTTACATTATGAGGTTTATCTGGTGATGATGCCCCGAATGAAGGGATCTCAGAAATTGGGCACAGTCCTGGACCTCTTTACATTATGTGGATGTCTAGTGATAGGCTAGTAGATGCCCCGAATGAAGGGATCTCAGAATTTAGGCATAGTCCTGGACCTCTTTACATTATGAGGTTTATCTGGTGATGGTCCAATAGATGCCCCGAATGAAGGGATCTCAGAAATTGGGCACAGTCCTGGACCTCTTTACATTATGTGGATGTCTAGTGATAGGCTAGTAGATGCCCCGAATGAAGGCGATCTCAGAATTTAGGCACAGCCTTGGACCTCTTTACATTATGTGGATGTCTGGTGGTGGTCCAGTAGATGCCCCGAATGAAGGGATCTCAGAATTTGGACACAGTCCTGGACCTCTTTACATTATGAGGTTTATCTGGTGATGGTCCAATAGATGCCCTGAGTGAAGGGATCTCAGAATTTGGGCACAGTCCTGGACCTGTTTACATTATGTGGTTTATCTGGTGATGGTCCAGTAGATGCCCCGAATGAAGGGATCTCAGAATTTGGACACAGTCCTGGACCTCTTTACATTATGTGGTTTATCTGGTAATGATCCAGTGAATGCCCTGAGTGAAGGGATATCAGAATTTGGGCACAGTCCTGGACTTCTTTACATTATGTAGTTTAATTGATGATGGTCCAGTAGATGCCCGGAATGAAAGGATCTCACAATGTGAGCACAGTCCTGGACCTCTTTGGCTTAAAAGTCAGTTTAGTCCACAGATGTTAACTTTCTAATATATATGGGATGCTCCCAACTTTCTCCCAACAAATGATGTCGCGGGAAGAAAGTACAGGGATTAATGAAAATGGAATGCATATGATGAGGCAATGCCTTTAAAGGGAATCTGTCAGCAGGTTTCTTCTATTTAAGCTGGGGACAGCATGCAACAGAAGATAAAAAACAAAAATCAACGGTGCCTCTCTTACCAGGCTCTATGCTATTATTTGCTCTAAAGGTTTTATCACCTGGTGATTACCATACACAGGACTACTTTGTCATGGGCATGGCACAACAACAAGGCCCTCTCCTCTGATTGACACCTCATCGTCAATGTACAATCTCTATAGAGAGCCTGGTGTGGGCGGGGGCAGCACTCCCAGCTCTGCTGTGTTTCTAAAATAAAATTCTTTGATTGTGTGAGAACGACTGCAGCCAGTAATCTATACGATACATTGCTGGATTGAGGGTTTCTTTGTCTGTTAGATGAGGTAGCAAGAACCAGCTGATAGATTCCCTTTAAAGAGTGATACTTAAAGAGGACCTGTCACCAACCACACATGGTGATCTAATTACAGCACTGAATGCAGCATGTCTGCGGCATTCAGGCAAGGGGTCCCCCAGCACTTGAGCCCCCCTGTACCCCGAGATAATACACTATGAAAACTTACATTGTGGAGCCAAATAGGAGGTGGCTTGTGGCTGGAGCCAAAGGGCAGTTTCACACCCCCTGTATGTTTAATCCGCCCACCGCCGCCTCCCTGATGCCAATCATTGTCTCCCTCGCCTGCTATGAAACCATATGATGGATTTAAAAAAACGAAAACCTAAAAACACAGAATTCTCAAGGAAGGAGCAGAAATCGAACATGAGCAAATATGAGTCACTTTTCTCCTGGAGAGGTTATCTTCAGTATTCAGAGCACAGCACTATAACCAATAACCCAACCTCTTACTTGTTGGGTCAGTATGCCCCTGAGGGGAGCTGAACAGACTCATGGAAGTTTGGGTTCTGGGGTTCAGCTGGAATTTAGACAAAGTTCTGTCCTGGACCCAAACATGACCCAAACCTCATTGGAAGTCACTGATTGGGCGCTCTGCTCTCTACCGCTATACAGCCAGCCATAAGCAAAGCACTTTCAGGGATGGGAAGGTGGGAATTAGTATTTGTTTCGGTTCACGCTACATCCGATAACACTGATTTTACCCCCAGTGAGAACCGTTCAAACAGTACAAGCTGCTCGCACTCTGCCGAGCACTGAGTGTACCCAAGTACCGAGTGTACCCAAGCACTGAGTGTATCCTAGCACAGCGATGCTCGCTCCAGTAGGTTGCATATGTAAAGCACCCGAACTCTGAACCCAAACACTGATTTTTTTTGTAAAATCTGTGTTTGGTAAGCACACCGAATATTAAAGATCGGGTCCACTCATCTCTGCTCCTGAGTAATTGACAGTTCAGGTTTACAAGTTCTATAGCAAAGAACCTATGTCACGTGTAGTCTGCGCTGAGGTCTTCTTGAACTGCTCTGCAGTGATTTAATATGTTTAATTCCTGTTGGTAACTTCGGAGGTAATGTCAAAAGCCGCTCCTGTCTATGATCTGTTGTGGCTCTTCAGGTGAGGGTGTGTGTCAGGTTATGCAGTTGTCCACGCCCCGGCCCTTAAATAATTCCCTCTTCCACCAGCTGATGTTGCTGATAGAGTTTAGTCTCTGCATAGACCGTGAGGTCTGAAGCTTTACTGCTGTTTTTTGCCTGGAGTTTTCCTTATTTTGTGGAAGTTGCTGTGCTTCTCAGTCCATGGGTGGGGTAAGGAGGGTTTAGCCTAGGGCTGATGAGGAGCAAGGGCAAGGTTAGCGGCCTAGACATCCTCACCGTCAAGAGGGAATTCTGGGAACAGGGTGAGCCTGGGACCCCCAATCTAAGGGTGAGACTAGCTCCCGTCATTACCATCCTGCTACCTTATCCCCTTGACTGTTATGCCAGCCCAGCCACCAATGATAAATGTGTTTGGTAACCTAGGCAACCAGCAGTAAACCATAGAATTAAAAATCACTTTTTCTTAAAAACAAAGAGTATTTGTAATAAAAGGTGAATTACAACGTTGCTTATTCTTACAAGCACTTTTCAATATTACCTATTTAAAAAAAATTGAGACATCCCCTTTAATATAGATTTAAAGGGCCCCTCTAGTTGCCTGGTGACTTATTTCTTTTATATTGCGCACTTGAAACAACTCCGCACAGTCAAGTTATTTACAAAGGAAATGCAGGGGGTAAACAAGTCTTCTATAGACGCAATGACATGACTTCCCCGATACAAGGTTCCAGCTGTGAATCCTATACAGTCTTTGCTTGAATGCTCCTTAACAGGTGAAAGTGATCCAAGAGGCTCTCAGCCGTATTACAATACCTTCCTTTTCCCCACAATGAGGTTAAAGACAAAGGAAAGTGATCCTGCTCCTCTCAGGGTTCTTCAGTAATTGGTATTATCCTGGTGCTCTCTTTTCAAGTCTTGCCGCAATGATTAATTAAGTAGTATAAAAGCTGGTGTCACCGTATACCCCGGGTGTCATGCTCACATCTCCCTTTACTTTTAGTTTTTATTGATTTCCATCTCAAAATTTAGTATAAGGCGTTGATACAACAGATATACAGGACCAAGCACAAATGAGATTTAAATACTATTCTGATAATCTATATTTGATCATCTGGAATCCATTAAGGCCTACGGTAATTAAAATAGACTGGAAATTTGCCCACATAAAGGGTTACATGGATGCTCTATATAAAGCAGAGGTCCCCAACCATACTGACCTTGAGAGCCACATCCAGCTCAGAGAGGGTCGAGAGCCACATCCAGCTCTAAGAGAGGGGTCACGAGCCACATCCAGCTCAGAGAGAGGGTCGTGAGCCACATCCAGCTCTGAGAGAGGGTCACGAGCCAAATCCAGCTCTGAGAGAGGGTGGTGAGACACATTCAGCTCTGAGAGAGGGTCTCGAGCCAGATCCAGCTCTGAGAGAGGGTCATGAGCCACATCCAGCTCAGAGAGGGTCATGAGCCACATCCAGCTCTGAGAGGGTCGAGAGCCACATCCAGCTCTAAGAGAGGGTCACGAGCCACATCCAGCTCTGAGAGAGGGTCGTGAGCCACATCCAGCTCTGAGAGAGGGTCATGAGCCACATCCAGCTCTGAGAGAGGGTCATGAGCCACATCTAGCTCTCAGAGAGGGTCACGAGCCACATCCAGCTCTGAGAGAGGGTCACGAGCCACATCCAGCTCTGAGAGGGGGTCACAAGCCACACTGAGCTCTGAGAGAAGGTCACGAGCCACATCCAGCTCTGAGAGAGGGTCACGAGCCACATCCAGCTCTGGAGAGGGTCGCGAGCCACATCCAGCTCTGAGAGAGGGTCACGAGCCACATCCAGCTCTGAGAAAGGTCCCGAGTGACATCCAGCTCTGAGAGAGGGTCGCCAGCCACATCCAGCTCTGAGAGAGAGGGTCATGAGCCACATCTAGCTCTGAGAGAGAGGGTCATGAGATACATCCAGCTCTAAGAGAGGCTCGTGAGCCACATCCAGCTCTGAGAGAGGGTAGCGAGCCACATCCAGCTCTGAGAGAGAGGGTCATGAGCCACATCCAGCTCTGAGAGAGGATCATGAGCCACATCCAGCTCTGAGAGAGGGTTGCGAGCCACATCCAGGTCTGAGAGAGGGTCGCGAGCCACATCCAGCTCTCAGAGAGGGTCACAAGCCACATTCAGCTCTGAGAGAGGGACACGAGCCACATCCAGCTCTGAGAGAGGGTCGCAAGCCACATCCAGCTCTGAGAGGGTCAAGAGCGACATCCAGCTCTAAGAGAGGGTCGCGAGCCACATCCAGCTCTAAGAAAGAGGGTCCTGAGTAACATCTAGCTCTAAGAGAGAGGGTCGTGAGCCACATCCAGCTCTGAGAGACGGTTACGAGCCACATCCAGCTCTGAGAGAGGGTTGTGAGCCATATGCAGCTCTGAGAGAGGGTCACGAGCCACATTCAGCTCTGAGAGAGGGTCATGAGCCACATCCAGGTCTGAGAGAGGGTTGTGAACCGCATCCAGCTCTGAGAGAGGGTCACAAGCCACATCCAGCTCTGAGGGAGGACACAAGCCACATCCAGCTCTGAGAGAGGGTCACGAGCCACATTCAGCTCTGAGAGAGGGTCGCGAGCCACATTCAGCTCCGTGAGAGGGTCATGAGCCACATCCAGCTCTTGAGAGAGGGTCATGAGCCACATCCAGCTCAGATAGTGGGTCACGAGCTACATCCAGCTCTGAGAGGGGGTCACGAGCTACATCCAGCTCTGAGAGAGGGTCACGAGCTAAATCTAGAATTCAGAGGGTCATGAGCCACATCCAGTTTCTGCGGTATAACAAGATCCAGTTCCTACCTTACCCACATTTAGATCTGCTCTTCTATGAGGAGCTACTCACAAAAGTCACCATCTTGAGACCTTTCCTTCATAGCTGTTTGACAAACCTGGTCTATCCACCAGCTGGAAGATAGTCGCCTGCCACATTTCATGGGCGCGTAAGCCACATGTAACTCCTGAGGTACAGGTTTAGGACCCCTGATGTACTGTATATCCAGCATGCTTTAATCACTAATCTACAAATGATGAAAAAATGGAAAGCAAATGTTTAGAATGTCTTGATTTATTCGGCATCGAATATGAGTGCCTCCTGCAGACATACACACACACTTACATGCCTTGGCTTCTATTATTGAGGTTATTAATGATTATCCTAGGGATGTTCTACCACGCTAAATCTACTTGGGCATGCAAATCATCAAGGTCCCCTGCTGGCAGCTTCCTTTTCTATTACAGGATTACAGGACAATGAAATCCCAGATGTGCTCAATAAGAGACAAGTGTGGAGATGCTGCAGACCATGGCAGTACAGTTTAGGCCATGCAGGCTCCTTGCAGTAGCACGAGCAACGTATGGCCTGGTGATGTCATGTTGAAAAATTCATTTTGGGACTGTTTGAAGAAATGCCCGTACCACTGGTTCATTAACCAAATCAATGTAATGCCAAGCTGTTAGTGTACCTGAAATATTGGCTTTAGGGATCCGGCAGGAGGATACAGTTTTGTCCGATTATTGCATGGGATACAAAACCGGAGTCTGCATCGGACAAAACTGGATCTTCGCGGATCTGGCGCCCATAGCATGGGAGTCTATGAGCGCTGGATCGAGCCGGATCCAGCAGAAAATCGTGCCGGTTCCTAGACGCCCGGTGCTGAAAGAGCGGCGGCTGTTAAAAGCAGTTTCAGCACCTGGAGAGCTCCACGGCTGAAATATCAGTACCGTGGTCAGCTCCCATGCAAGCCGCTGTGCTGATGTTTCAGCACTGGATAGCGGCACAGACGATTCCGGCACAAAACAGCCTCCGTTTCTGTAGGTTCGGGGCTGTCAGGTTATGTCCGGTGCTTCCTGCAAAACACTGGACATAACCTGACAGGCGAAAACCGTTGTGTGAAGCCGGCCTTACAAGACAATTATTAGAAGATATGGACAGCAGAGATCAACTTCAAAGAAAAGCAGGGTATACAGTACCACCGCACTGCCAATAGCCAGGATTCAGGAGGCGTCGGAGTCGCATATTTGACTTTCCGACTCCATAGCCCTGCCTGTTACCCAGCTTTCATGCACATTTACAGCATGAAGAGCAGATTAAATGTCTCTGCTGAGTAGAAATGTGTAGAAAGTGGGCACAAGAGGTCTCCAAACCATGTTGAAGTATTTTGTTGTTGGATCCATCAAGGTAGAAACTAGGTAATGGTGGCCCCTGAGCAGTGCCTCTTTTGCTTTCCTTAAGATTTGACTTTTGGTGAAAGAGTCAAGACGTTGACTTTGGGGTGGACTCATACGTTCCGTTAAGACTCAAGGAGATGTGGAAGTCAGACTAGATCCTCTAGTGGAATCAGTCAGGAGTAGACTTTCATATTGCGACCATGTGTAGGCCCTACTGGAGGAAGAGCCCTTTTGGCCTTGGCATCCATTGCTTACATCCCCATACTCTTGTGCATTCATGGCGTAACCAAAGGATGTGCCGTAAATATATGATATATGCTGGTCCCAACAACAATTTGTAGAAAAGTGATGGGAATTCCCCTCCATTGCGAAGGGAATGCAGTATGTATGGTTATGTGCAGGTTATATTAATGCAGTATGTATGGTTATGTGCAGGTTCCATTAATGCAGTATGTATGGTTATGTGCCAGTTCCATTAATGCAGTATGTATGGTTATGTGCAGGTTCCATTAATGCAGTATGTATGGTTATGTGCAGGTTCCATTAATGTAGTATGTATGGTTATGTGCAGGTTCCATTAATGCAGTATGTATGGTTATGTGCAGGTTCCATTAATGCAGTATGTATGGTTATGTGCAGGTTCCATTAAGGCAGTATGTATGGTTATGTGCAGGTTCCATTAAGGCAGTATGTATGGTTATGTGCAGGTTCCATTAATGCAGTATGTATGGTTATGTGCAGGTTCAATTAATGCAGTATGTATGGTTATGTGCAGGTTCCATTAATGCAGTATGTATGGTTATGTGCAGGTTCCATTAATGCAGTATGTATGGTTATGTGCAGGATCCATTAATGCAGTATGTATGGTTACAGTGTTGGCCAAAAGTATTGACACCCCTGCAGTTCTGTCAGATAATACTCAGTTTCTTCCTGAAAATGATTGCAATCACAAATTCTTTGGTATTATTATCTTCATTTAATTTGTCTTAAATTAAAAAACATAAAAGAGAATGAAGCAAAAAGCAAATCATTGATCATTTCACACAAAACTCCAAAAATGGGCCAGACAAAAGTATTGGCACCCTCAGCCTAATACTTGGTTGCACAACCTTTAGCCAAAATAACTGCGATCAACCGCTTCCGGTAACCATCAATGAGTTTCTTACAATGATCTGCTGGAATTTTAGACCATTCTTCTTTGGCAAACTGCTCCAGGTCCCTGATATTTGAAGGGTGCCTTCCCCAAACTGCCATTTTTAGATCTCTCCACAGGTGTTCTATGGGATTCAGGTCTGGACTCATTGCTGCCACCTTAGAAGTCTCCAGTGCTTTCTCTCAAACCATTTTCTAGTGCTTTTTGAAGTTTGTTTTGGGTCATTGTCCTGCTGGAAGACCCATGACCTCTGAGGGAGACCCAGCTTTCTCACACTGGGCCCTACATTATGCTGCACAATGTGTTGGTAGTCTTCAGACTTCATAATGCCATGCACACGGTCAAGCAGTCCAGTGCCAGAGGCAGCAAAGCAACCCCAAAACATCAGGGAACCTCCGCCATGTTTGACTGTGGGGACTGTGTTCTTTTCTTTGAATGCCTCTTTTTTTCTCCTGTAAACTCTATGTTGATGCCTTTGCCCAAAAAGAGACAACATTCTTCCAAAACATTTTAGGCTTTCTCAGGTAAGTTTTGGCAAACTCCAGCCTGGCTTTTTTATGTCTCGGGGTAAGAAGTGGGGTCTTCCTGGGTCTCCTACTATACAGTCCTTTTTCATTCAGATGCCAACGGATAGTACGGGTTGACACTGTTGTACCCTCGGACTGCAGGGCAGCTTGAACTTGTTTGGATGTTAGTCGAAGTTCTTTATCCACCATCTGCACAATCTTACATTGAAATCTCTTGTCAATTTTTCTTTTCCGTCCACATCTAGGGAGGTTAGCCACAGTGCCATGGGCTTTAAACTTCTTGATGACACTGCGCACAGTAGACATAGGAACATTCAGGTTTTTGGAGATGGACTTGTAACCTTGAGATTGCTCATGCTTCCTCACAATTTAGTTTCTCAAGTCCTCAGACAATTCTTTGGTTTTCTTTCTTTTCTCCATGCTCAATGTGGTACACACAAGGACACAGAACCGTGGTTGAGTCAACTTTAATCCATGTCAACTGGCTGCAAGTGTGATTTAGTTATTGCCAACACCTGTTAGGTGCCACAGGTAAGTTACAGGTGCTGTTAATTACACAAATTAGAGAAGCATCACATGATTTTTCTAATAGTACCAATACTTTTGTCCACCCCCCCTTTTTATGTTTGGTGTGGAATTATATCCAATTTGGCTTTAGGACAATTCTTTTTGTGTTTTTTTCATTGAAGACAAATTAAATGAAGATAATAATACCAAAGAATTTGTGATTGCAATCATTTTCAGGAAGAAACTGAGTATTATCTGACAGAATTGCAGGGGTGTCAATACTTTTGGCCAACACTGTATGTGCAGATTCCTTTAATGCAGTATGTATGGTTATGTGCCAGTTCCATTAATGCAGTATGTATGGTTATGTGCAGGTTCCATTAATGCAGTATGTATAGTTATGTGCAGGTTCCATTAATGCAGTATGTATGGTTATGTGCCGGTTCCATTAATGCAGTATGTATGGTTATGTGCAGGTTCCATTAATGCAGTATGTATAGTTATGTGCAGGTTCCATTAATGCAGTATGTATGGTTATGTGCAGGTTCCATTAATGCAGTATGTATGGTTATGTGCAGGTTCCATTAATGCAGTATGTATGGCTATGTGCAGGTTCCATTAATGCAGTATGTATGGTTATGTGCGGGTTACGTTAATGCAGTATGTATGGTTATGTGCAGGTCCCATTAATGCAGTATGTATGGTTATGTGCAGGTTCCATTAATGCAGTATGTATGGTTATGTGCAGGTTCCATTAATGCAGTATGTATGGTTATGTGCAGGTTCCATTAATGCAGTATGTATGGTTATGTGCAGGTTCCATTAATGCAGTATGTATGGTTATGTGCAGGTTCCATTAATGCAGTATTTGTCCTACATGGTAAGAAATGGGCATCAATAGAAGGAGCTTCATCTCAACATTGTTTAGATTTCTTACACTATTAACAACTTAATTTAAAAAAAATCCACATTTTTCTTAGCTCATGAAACCCCAAATTGTTTAATGTAAATACTCAAAACCAATGTTTGGGCGTCAACCCTTCATATTACTGAAGATGACCTGCACTCTCCATGGCCAGTCTTCTGGCTCATCATACTCTTGCCATCCTTATTTATCTTGCTAGCGCTCTTCTGACGAGTCTTTGATGATATTTTCCCAGCCACCGTCTAAGGCAGCCATTGTCCTTTCAGTAAGTGGTGATAGAGGAGTTCTGGAGGTCACCGGTACAGAATTATAGAAAGTCGCTCCTTCTGAGATTTGTGTTTTCAAGTCTGGCAGTCGTATTGATTGTTTCCAAATTGATTTTGTGAAGACAGCATACATGATAAGATGTGTGGCACAAAGCTATTCTCTCCTTACATAAGGGGGCTGCAAACGCCGAAATTCACCTGTACTCTGCAAGAATGGGAGATTTATTTAGCGGTAGCATTGGGATCATTCAGATATCTCTATATGGTGAAGAAAAGCTACAATACAGCTAAAACCAATAGAAGAAAAAGAGATTAAAGGGGTATTACCATCTTGTACATTCATGGCGTAACCGAAGGATATATGATAGATGCCGGTCAAGACAACAATGTGGAAAAGTGGCAGAAATTCCCATTCATTGGTATGGACATTCGACCACCTTTCCACTGACGGCAGCTCTTGACGTGGCCTTGTTCTTGAGATAGAGGCGCGGCCCACCGATGAAATCTGTACATTCTGTTGATGTCCAAGATGGGAAAAACCCTTTTATAATACGGAATACAATTAAATATAGCTGAAGCGTGTATCCATCTCAGGAAGTGTTGGCGCATCAGTAGGAAATCCTATTAATGAATTATTCTTGCGATACAGTCTCTGATTCTTAAAGTGAAGAGGCCAGAACGCTGTGCCCGTCACATTCTTCCTCTGAAAACAGGGACATTCATCTTTATCCTCAGTATCGTAGGAAACCCAGTGATCAATAAATGTTCTCGTAAAAATACCCCTTTAAAGGGGTTGTCCACTAATCAGACTACCTTTTCTTAATTACTATATTATCCCTTGTAAAATATGAATAGCATATACTAACTTCCTATACTGGCAGTTTTCCAGCGAAGTCGGTGTGGGGTCTCCAAAGGCTTGCGCGACATTGTGTAACGAGTGTGTTGTGTCTGCAGGTTACATTTTGTCTTGGACTGGGTTTACTTTCATTTTATGCTGAAAGGGTTAAGATTTCTTTGCTTTCTGGCAGAGATTACCCATATCTTTAATCATAGCTGCGGCTTCTTGTTATCATCCCCATCTGCTATGTTTATCCACTCCTGGCTTTACTCCATGGTGATAGTTCAACTATACTGACCACTTTGAAGAAGCCAGTTTCTGGAGAAAGCTGAAGTATCGGTATCTATTGCAACTGTGTAGTTCCCTACTGAAGAAACCAATGAGTTCTTTAGTTCACTCTTCCCTACCCATATGTTTTACCTTCGTTGTGTTGTTTTTATTGTAGTAGTGGAACTAGATTCTCATTGGCCTACTCACTAACCAGGGTATGTTCAGGGTCAGTGAAGGATTAGGCACTTGTGGCACACGGGGGGTTGGAGGGGTGGTGGGTAGGGGGCAAGACCCGTCTAGAGATGTTAGGGAGCTCAGGTGTCAGTCACAGGTGAGTGTTGGGTGATTACCTCTTTTCTCCTCTCTCTATCTCCAGGACCTTCCTTCACATCTTCCCTGGTTTTCCCCTCTGTGTTGCACCGCACACCAGAAGTTCCCTCGCTCAGGCAAAACACATTGCTATGCCATGTAAGCGTAAGTGCTGCAGCCAATCAGTACTGCAGTGCTCACATCTCCCCAAGATGTCTGAGGGTCATCCGAAGCAAGTGAGTGCACTGAAGCTCACTAGCTGCCGCTGATTGTCCTTAGGAGACCTGGCACCGTCATTGCTGGTATGATACCCTTATGGGAGGTGATTATCAGGTGTTTTTATAGTACAAACCAGATGTCCAAGTATTTCACATCCCCTTTAACTGAAACATGTATTAGATCTGTTTGAGTTTTTAGTGTCGAGGTGTTGTCAAGATTTTTCTGTTCTGACAGTGTGCAAAGATTTTGACAAAGGAAAGTAATTTTGAAAGAAAAATGTAAGAAAGTATATTTCCTATTCTTCCATATTAAAGTTGAATCTACATGTCATGAGTGTGCCGCATCCGGAGTCACCTCTAGACCTGGAATCAGGAGGTTGTAGCATTTAATCGATTCCAGGTCTTCTGAAGAGCTCATTTACATGTTGTTTTGCTGTTTTCTTCTATGCTGAAAGGACCCCCTTCCTACTGGCTGAGTATTCTCGTAGCATTCATTCCAGCTGTGGCTTGTGATTGTCTCATCCTTCTGCTATATCTACTTGCCCCTGGCCTCACTCCGTGTCAGACATACAATTTGTGTTCTAACCTTAGTGGCTGAGCTTGTGTCTGTGTAGCAGAGGTGTTGTTTTTTTTAGCAGCAATAAAGCTACTTTCTGAAGAAGTCCCTGGAGTCCATTTTATATCTGCTGCTTTGTCTGTGTAACCTGGGTATTTCTTTGCTCTCCATCACCTTCACTCCCTTGGGAGGGAAATAGGGACCTCTACCGTGTTTCCCCGAAAATAAGACACTGTCTTATTTTTTTTGGTCCCAAAGATGGACCATGTCTTATTTTGGGGGGGGGGTCTTATATACGGTACATCCCACTGCAGCCTCCCATACACACACAACACAAACACACACCCATACACACCACACACCCATACTACACACACACACACATACCCATACACACACACACATACCCATACACACACATAACCATACACACACACACACATAACCATACACATACACACATACCCATACACACAGACCGATTTTTACCAGTGTCTCCCCGCTCTCCGGTGGCCCCCGCTCTCCGGTGTCCGCGCTCTCCCCGCTCCACGGTGGCCTCCGCATTCCAGATTCCTGCTGTAGCTGCAGATCTCCGCCCAGGTCAGGAGCCCTGCGCCAATTACAGCGCAGGAACCGTGAGCCAATCACAGCCCAGGAACCGCGAGCCAATCAGAGGCCATGCACGACGTCAGCTGGCCGCGGATTGGCTTGCGGTTCCTGGGCTGTGATTAGCTCACGGTTCCTGTGCTGTAATTGGCGCAGGGCTCCTTACCTGGGCGGAGATCAGCAGCTACAGCGGGAATCAGGAGAGCGGTGGGCTGCCGGAGAGCGGGGGCCACCACAGTGCACCGCAGGTACACCTTATAATCGGGGGTGCCTTATATTAGGAGGTAAGGCGCCCCCCCAAGCATGCCTTACTTTCGGGGGGTGCCCTATTTTCGGGGAAACACGGTAGATGAGTCTGATCCAGGAGCCTAGCCAGGTATGAATCCCAGGCATCCCTCATTCAGGGGTAATCTAGGGGCCCCTAGCTGGAGGAAAAGTTGAGGTGCACACTGTCCCTGCTACCTATCACTGGTGTGACACCACACTTTAGGATATTTTGCAATAATAATTGTATTTATATAGCGCCAACATATTCCGCAGCACTCTACAATTCAGGTTGTGATCTGATTCTGCATCTGTATCCATTGGTTGTAGGTAATGTCGTTGCTGTACCGGCTCATTTTAGATGATCTATTTTAATTTCTCTCACCACCCCTTCGAGTTCATTGACGTCATTTAGCTAAGTCAGTTGTCAGGGCATAAATAGACAACGTGTGGATTTCCAGCAGCTGTGGAACTATTAGTCCCAGAACAGCACGTTTGCCGGCATCCAGCGGCAATCACAGCGCCATACGCTGCCTACTACTCCTGTATCGGTGTTTTGTGAGAGGTTTATTACTTGTAAAACTGATGCATTTGTGTGCAGCGTCTTCTGAGTCATATTGAGCGAGTGTGTCTGGAGGGAGGCCAGAAGACGTTCTACACGGCAGCAATACTACTGCACGGAGCCAGAGAGCTACTAGAGGATGAGCTAATGGCCTGGACTCCACATCACACTGAACATCTGGAAATCTGTCTGCTCTGTGGGTTTCCACATGATTGTAGGACAATATAAAAGTTAACAGCAGTTGGCCTCGTGCACATTAGATGAAAGTCATAGGGATCCGCCATATTTCTAATGTGTACCGGTGGCCATACCCATGAGATACATGTCATCCATGGCCTACGACTGTCCCTGCTTATTCCTGTTCCATGCCCAGGTCATGCATTCATATGTTTTCAATTGGCAGAGTAAACCGGCGCTATACTCCATAGAATGGAGGAGTTGGAAAGGACCTCCTGGGTCATCTGGTCCAACCCCTGGCTCAAAGCAGGATTCACTAAATTACCCAAGACGGATGATCTTCCCTTGAAAACAAAAGAATTGGACATTAACATATTTATACCAGCTTATCTCCACCAAAATCCTTTGTCAGAGAAGAGTTTGGAGACCTTCTTACACATTAGATAGTCGCTTGGTCCTGGGCTTGGCTAGCTTTCATCTAATGTGTATAGAGGTGTACGGCTTCATTACCCGTGGTTGATCGGTAATAAATGTTCTAAGGAAGGTACAAAAACTTAACCATCCCTCTTGTAATATAAACATAAAGCAATTGCTAGTTCATTAGTTTCCATTAGCAATGGACCTGTCATATAGCCCTGGAACTTCAGTCCTTGTTCAGAAATCTGAGGAGATGTCACCAGCAGCCACCTCCCCATGTAGACACCAGCAGCCACCTCCCCCATGTAGACACCAGAAGCCACCTCCCCATGAAGAAACCAGAAGCCACCTCCCCCATGTAGAAACCAGCAGCCACCTCCCCCATGTAGACACCAGCAGCCACCTTCCCATGTAGACACCAGAAGCCACCTCCCCATGTAGACACCAAGGGCCACCTTCCCCATGTAGACACCAGAAGCCACCTTCCCCATGTAGACACCAGAGGCCACCTTCCCCATGTAGACACCAGAGCCACCTCCCCCATGTAGACACCAGAGGCCACCTTCCCCATGTAGACACCAGAGGCCACCTTCCCCATGTAGACACCAGAAGCCACCTCCCCCATGTAGACACCAGAGGCCACCTTCCCCATGTAGACACCAGCAGCCACCTCCCCCATGTAGACACCAGCAGCCACCTCCCCCATGTAGACACCAGAAGCCACCTCCCCCATGTAGAAACCAGAAGCCACCTCCCCCATGTAGAAACCAGCAGCCACCTCCCCCATGTAGACACCAGCAGCCACCTCCCCATGTAGACACCAGAGGCCACCTTCCCCATGTAGACACCAGAAGCCACCTTCCCCATGTAGAAACCAGAAGCCACCTCCCCCATGTAGACACCAGAAGCCACCTCCCCCATGTAGAAACCAGAAGCCACCTCCCCCATGTAGAAACCAGCAGCCACCTCCCCCATGTAGACACCAGCAGCCACCTCCACATGTAGACACCAGAGGCCACCTTCCCCATGTAGACACCAGAAGCCACCTTCCCCATGTAGACACCAGAAGCTACCTCCCCCATGTAGACACCAGAGGCCACCTTCCCCATGTAGACACCAGAAGCCACCTTCCCCATGTAGACACCAGGAGCCACCTCCCCCATGTAGACACCAGGAGCCACCTCCCCCATGTAGACACCAGAGCCACCTCCCCCATGTAGACACCAGAGCCACCTCCCCATGTAGACACCAGGAGCCACCTTCCCCCATGTAGACACCAGAAGCCACCTCCCCATGTAGACACCAGAGGCCACCTTCCCCATGTAGACACAGAAGCCACCTTCCCCATGTAGACACCAGAAGCCACCTCCCCATGTAGACACCAGAGGCCACCTCCCCATGTAGACACCAGAGCCACCTTCCCCATGTAGACACCAGAAGCCACCTCCCCATGTAGACACCAGAGGCCACCTCCCCATGTAGACACCAGAAGCCACCTCCCCATGTAGACACCAGGAGCCACCTCCCCCATGTAGACACCAGCAGCCACCTCCCCATGTAGACACCAGAGGCCACCTTCCCCATGTAGACACCAGAAGCCACCTTCCCCATGTAGACACCAGAGGCCACCTTCCCCATGTAGACACCAAGAAGCCACCTCCCCATGTAGACACCAGGAGCCACCTCCCCCATGTAGACACCAGGAGCCACCTCCCCCATGTAGACACCAGCAGCCACCTCCCCATGTAGACACCAGAGGCCACCTTCCCCATGTAGACACCCGAGAAGCACCTCCCCATGTAGACACCAGAGCCACTCCCCATGTAGACACCAGGAGCCACCTCCCCATGTAGACACCAGGAGCCACCTCCCCATGTAGACACCAGGAGCCACCTCCCCCATGTAGACACCAGAAGCCACCTTCCCCATGTAGAACCAGAGCCACTCCCATGTAGACACCAGGGCCACTACTTGTAGCACAACACATGTAGACACCAGAGCACCTCCCATGTAGACACCAGAAGCAGCACTCCCCATGTAGACCAGAGGCCACCTTCCCCATGTAGAACCAGAAGCCACCTTTCCCCTGTAGACACCAGGAGCACTTCCCCATGTAGCAGCAGACACCCCTTCCCATGTAGACACCAGAGGCCCCTTCCCCATGTAGACACCAGAAGCCACCTTCCCATGTAGACACCAGAGGCACTTCCCATGTAGACACCAGAAGCCACCTCCCCCATGTAGACACCAGAGCCCCTCCCTGTAGAACACCAGTGAGCCACCTTCCCCATGTAGACACCAGCAGCCACTTTTCCCCATGTAGACACAGAGGCCACCTTCCCATGTGAAGGACATTCCAAGAAGGACACCTCCCCATGTAGAACCCAGAGCATGCTACCTTCCCATGTAGACACCAGCAAGCCCACTCCCCATGTAGACACCAGAGCCACCTCCCCATGTAGACACCAGAAGCCACCTCCCCATGTAGACACCAGAGCCACCTCCCCCATGTAGACACAGAAGCCACCTCCCATGTAGACACCAGGGCCACCTCCCCATGTAGACACCAGAAGCCACCTCCCCATGTAGACACCAGAGGCCACCTTCCCCATGTAGACACCAGAAGCCACCTCCCCATGTAGACACCAGAAGCCACCTTCCCCATGTAGACACCAGAAGCCACCTCCCCATGTAGACACCAGAAGCCACCTCCCCATGTAGACACCAGAGCCACCTCCCCCATGTAGACACCAGAGCCACCTCCCCATGTAGACACCAGAGCCACCTCCCCCATGTAGACACCAGAGGCCACCTTCCCCATGTAGACACCAGAAGCCACCTCCCCATGTAGACACCAGGAGCCACCTCCCCATGTAGACACCAGAAGCCACCTCCCCATGTAGACACCAGAAGCCACCTCCCTATGTAGACACCAGAGCCACCTCCCCCATGTAGACACCAGAGCCACCTCCCCATGTAGACACCAGAAGCCACCTCCCCCATGTAGACACCAGAAGCCACCTCCCCATGTAGACACCAGAGCCACCTCCCCCATGTAGACACCAGAAGCCACCTCCCCATGTAGACACCAGAAGCCACCTCCCCATGTAGACACCAGAAGCCACCTTCCCCATGTAGACACCAGAAGCCACCTCCCCATGTAGACACCAGAAGCCACCTCCCCATGTAGACACCAGAAGCCACCTCCCCATGTAGACACCAGAGGCCACCTTCCCCATGTAGACACCAGAAGCCACCTCCCCATGTAGACACCAGAGGCCACCCTCCCCATGTAGACAGCCAGAAGCCACCTCCCCATGTAGACACCAGAGCCACCTTCCCCATGTAGACACAGAGCCATCCCATGTAGACCCGAGCACCTCCCATGTAGACACCAGAAGCCACCTCCCCATGTAGACACCAGAAGCCACCTCCCCATGTAGACCAGCCACAGCCACCTCCCCCATGTAGACACAGAAGCCACCTCCCATGTAGACACCAGAGCCACCTCCCCATGTAGAACACCAGAGGCCACCTCCCCATGTAGACACCAGAAGCCACCTCCCCATGTAGACACCAGAAGCCACCTCCCCATGTAGACCCAAAAGCCACCTCCCCATGTAGACACCAGAGAGCCACC
This sequence comes from Allobates femoralis, assembly GCA_033576535.1. Taxonomy (NCBI): domain Eukaryota; kingdom Metazoa; phylum Chordata; class Amphibia; order Anura; family Aromobatidae; genus Allobates; species Allobates femoralis. The sequence continues at coordinate 211,765,520 of JARQOC010000011.1, read as the reverse complement.
TTCCCCATGTAGACACCAGAAGCCACCTCCCCATGTGACGCCAGAGCCACCTCCATGTAGACACCAGAGCCACCTTCCCCATGTAGACACCAGAAGCCACCTTCCCATGTAGACACCAGAAGCCACCTTCCCCATGTAGACACCAGAGGCCACCTCCCCATGTAGACACCAGAAGCCACCTCCCCCATGTAGACCCAGGAGCCACCTCCCCATGTAGACACCAGAAGCCACCTTCCCCATGTAGACACCAACAGCCACCTCCCCATGTAGACACCAGAGGCCACCTTCCCCATGTAGACACCAGAAGCACCTCCCCATGTAGACACCAGAAGCCACCTCCCCATTTTAGACCACAGAGCCACCTCCCCATGTAGACACCAGAAGCCACTCCCTATGTAGCCACATCAGGAGCCACCTTCCCCATGTAGACACCAGGAGCACCTTCCCCATGTAGACACAGGAGCCACCTCCCCATGTAGACACCAGAACCTCCCCATGTAGTCACCAGGAGCCACCTTCCCATGTAGACATCCAGAAAGCCACCTCCCCATGTAGACACAGAGCCACCTCCCCATGTACACCAGAGCACACTTCCCATGTATACCAGAAGCACCTCCCATGTAGACACAAAGCCACCTCCCCATGTAGACACCAGAAGCCACCTCCCCATGTAACACAGAAGGCCACCTTCCCCATGTAGACACAGAGCCACCTCCCCATGTAGACACCAGGACCACCTCCCCATGTAGACACAGAAGCCCTCTCCCATGTAGAGCACACTCCAGGCCCGCCACCTTCCCCATGTAGACACCAGAAGCCACCTCCCCATGTAGACAGCAGACAGGCCACCTTCCCCATGTAGCACCAGAAGCCACCTCCCCCATGTAGACACCAGCAAGCCACCTCCCCCATGTAGACACAGAGGCCACCTCCCCATGTGAACCAGAGGCCACCTTCCCCATGTAGTCACCAGAAGCACTCCTCCATGTAGTCACCAGAGCCACCTCCCCATGTAGCACACAAGGAGCCACCTCCCCATGTAGCACCATGAGGCCACCTTCCCATGTAGACACCAGAAGCCACCTCTTCCATGTAGACACCAGAAGCCACTTCCCCATGTAACTACCAGAAGCCACCTCCTTCTCCATGTAGACCACCTCCCTAGAACAGAGCCACCTCACCATGTCACCGAGAGGCCACCTCCCCATGGCATCACCAGAGCCACCTTCCAAGTCTCACCTATGAGCCACCTTCCCCTTGTCATCACCAGGAGCCACCTCCCCCATGTAGTCACCAGGAGCCATCCACCTCATGTATCACAGAGCCCACCTCCCATGTCTCACAGGAGCCCCTCCCATGTCACTCATGATGCACGACACACCTCCCCATGTCATCACCAGGAGCCACCTCCCCATGTTCTCACACAGCCCCACCTCCCATGTGTCACCAGGAGCCACCTCCCCCATGTGTCACCAGCACCACCTCCCCCATGTCTCACCAGCACCCACCTCCCCCATGTCTCATCAGAGCCCCCTCCCCATGTCTCACCAGGAGCCCACCTCCCCCATGTGTCACCAGCACCCCCTCCCCATGTTCACCAGCACCCACCTCCCCCATGTCTCACCAGCGACCCCCTCCCCCATGTGTCACCAGGAGCCACCTCCCCATGTGTCACCAGCACCCACCTCCCCCAGTGTCTCACCAGCACCCACCTCCCCCATGTCTCACCGGGCACCCACCTCCCCCATGTCTCACCAGCACCCACCTCCCCCATGTGTCACCAGCAGCCCACCTCCCCCTGTGTCACCAGCACCCACCTCCCCCATGTCTCACCAGCACCCACCTCCCCCATGTGTCACCAGGCCCTCCCCCATGTCTCACCAGACCCACCTCCCCCATGTCTCACCAGCACCCACCTCCCCCATGTCTCATCAGGAGCCACCTCCCCCATGTCTCACCAGCACCCACCTCCCCCATGTCTCATCAGGAGCCACCTCCCCATGTTGTCACCACACATATGTTCTTATTTATAGTGCACTTATGCTATGTCTCATGCTACCAATTCGGACTGTACTTGCTAGATTCGTGTTATCATAGAAAACTAAATTCACTGTCTGAAATAAACCTAGTTCTCGGGCCAGACACCGGATGGATTCTCCCACTATCCAGCAGGTTTATGGTCAGAGTACAGTCAATTTGGTATCTTGTGTTATTCTTGCTTCAGTTATGGGAAATGGTTTCATTATTCCAAACCACAGACAATGTTTGTTGGAAATCCAAGCTCCACCGAGCATCTGCCGATCAATAGAATTAACTGTAATTATAGTTGATTTTTATTGAGTTGGACGATAAGTGCAGTCACAGTGTGCAGTGCTTTGTATTTCTGGTGTGATGTACCACAATAACCACAAGGGCCTGACATTACCATTGTCCATTATAGACTGGAGATTTTATTATCAAGGTTGTATTATAATCTCATATTATTTAATGGCCACCACAATTATAATGTACAGATATCATCAGAATGGTGGGTGCAGAGATATTTCTCATATTAGTCTAAGAGCAGTGCGATTATGGATTCTTCACTATAAAAGCAGTGAGATTATGGATTCTGCACTATAAAAGCAGTGAGATTATGGATTCTGCACTATAAAAGCAGTGAGATTATGGGTTATTTACTGTAAAAACAGTGAGATTATGGGTTATTTACTGTAAAAGCAGTGAGATTATGGATTCTTCACTATAAAGCAGTGATATTATGGATTCTTCACTATAAAAGCAGTGAGATTATGGATTCTGCACTATAAAAGCAGTGAGATTATGGGTTATTTACTGTAAAAGCAGTGAGATTATGGGTTATTTACTGTAAAAGCAGTGAGATTATGGATTCTTCACTATAAAAGCAGTGATATTATGGATTCTTCACTATAAAAGCAGTGAGATTATGGATTCTTCACTATAAAGCAGTGAGATTATGTATTCTTCACTAAAAAGCAGTGAGATTATGGATTCTGCACTATAAAAGCAGTGAGATTATGGTTATTTACTGTAAAAGCAGTGAGATTATGGGTTATTTACTGTAAAAGCAGTGAGATTAGGGATTCTTCACTATAAAAGCAGTGATATTATGGATTCTTCACTATAAAAGCAGTGAGATTATGGATTCTTCACTATAAAAGCAGTGAGATTATGTATTCTTCACTATAAAAGCAGTGAGATTATGGATTCTGCACTATAAAAGCAGTGAGATTATGGGTTATTTACTGTAAAAGCAGTGAGATTATGTATTCTTCACTATAAAAGCAGTGAGATTATGGATTCTTCACTATAAAAGCAGTGAGATTATGTATTCTTCACTATAAAAGCAGTGAGATTATGGATTCTGCACTATAAAAGCAGTGAGATTATGTATTCTTCACTATAAAAGCAGTGAGATTATGGATTCTGCACTATAAAAGCAGTGAGATTATGGATTCTGCACTATAAAAGCAGTGAGATTATGGGTTATTTACTGTAAAAGCAGTGAGATTATGTATTCATTAGTGTAAGAGCGGTGAGAGTATGGATTCTTTACTGTAAAAACAGTGATATTAAGGATTATTGTAAAAACAATGAAATTATGGATTACTATATGGATTTACTGTATGAGCAATGACATTATGGATTATTTAGTGGAAGAGCAGGGAGATTATGGATTCTTTATTGTAAAAGCAATGGGATTATGGATTATTTACTGTAAAATCAATGAGATTATGGATTATTTACTGTTAGTGCAGTGAGACTATGAATTAGTTACTGTAAAAGCAGCGATATTATGGATTCTATCTATCTGTCTGTCTGTCTGTCTGTCTGTCTCTCTGTCTATCTATCTATCTATCTATCTATCTATCTATCTATCTATCTATCTATCTATCTATCTATCTATCTATCTATCTATCTATCTATATCTATCTATCTATCATCATATAGATGAAAGGTATTATGAAGGTTCTGCACACAGTATGTGTTTTAATATATGGGCTCTTATAGCTAAACAAGCTATAACTGTGGCAGTGATATTTTAGACATCGGCTAGCGGCGTCTTTGGACGGCAGCCATGTGAGGACACATCACAAATACCTGTATTGCTGATGAGCTGGATGAAGTCTTTCTGGCAGGCTGACGACAGTAAGACGACTCCTGACATTGTTCATCATTGTAGTTGAGTCTTGGCCTTTATAACTGTCTGCTGCCTTATGTTTCACGTGATGGTAGAGTCTAGCTATGAAAAACAGGGACATTGGGCCTTAAAAAGTAACCATCCGTTACACAGTGCATAGCAGGGACACATATATAAGATTATCTCAGACAGGGAGATGTGGTATGATCAGACAAGTCCCTGTATAGTCAGACACATCCATTACACAGTACATAGCAGGGACACATATATAAGATTATCTCAGCACAGGAGATGTGGTATGATCAGACCTTGTCCCTGTATGACAGACACATTCCAATTACACAAGTACATAGAAGAGAGACACATATAATAAGATTAATTCTCGGCACAGGGATGTGGAATGATCACGACCATGTTCCTTGTACGGTCAGACACATTCATTACACAGTACATAGCAGGGACACATATATAAGATTATCTCAGCACAGGAGATGTGGAATGATCAGATCATGTCCCTGTACAGTCAGACACATCCATTACACAGTACATAGCAGGGACACATATATAAGATTATCTCAGCACAGGAGATGTGGTATGATCAGACCTTGTCCCTGTACAGTAGACACATCCATTACACAGTACATAGCAGGGACACATATATAAGATTATCTCAGCACAGGAACATTTTTTTTAAAACATCCAATTGTGGAAATTATTATTATTCCAAGATCCATAGATTAAAATGAACTATATTGGTGGAGAAACCCCTTTAAGGCCATGCGCAAATGTTGAGTATTTGGTGATTTTTTTACCTCAGGATTTGTAGCCAAAACCAGGAGTGGGTGATAATACAGAAGTGGTGACATGTTTCTACTCCTGGTTTTGTCTTGTAAATACTGAGGTAAAAAACTAAAATACTCAATGTGTGAACATGGGCGTACAAATTCTGAGGTAAAAAACTCACCAAAGACTCAGTGTGTGCATGTGGCTTTCAGTGGCTCCATTTTCCTCATTAGGCCACGTGCACACAATAGTTTTTTACCTCAGAATTTTTAAGGCCATGTTCACATGAGCATTTGGTGAGTTTTTTACCTCAGTATTTGTAGCCAAAACCAGGCTAGGATCAGACCCACATTAGTCCCAGCGTTCAGGGGGTTCCGAAGTTTCAGACGGAACCCCCTGAACGCAGGGAGTAACGCTGGTCTGACCCTAGCTTAACACTGTATGGTGTAACGTTGCATTGGCGAAGAATTGTACAGTTTTAATAAATAGGCCCCATGGATTTCAAGGAGTGTCATGTAATTCTTTACTTCTCCTGAGGGGGCGCTGAATACTTGCTATCAGGTTTCCCTACCATTTCCCGTAGGAGATGGCGCACCCTGTAATTAGCTCATTTGCCAAACACATTTGTAAGAAATAGAGATTGTCCAATATGGACGGTCCCTTTAAAAAGCTTCTTATGGCAGTGTCATTATGTAAACTGTGGAAATGGTAGCTGGAGGTCAAGCTCCTGTCAATATGCTGTCACCATAAAACATGTCTCTTGAACTCCTTTCTCCTTAGGGAATGTGCAAGTGTGAATAATTACAGGTTGCAGGCTGTAAGCTGCATGTTAAATATAGTTTGGAAATGAGAATAAATTGATGATAATAGGTTGCAGAGTACAGCTTTGAAATGAAGAAAGTAGGCGGTGGGGGCGGCCAGGATCTGAGTGTTTTTATATATATTTTTTTACATTATTTTTGAGTTGCTCCTTGTTGTTCTTCAGCAATTTCGGGCTATCTCCTTTTCTTCTTTAAAAGGACACTAAAATTTTAGAAAAGAAAATATCCTCGACATTTACTATGATATCCTCCTCCTCTTTAAAAGATGAAACCTTTTGTATGCCTTTTGCTATAATCCCCTTAATGCATTATTCTTCTCCTTACAATGCGACCTTGTCACGTGTTGACTGCTCTACAGTCCCATGTGTGAATGCTGTTCTAATTTTAATCAGAGTAAATTTCCTTTGGTTCTTCAGGGTTAATACTTGCTGCTGTTGTCTGTGTGGGGCTCTGCATGTGCAGGTGCAGGTGGGGGGTGTCAAAACATCCAGTTCTCCACTCACTCAGCCTTTAAATAGTCTCCACTTCCTTCCACCAGGTGTCGCTGATAGAGTTTAGTCTCTACTAGGAACCCGTGCAGTGAAGACCTATGTTCTGGTGCTGCTGCTGTTTCATTCCTTAGGAGTTGCTGAGTTTTCCCGGTCCGTGAGTGGAGGTAGGGGCTCTTTGCCTACGGCTTATCAGGAGCATATGGCAAGGATGGCAACCCAGACCTCCTCAACTTCTGAGGTATGTCTGGAAGCTGCGTTGAGCGGGGACCCCCAGTCTAAGGGTCAGACTAGCTCCCTGTAACACCTTAGCCCGTCTTATCATCCTGCTTCCTGATTGCCTTATCACTATACCATTCTATGTGACAGACCTTCAAGGATTCTGTCATCCCAAACGTACACTTGAATTAACGAGATAGTCTTGTAGAAGTAGAGCTAAAATAAAAATAATTCTTTTCACTTTTAAATCTGATCCCCTGTTGCCCCAAAAAACAACTTTAATGTAATATGCAAATAAGAGTGTCTACCCACTTATTTCGATAACTGCTATTCCATCTATCTTATTGAAGGCACTGGCTTTCCCAATGAGACAGCTTAAGGCCGGTTACACGCCCCAATGTGTCGGTGAACCACCAACTGATCCGACTTGACCTACATTGCTGGAACGACGTTCAATGATCGTTAGTGAGGTGTCACCTACAGATATCGAGAACGACGCAGCAACGATTCCACAACAAGTGAACGATACTTGCGGTCGTTTGGTTGCCTACATCCTCCAGACCTGAATAGGCGAAGTTGTTAACGACATCGTTATAAAGGTGTCACACACACCGATGCTGCAGGTTGAACGAAAATGAACGACTAATTTATGGTCCGGTTCATAAACCTCCGATCAATGATCAGCCAACTTATCGTTGGTTGATTCTACGTATCACACGCAATGACGTCGTTACAGCATCGTTGCTCCGCCCCAAAACCCGTGACGTACCAACGGTATCGTTAACGATATCGTAGCATGTAAGGGCCCTTTAGTCTTGACTTAACTAAACCTCCGTTATGTGTTAACTGTTGGAGTGCAACAGTGGGAAGACAGATTGCTCTCTACTCGCTGCTGACATCATTTGCTACACCAAAGAAAAATATCGGCTGCACAATAACACTAAGAATATATGAAATACCATACTGGCTAATGAATGTAATGGCAAGACTGTGTAAAGCTGTTCAAGTGTGAATATGGCTTAAAGACATAGCAGAAAACTGCTTCATGATACAAAGAAAAAATGAGAACTTAGCTGATGTGATGGCCACAGCATGTTGAGCCCAGTAACCAGAATCAGGGTGTCTCATCCTAATTGTTGATACATTTTTCTGACTGTGCACCCTCCCCCGCCCTGTAGCCATGTTGAATCTCTTCGGCTGGAAACACACTGTCCGACATGCAAGTCTCTCAGATGAGACTCAGATCAGTCACTCTAAACGGCCTCCCCCTGTCAGGACGGGAGAGTGATGCTGCACAAAAACACAAGCAGCTGATACTCCCGTCCAGAGAGGGGAGAGGCCGTTTAGGGTGACTGATTTAAGAGACTCGCATGTGAGTCGGACAGTGTGTTTCCAGCCTTCATCTTATTGTAGCCTAGGTCCTGGACACACCCATACATGCAGGTTCTTAATTGCACTTAGTGGAATAGACACCCATACACGCAATTTATACCGCAGGCAGAGGCACAAGTTTAGGACCCGGTAGGATGAGACACCTTGACACTGGTTACCTGGCTCAACATGCTTGGCCATCAAATCAGCTGAGTTCTAATTTTTTCTTTGTATCATGAAGCCGATTTCTGCTATACCTTCAAACCCTATTCACACTTGAACAGCTTTACACAGTCTTGGCATTCATTAGCCATTATGCTATTTCATATGTTTAGTGTTAATGTGCAGCTGATATGTTTCTTTGATGTTTCTTCAGGCTAGCACCTTTCACATACAGAGGTGTTGCCGGTCATATTTAATGTTAATATTATCATTTGCTACATAGCCATACCTGAGCAACAAAGAGGAGAGAGTGATGCATGCACTCATTCCTACACTTAAAGCACGGCTCCAGCTGGAACTACTGGCAGGTCATAAATTGCCAGAGACCAACCAGAGCGGAGGCAATAACATAAGAAGACAGTGACAGGTGAGTAGACGAGGTCAGGGGATTTAGATATTTAGATTTAAAGGAGCACTCCAGCAGTGAAATTAAAATAAACACTGGAGTGGCGGTGTAAAAAGTAATAGCAGAAGAGTCAAGCAATGTCAACAGCGAGAAGAGAGTGATGTATTTTCTTGTTCTTGCATAGGGACAGTGTACACATAAAGGTGCAAGCCAGCGCTGTTATTCAACAAAGAAATAAGTGGGTGGAATGATAAATTCAGATATTTAGCCACACCAAGGGTGCACTCGGCATCCTCGTTAGCTTCATTCCAATAAAATAGTTTTTTGGGGACAGACAATTACGGTATATTTTTCTCTGTTCCGGGGGTCATCTTGCTGTAGCAGGGATCCCGTTAATTTCTATGATGGAGACCAAGCAGGCTAAAAAGGTGCAAGAGTATATAGAAGTCATTGCAGTCTCAGAATGTGATGTTGTGATCACAAGTTGAGTAATAAGTGCTGATATGTATGGTGACAGTATACCTGTATTTAGTATGATTATCTACACACACTGACTAATTAACATTGTATAGTCCAGAGGTTAATTGGTCTGTGAACAAGATCAGTTAGGTGCTAGGAACACTAACGTAAAGAAGGATATTTAATTAAGTTCTTTCTAATAATTTATCCTATACCAACTTATATACCAATCACCATAAATTAAAGGGTCTTTCCAAACTTATTTTTTATATAGCATTATACATTATTGTTATTTGATCCACTTTCATATTAATTTCCATATATTTGCCAGTTCTTTAATCCTGATACGACTTATGTTGTTAATATCTTCCCATTTCAGGGTTTCACCCTTATCAGAAATTCTTGGTTCTTGTGCACATTTTTTTTAAAGAAAAACAAACCCCACTTTATTCACCCTCCCCAACCCTAGCATTGATTTGCTACTACCGGTGTATCTACTCGTTTACCACTGCTACCGGTGTATCTACCAGTTCACCACTGCTACCGGTGTATCTACCAGTTCACCACTGCTACCGGTGTATCTACCAGTTCACCACTGCTACCGGTGTATCTACCAGTTCACCACTGCTACCGGTGTATCTACCAGTTCACCACTGCTACTGGTGTATCTACCAGTTCACCACTGCTACCGGTGTATCTACCAGTTCACCACTGCTACCGGTGTATCTACCAGTTCACCACTGCTACTGGTGTATCTACCAGTTCACCACTGCTACCGGTGTATCTACCAGTTCACCACTGCTACCGGTGTATCTACCAGTTCACCACTGTTACCGGTGTATCTACCAGTTTACCACTGCTACCGGTGTATCTACCAGTTCACCACTGCTACCGGTGTATCTACCAGTTCACCACTGCTACCGGTGTATCTACCAGTTCACCACTGCTACCGGTGTATCTACCAGTTTACCACTGCTACCGGTGTATCTACCAGTTCACCACTGCTACCGGTGTATCTACCAGTTCACCACTGCTACCGGTGTATCTACCAGTTTACCACTGCTACCGGTGTATCTACCAGTTCACCACTGCTACCGGTGTATCTACCAGTTCACCACTGTTACCGGTGTATCTACCAGTTCACCACTGCTACCGGTGTATCTACCAGTTTACCATTGCTACCGGTGTTACCTACCAGTTTACCACTGCTACCGGTGTATCTACCAGTTTACCACTGCTACCGGTGTATCTACCAGTTTATGACTGCTACCAGTGTATCTACTATTTTACCACTGCTACCGGTGTACCTACCAGTTCACCACTGCTACCGGTGTATCTATCAGTTTACCACTGCTACCAGTGTATCTACCAGTTTATGACTGCTACCGGTGTATCTACCAGTTTACGACTGCTACCGGTGTATCTACTATTTTACCACTGCTACCGGTGTACCTACCAGTTCACCACTGCTACCGGTGTATCTACCAGTTTACCGCTGCTACCACACATATCTACTGGTTTACCACTGCTACCGGTGTATCTACCAGTTTACGATTGCTACTGGTGTACCTACCAGTTTACCGCTGCTACTGGTGTACCTACCAGTTTACCACTGCTACCGGTGTATCTACCAGTTTACCGCTGCTACTGTTGTACCTACCAGTTTACCACTGCTACCGGTGTATCTACCAGTTTACCATTGCTACCGATGTATCTACCAGTTTACCGCTGCTATCAGTGTATCTACTGGTTTACCACTGCTACCGCTATAAGACGCACCTGATTATAAGACGCACCCCAAATTTGGTGAAGGAAAAGAGAAAAAAATAATTTTTAATGTTATATGGGGTCCATCTTATAACGCCAGTGTCTGTCTTACAATCAGTTTCTTTGTCTCCCATCCTGGTATATTTGTCTCCATTGTGGTATATGTGCCCCCCTGATATATGGTCTCCCTCCTGGTATCTATGCCCCCATCCTGGTATATATGTCCCCTCCTGATACATGGTCTCCCTCCTGGTATCTATGCCTCCATCCTGATATATGGTCCCAATTCTGGTATTCCTGCCCCCATCCTGGTATATATGGCCTCTCCTAATATATATGGTCCACCTCCTGGTTTAAATGCCCCATCCTGGTTTCCATGCCCCCATCCTAGTATCCATACCCTTTCCTGATATATATGCCCCCATCCTGGTTTATGTGCCTCCTCCTGATATAATGGATGTCCCAGAATGGGGGACATACATCCTGGTACATAGCCCCCCAAGTCTTACTGAGGGAGGGTTGTGGTGGTGCAAGATGCAGTTTCACGGGGCACTGAGGTTTGGGGCCAAGTCGGGAGCTGCGGGGGTGTCGCGCTGGTCTCCGGTGGGCGCCACCATTATTATTTCCCAGCATGCATTGCTGGTCTGGCAATACATGCTCTAGTGTCCAGAAATGGCCGTGGATCGCGGTCTGTGCATGCGACCATGGCCATTTTCTTGAAGTCTGGAAAATAGAGTATCTATATAAAAATGGCTGCGGCGCATGCGCAGCCCGAAATCCCCGGCCATTTCTAGACACTAGACCATGTATTGCCAGACTGGCAATGCATGCTGGGAAATAATAATGGTGGCACCCACCGGAGACCGGCGCAACCCCCGCAGCTCCTGCCTTGGCCCCCAACCTCTGTGGCCCAGTGAAAACCGCATCGGGCACTCCACCCCCTCAACCTACATTCCCCCTCGGAAAGTTTTTTGTTTTTTTTTAAAGATTCGCTTTGTAAGACGCACCCCCACTTTCCCCCCAAATTTGGGGGGAACAAATGTGCGTGTTATAAAGCGAAAAACACGGTATGTGTTTCACTTTATGTATTGAATTACTGAACTAAATTAACTTTTTGATGATATTCTAATTCATTGAGTCCCTGTTTAAAAACTCCTTTGATCAGATGATTTTATCATCTGATTTGTCACTATTGTTTGTTCCATTTCCGTTTTTTGTTTGTGAGTATCATTAGTATTATGGCAGAGCCCGGTTAGTGTCGTACATCATATGATGTTTCATTATCTAGATTCCATGGCTAGCACCGGGACGCCCGAGTCACTGCTTCCTTCCCTGGTAATCATTCTCAGCTTTGAGTTAAAAATTCCCAGGAGCACAGACTGAGAGGGTGCCAAAAATATGCGCTGTCCTTTAATTAGCTATTGTAATTGTTTCACACTAATCTGCATGATTAGCAGCAGCATTAAATACAGAACAACGGAAAGGTCTGCCATTGTAAGGCCTGAGTACGTTACACTGTAACAGGGCCGTCCCGAGGAACGAGAGGAATAATGCTGGGATATACCTGGAATGGTTAGAAAAAATGTAGCATTTAGTAGGACACTAGTACAAATATATATATATAAAATATTTATCCTATGTTTCTTCTTCTTGTTCTTCTTGTTCTTGTTCTTGTTCTTCTTTACAAGTTTTTGCCCCTGCCTTTTTGCCCTTGTTTTTCATAATGAAGTCAGCTGGTGGAAGGGGTGAAAAATGCATTAAGAATTTTCATGATGAAATTATTTTCGGCACCAAAATCTGCAAAGAAAATATAATCAATGCATGTACATTTCAGAGTTTTCAGTGGCCTTGCTGGTTTCAGGATAGGCACCACTGTGTGCACACAGGCTGAGGGACAAAACCTTTTTTGCATCGGGGACCGGCTTCATGCAAGACCGTTTTTCCGGGGCCCGGTGTGGGGTGGGGCTTTGAACTTATGGGGTGGGGCTGTGGAGAAGGGGTGAGTTTACTACCCTGTTTCCTCAAAAGATGCGCTACATCTTATTTTCATATAGTATAATGCAGCGTGCTCACGAGCACCTCCACATTGTATAATGCAGCTCAGCCTCACATGTTGTCACACTATATAGTATAATGCAGCGTCACAGCCCTCCACATTGTATAATGCAGCCTCACAGCTCTCTATATAGTATAATGCAGCGTCACAGCCCTCCACATTGTATAATGCAGCCTCACAGCTCTCCATATAGTACAATGCAGCATCACAACCCTCCATAAAGTATAATTCAACCTCATATCCTTCCATATAATATAATGCAGCCTCATATCCCTCCATATAATATAATGCAGCCTCATATCCCTCCATATAAAATAAGGCAGCGTCGCATCCCTCCATATAGCATAAATTCTACCCCCACACACACATTGCCCCTTGTATAACCCCCACACACACAGACATTACCCCTTGTATAACCCCTCACACACACTGATCCCTGAATACCCCCCCACACATATTGTTCCTACACACACACACAAAGACATACTGACCCCAGTACAATCCACCCCCCACACACAGACATTGCCCCTTGTATAACCCCTCACACACACTGATCCCTGAATACCCCCCCACACATATTGCCCCTACACACACACAAACATACTGAGCCCAGTACAGTCCACCCCCCACACACAGACATTGCCCCTGAAACACACACTCACACACAATGCTCTTCTGCTGATGCTCACCAGCTCCTGCCGGCAGTAGCTCATACAGCTAAGCAGCTGAGGAAGAGATGTGTCCGAAGTTTTTTCATATCTCCGCTATTTCCAAGTGCATCACATGACGCGGAAGCCCACGTCATTGATGCACTTAGAAATAGCGCGAGATATGAAACTCCGGCCACGTCTCTGCCTCAGCTGCTTAGCTGTATGAGCGAAGCCGTCGGCCAATAACAGCATGGCAGGGCATGGTTGCTGCACTGATTGGCCGACAGCTCCCCTCATACATCTACGCATGCAGCTGAGGCAGAGACATCAGCTCAGAGCGGCGTAGTGCAGGAGGTGAGGGTCGCGGTGGCGGGATGTCACAAGAGGCGGGGAAACCAGCAGCTCGCCGCGACCGGCACAAAGACCCCGGACGGCTTAGTCCCGGTCCGCGGATTGGTGGTTGGGGACCCCTGCTCTAGAGGACCCACCATGTCAGCATATTGATTTCAATAAAAACCATGTAATGTCTAATTTCTCCTTGAACGATGCTGCAGGGGACTTAAAGGGAAAATTTGGTGAGACACAATTTTTTTTGCAGTGTCCTGCCCTCCTTACATAATAAAGCAGAGCTGGGCACTACAGTTCTAGGATCTATAGATCTCTTATAAATCAATAAAATCATATCTGCTCCTCAGCTCTCACCCCTCCCTCACGGGACAGAGAAATTCAGTCATGTATAGTGCTAAAGTTTCAGGGGACAGGAACTACCATGTTGATATGGAGGAGGTGAGACCATGGCAGTGCTGAATCAATCAATGTAGTGATCTGCCTCTGCTCCTAGCCTGATACATGACAGTACACATTATGCACCATGATCCTGTAGCCCCCATGGTTCACGCTCATGACACACGTCCTGTTCATACAGAAGTGTTAGGGGGCAGGAATGTAGGAAGATTCTGGAGCTCCCAGGGTCCATACCTCTGACACCTCCTGTTCATACAGAAGTTTGAATTGGCAGGAATGTAAGATGATCCTGGAGCCCCCAGTATCCACTCTCCTGACACACCTCCTGTTCATACAGAAGTATGAGGGGCAGAAATGTAAGATGATCCTGAAGCCCCTGGGGTCCACGCTCCTGACACACCTCCTGTCCATACAAAAGTGTGAGAGGTCAGGAATGTAGGAAGATTCTGGAGCCCCGAGATTCCACGCCCCTGACACACCTCCTGATCTCTTGCAGCACAATGAGGCTGAATTTCTCTGTCCCCAAGGGAGGGGTGAGAGCTGAGGAGCAAATATGATTTTATTGATTTATAAGTGATCTATAGATCTAGCACTGTAGTGATCAGCTCTGCTCTATCTACAAAAAAATTTTATATCCCAGAGTTCCCCTTTAAGGAATTGCTGCCAGGGTCCCCTTAATTTCGGGACTCTGTGATCAGCAATGGGGGACAACAAATAAAAGATAGTCCAAAGCTGACGACGCCTTGCAGCAAATTATAAAGGTGAATTGTATTGCGCCCACCCTCCACCACCATCTCAACCATCCACTCTTTATTTCTTTTATTTGCATATTTTTTTCATTCTTTCTGTATTTATCAGATCACATCTAGTGCTTAGTTATCCACGTACTATTTATATATTCCCGGTGAACTCCTTTAACAATCATATTCTAATAGTGGTGAAATGTAATGTGCGGCACAGAACTGTTCAAGCTGAAAATATTATGAGCAGAGAGAATGCCGCGTCTCATTGCTTAATATAGACCAGATTTCAAGAGTCCTTCAGAGTAAAAGGCTTTGAATTTCTTAAGCATGTAAATGATGTAACACATCTCTATGAGTTAATCTCAGCGAGTTCTTAAATACGCTCTTATGTAACCGTGTCATGTAGGAAGGAGGTGGCTTTTGGTGTGGGGTCATCATCTGTTTCATTTTAATTGCTCTACTTGAGCCACAAAGGAAAGGCAACGTCTTTTCATTTCATTTTACAATTAGTTTTTATGTCAGAAATGTACTATAGAAATAGCCCTAGACTAATAATACAGCATATGTTTGGGTTACATTAACTCCCATACATTGACCCTTACGTAGACTGCTCATACATATGTTGGCCATGAAGTTGGCCGAATGAGTGAGTGCATCAAAGATATAGGCCACACTTCTTCTGCATTGTCAGCAAGCCCAAAAGGCCAAATTATAGCCAAATTGTCAAAGTATAAGGATTACTCAGGGATCTATTAGCAATTGGGAGCACAGACACACACTGAAACCAAGTTTAAGATGCACAAGTCTTGCATTTAACCCATGTGGCAGATATAATGTGAAACAAATGAGCAAGTTAATCAAACAGGAATAACTGAAAGACTTTAGGAAGTGTACTAGCACGAAAACATACGTAAGGAAGTCTCTGGAAATAATCTTTACAGGAAGAAGTCGATAGAGAAAACAGTCTTATAGCATTATACACCCAGAGGGCTGGGAATGGAAGTCCACAGAAATACAGGTCCAGAGCTCAATAGTACAGAGCAGCTTAAAGGGAATCTGTCACCAGATTTTTACCCTCCCATCTGAAAGCAGCATAATGTAGAGATAAAGACCCTGATTCCAACGATGTATCACTTACTGAGCTGCTTGCTGTCATTATTATAAAATTTTCTCTGCTGCAGATTTAGCAGTTCATGAATATGCTGGACTTCCTGGCAGCAGCAAAAATAGTCCTGTATGGATAATCTCCAGCTGATTAAAAAGTTATTTTATCAAAACTACACTAAGCAGCCTGGCAAGTGACACATCGCTGGAATCAGGATCTCTAGCCCTACATTATGCTGCTCCCCGAATAGGTGTTAAAACTTGGTGACTGATTCCCTTTAAGAATGTCCCAAATGTTCCAAATGTCCAGATCGCTGCATTTGCATAATAAACTATTGCAAATGCTAACAGGGAAGACTGGGCTTATTATTAACAGGACTGGAGAAACTTAGCGGCACAGGCAGCAAGGAGCAGACAAGAAGCTGGAGAACGGGTGAGGTTGCTGGAGTCCAACTGCAGTTGCTGGAGAAGCTGAAGCAGATCAGCACGGAGTGGAGCAGACTAGTAAAACAGCAGGTAGATAGACATTCTCACTGAATACTCAAGTATGGCTCGACGGGTAGGCTGAGGTTTATAAAGGCAAAAGCAGGATCTCATGAAGCAGCAGAGGCCATTTTGAAATGGGGAAAGATGCACAGAATGTCAGTAGAAGGCTGCGTTCACACACTCGCGTATTTAAACGCGCGCCTTTTCAAGGGAAAAACGCGCGTTTAAAAGCGCGATTAGAATACGCGATTGAACAACTCGCGTCTACTCAATTGCGCATTTAGACGCGCGTTTTTATAATGGGGCCTATGGAAACGCGCGCGTAAAAAAAACGCAAAGAATTGCCATGTTCATTCTTTTTACGCGCGCGTTTTTGGCTCCAAAAACGCTGCGTTTTAATACGCGATGTCTGCAAGGCACAAAGTGAATCTCCATTCACTTTGCTGTAAAACGCAGACGCGCATGCGTTTTTGGAGCAAATACGCGCGTAAAAAAACGCGCAAAATACGCGATGTGTGAACGCAGCCGAAGATCAAAAGTCCTAACACACAGTATATAACATTTTTACATAAAACACCACAGTCAACAAGATGAAATTCATGCTAGAGATGCTCTCACTAACATTCATGCACTGACGGACTAAGACAGAAGAGGGTTTCAATGCAAGAACAATATATGCAGTCCAAGAGCTCAACAAAATGCACAATTCCTCCTACTTTAGAGGTGGAAATGGCAAGGCTGTGGAGTTGATAAGCCAAACCTCCAACTCTGACTCCTCAATTTCCTTAAATTCGACTCCAACTTCATCTCCAACTCCACCAAAAGGGACACCGACTCCACAGCCCTGGTGAGCAGTTGGTAAGCCAAACCTCTAACTTCAACTTCGACTCCATAGCTTCCCTGAATCTGACTCCAACTACACCTCCTACTCCAGCTCCACCAAAATGGACACCGACTCCGACTCTACAGTACTGGTGCGCAGTCAGGAAGCCAAACCTCCTCCTCAGCCTCCTCAATTTCCCAAAATCTGACTCCTACTCCACCAAAATGGTACAGGTTACACCAATGGCATGTCCACCCCTGCTTTCGTGTATCATTATGGCTCCATTCCTTGACTGATTTCCTTGTATGACCATGTGCTTTCCTCCCTATCTACAATCAAGTGAGCCACCCGTCCTAACAAAATGAATGGTTTACCACCCCCCCCCCCCCCGCTTTGATCTGCAGTGTATAACCTTTCTCTCTCTGCTGGTTTCTCTATACGGACCCCCATACTAAAGGCGGCTGAATGCTTGCTAAAACTCATTGTCCTGATTCATCAATGCTTTTATCCTTGAAAACTGCTTGTAAACACTTTGGAACGTTGCAACATTTTAGTTGCGGAAACGTTTTGTGCCCTTGGTATTTTCATTCCAGTTTGAAGCAGCTTTGCCAAAATGGGCAGAGCTGAGGAGGAGCAAGGGCGGGATGAGGCGTAGGTACACCTGACTGTCAAATTCAGCAAAAATGGAGGCACTTCTTATGCTAGAAATCCTACTCCAGTCTCTGCTTGGAGTAGTATTCCTGGCGAGGCACATGGTGCTGATTGGATGCACCTGATTCATTAAGTGATGTGCGCTTCTTGATGAATTTGGCACCTCGTTCTCCAGCGAACCCTTCATTAAGATTGAATAAACAGGCCCCTTAGTTTTAACTCTTTCTGGGAAACCAAAATCATCATCCAGATTGTCACAAAACAGAAATATCACATGTTGACTGCCTTGTAGTCTATGTGTGTTGCTTCTGTGCTTTAAATCTGAGTTAATTTCTTTTGCGCATTGAGTGTTAATCTCAGAAAGCTGCTGTAGTGTGCGGCTATGCCGTGGGGTGGTGGTGTGTCAGTGCATTCAGATCTCCACTCCCTCAGCCTTTAAGTAGTTCCACTTCCCTCCACTGGGTGTCACAGATAGAGTTCATTTTCTACTATGACCCTGGGCAGTGAGACATGCGTGCTGTGCTGCTGCTGTTCCCTTGCTGTGTTTTCCCAGTCCTTAGGTGGAGGTAGAGGCTCTTAGCCAAGTGTTTATCAGGAGCATAGGGCTAGGATGGGACCGAGACCTCCTCGCTCTCTGAGGTGTCTCTGTTAACAGGGTGAGCACAGCTCCATCTAACTTTCAGACTAGTTCCCCTGAGTCCACCTCACCATCCTGCTTCCTGATATCCTGTCTATACTACCCCGTGACAGGGAGCTGGCATGCATTGATGGGAAAACTCGGTCGGTTGTACCATTCAGGGCCCTGTGACAATCATTTTTGCAATAGCAGCCCATTGGTTGTGACTCAGCTTTCCTAAAAGAGATATAAATGTAAAAAAAAATAGTTGATGAATGTCTTTCTTACATCTCTGCCCACTGTACCCGCTCCCAACAGTCTGTAAAGCCTTGGACGAAGCAGATTGTGGGATACGAGAGGGACGGAGCCGATATAATGTATAGTCGCAGACCTCGCTGACTCCCATCTTCTATTACTTTAAGTACAATTGCTGTAACAAGATAGTTTCTGTTAGCAAATAAATGCCAGAGAGCTTGGCAGTTATCGATCACTAATGGAGAGAAGCCGGGCATCTGCTGGTAAGTTAAACCCGTGTTTTCTGATATGTTTTCTAAATACAGTTGCACATAATTGAAAGGACTGGAGATATATTTGGCTCCGAGCACGATACCGTCTACAATGGAAGAATATAATTTAAGCCTGTGTCAGGATGTTGAGGTCAGTGATGTGCTTTGACTGGAAGTCGTCTCGGAGGAATATATGTTCTGGTAAATACCGGAGAGGAATTTATGGGTTCTGCTTGTTTTCCTTACTTTCTATATATATACCGGTACATACAGATCTCTATATATGTGGCTATGTGACTCATCTCTTGAGATGGGATTTTACATCCAATGCTGGTAAAATATACAATACAACATAGTAGTGTAATGTAAGTTCATCACCCATCCTCTGGTGTAGCATACCGGTACTTACCAGATGTCACATGGCAATTCCTTCCAAACTCACACAGTGTCATGGCACCATATGGCGCTGTTCACACTACAGACGCTGTTACTCCTCTCTGTGGTTATTCTGATGTCGTCAACCATTAGTGATCGGGCTAAAGGCGTTAATCTCTTTTAAGGGACCTTCAATGTGTCGGCAACCGACCAACGATCCAACTTGACCTAATCGCTGGAACGACTGTTCATGATGTTATGAATGTCACGTACAGATCTCATAACGACGCAGCAACGATCCGCGACAGCACACGATACTTGCGGTGGTTAGCTCGCCTACGTCCTTCACTTCTCAATAGGCGAGGTGGTTAACGACATCGTTATGGAGGTGTCACACACACCCATGCTGCAGTTGAGAACCATCGTTTGGTTTAAGTTCCGGTTCACCAACCTGTCATCAACGATCTACCCGATTATCGTTGATCAGATGTACATGTCACACTGAACGACGTCATTAGAAGCAACTGAAAACCTGTGACGTTTCAGCGATATCGTAGTGTGTGACGGGGCCTTTAGTCTCCTGAATACTTGGGAAACACCAGTCATCAAGGGTGCAGGATTTCCTTAGTATTGCACGTGTGATAATATAATCACCTGCACTGGCGATGATTCCAAACCTTGTGCAATGCTAGGAAATCCTGAAAACCTGCATTGTTTGCAGCCCTTGATGACTGGAGTTCCCCCACCCTGTCCTATAGCATCACATATATCTCTAGAAACTATGATAGTCGCTCCTGCCTTTTTAAGATGGTGGAATCTGTCTTCTCATGCAGATTATAGTTTTTACGATATCAGTCCATGTGCTATTGCGATCCAGTTGCTGGTGATATATTGAGTTCTGTGGTGTGCTGTGTATATCCTCTCGTTGTCTGGTTATTTCCTATCTCTTCTTTATTTCCTCCTGTGCACATATTACCTCTGTGAGTGAGAGTCTTTGGTTTCCCTATTGTTCTGTTTGTGGGGGTTTTACCACTCATGTCCCGACTCTTCCCTGGGGTGGCGGAGTGGAAGGGGTATTACACCAGGGCTGGCCTATAGCAGGGCAAGGTTGGCGGC
This sequence comes from Allobates femoralis, assembly GCA_033576535.1. NCBI lineage: Eukaryota > Metazoa > Chordata > Amphibia > Anura > Aromobatidae > Allobates > Allobates femoralis. The sequence goes on along the minus strand of JARQOC010000011.1, from coordinate 211,745,015 downwards.
CTAGACATCTTCACCATCAGAGGTATCTTTGGAATAGGGACAGCTAAGGCCCCATAGCAAATGGTTAGCCTAGGAGACCCAATTCCCCCTGTTACTCCATACAACCCTTTGACACCAGGCCATTTCTTTCAGAGTAGACTGCTTCAGTCAGTAAAGATGGCGCTTCTACGATCCGCGCTGCTGTGAAAGAATGAGGACCACACAAGGTCTGAATGCAATGATGGTTTATTCCGACGCGTTTCGGCACTGTCCCGGCTCCTTCATCAGGGATACAACCAGATCACACATAAAGCTGACATTATATACCAACATGAGGACACCAAGCAATTGTTGGTATATATTGTCGGCTTTAATGTGTGATCTGCTTGTACCCCTGATGATGGAGCTGGGACAGTACCGAAACGTGTTGGAATAACCTATCATTGCATTCAGACCTCGTGTGGTCGTCATTCTTTGACCGCAGCGCGGATCGTAGAAGCGCCATCCTTCGGATCTCTGTTTGTACACCACTTTGCACGTGGGAGTGCTGATCCAGCGGTAGCTGTACAGGCGCAAATACTAGTTGTGAGCATGTGGATAGGGGCTACATACAGCAAACATAGTGTTTTTTTTATATGAGACAGATTTACAGCTACAGGCTATGACTGTGCATTTGTGGCAATGCAGTCTAAGACTATATGGCACTGATGCTTCCCCTCGACGTGGGTCTAGTGGGGTCCTAAGACAATGACTGGAGGGGCTCATTGCTTTAGTTTTTTTGGGTAGCGTTATCATGCTGTATACTGAATATGGAGGTTTAGTTACATATGATAAAACTTAGATCTATCAAACGCAGCGATATTGTTTGCCAGCCATCCAGTAAAGAGTAAAGAAATCCATTGTGTGACCTACTTCTGTCATGTGGACTCACAGTCATAGACTGAGTCCCAAACTGCTGGCGTTCCCCTCCGTAATGCGATTTGAATGTTGTTTTTATTGGAGGCGATCAGACTATTTAGCACAACTGGCGGACGTGTCAGCGTGTTGGAATTAGGTTATGGCTTCTGAATCGTGTTCTTCCATTCAGCGACCAGAGCGAAGGAAAGAAGAGCTGTCGTCAATGGCAAGCAATCAGAGTAATGTCAAATAAAAGATGTTATATGAGACAACTGCTAAAATAGCAATCACTTAGTGCACTGTGATTATTACAACTCCTCATTTAGCAGTAGGAGTCTATTACATGTAGGGTTAGGGGTCACTTATTCCATTTTCTCCATTTAGTCATTTGGATATCATAGAAGGGTGTGCCGGAATGGGGGGACTCCAGCTCCGTGAATTATATAGTGGTCATGACAGAATGGTCACCGCTTTTCCCCTGGGGACATACAGGAGCATCTCAATGAATTAGAATATCATCAAAAAGTTCATTTATTTCAGTAATTCAATACATAAAGTGACACACATATATTATATAGAGTCATTACACACAGAGAAACTATTCATGTGTTATTTCTGTTAATGTTGATGATTATAGCTTACAGCCAATGAAAACCCAAAAGTCATTATCTCAGAAAATTAAAGTAGGGAGGGTTGAAGGGTCTGAGAGATAAAAACAAGCAACAAGTAGCAAGGATTTCAAATCTTTGCAGCTACAAATGGAGCGAACAGAGCTCCTAAAACATGGTGAGCATTGAGACTCTATTTCCAGCATGGAGAGGGTAACTATAGCAGAAGGACAATACCAAAAAGGAATAGCACTCCAAGTAAAGTGTCCAAATTCTGCCTTTATTAGGCCATCAAGTGCAGTGTGCAACTTTCAGGCCGAGTCGCCTTTCTTCTAGCTCTTTCTTCTAGGCTAGAAGAAAGGCGATTGGGCTTGAAACGTTGCACACTGCACTTGATGGCCTAATAAAGCAGAATTTGGACACTTTACTTGGAGTGCTGCATTCTTTTTGGTATTGTATGAATAGCAAACAGAAGTATTGCTTGGATTGATTTGCACCCCACTGCAGAAGCTGTGCTGCTCTCTTTACTCATATAGCAGAAGGCAGAGATAATCAAAGCTGCAGCTAAGGTAAAAGCTAAGTGAACTCTCAGCCAGCAGAGAAAGGGTCAGTTAAAAAAGTAAGTGCGTCGGCAAGAGGGCTCAAAAGAAAACCTAAGATTGATAAAACGTTGATCCTCCCTGATCCCGCAGAGGTAATGTAAGGGTGGGCACACTCATGACATGACCCCTTTAAGGGGATAGATGTGTCTGACATACACATGTTACTAAATGATTACTGAAAGGGGTAGATGGAAGACAAGTTGCGGAATACTTGGTATTACCAATAACTGTAATATGGGAAGTCTCGCCCATGACGAATTCCTGTGGTCGTCAGTGGAGCCAACGTGCACATGTTACGTGATAGAACGCCGGTTAGTGGTTTTTCATCCAACATCTTAGAAGCCTTGTGGAATAGTCCTGTGCATTGTATCCTCAATGAAAGGAATAGCTCAGGGCAAGGTAATCTGGAATCATTTGGGTTCATTCATCATTTAGCTAGAGAGGCGGCCACCGTATTTACTGCACCCACTTATAAAATTGTATTAAACAATATGGAGCTTGTCCGGGGGGCTCGGAGCGGCGGGAGATTATTTTTCTTGGAGTTAAACGTTCATGTTTCCTGTTAATCACAGTCAGGGATTCATCCCGCTGCTAACCACAGAGCCGGTGCTGAAAGCCTCCCTGTGCCGGGTCACAGGCCTGTTTTGTCTGAGTTGCTTTCTGCCGTCCTCCAGCGCTGCGAGCGTGAACAAGCAGAATGAATCCTAACGATCCATTACTGGTCAGCACCGATTCTCAAGTGACTTGTTATACAGATATAGCGTGCCGGATTTGTTACTTAGCTCCTTGTCTGGTGAATTAGTTTATTTTTCCTAACAAATAAGAGCTGGCATGTTCATCCTGCAAACAAAAATTATGCCAAAAATGTTCTCCAGAGGGCGGTGGCACCAGGGGTGTGAAGTCAGTAAGCCAAACATCCGACTCTGACTCCTCAATTTCCCTGAATCTGACTCCAACTCCACCAAAATGGACTCCGACTCCACGACTCTGACTACCCAACCATGGCTGTGAAGTTCTTAAGCCACATATCCGACTCCAACCCCTCCATGTCCCGAATCTGACTCCCAACTCCACCAAAATGGACACCGACTCCAACTCCAAGCCATGCTCAAAGTCAGTAAGCCAAACATCCGACTCTCAACTTCCCTGAATCTGACTCCAACTCCACCAAAATGGACTCCGACTCCACGACTCTGACTACCAACCATGACTGTGAAGTCGTAAGCCACATTCCGACTCCAACCCCTCCATGTCCCCGAATCTGACTCCCAACTCCACCAAAATGGACACCGACTCCACGACTCTGACTACCCAACCATTGCTGTGAAGTAAGTAAGCCAAACATCCGAGTCCAACTCCTCAATTTCCCCAAATCTGACTCTGACTCCACCAAAATGGACACCGACTCCATGACTCTGACTCCACAACCATGGCTGTAAAGTTAGTCAAGTCAAATATTCGACTCTGACTCAACTCCTCAATTTCCCTGAATCCGACTCCAATGACAATTGGCACTCACTCCAACTTCACGATGCCGACTCCAACTCCACAGCCCTTGGTGGTGTTACAGGAGTTGAAAGGCAATCTGTCAGCATTATTTCACCCCTATTTATAGGTAGATGTAGCTCTTTCAAAGACAAGTCCTGCAATACCTTTACACAGCGAGTCTTTCCGTCGTTAATGAGAAATCAGTGTTTGTATTGAGGCTTAAGAACTGTTTGTAGATCTGAAGCCTCTGTCACTCCAGCTCTATTCCCCACCCAGTACTGCCTCCTTCTGACACTATGTTATATACTTTGTGCAAAAGAGCCATTGGTCAATCTGAAGGAGGTAGAGCTGAGCAAGGAATAGAGGTGGAGTGACAGAGGCTTTCCATCTACAGATAGCTCTTCAGCGTCATTTACGTACAAGTACAAACACTGATTTCTCAGCCTTTAAAGGGAATCTGTCATCAGTTTTTTGCTTTTTAGGGCAGAGACACTATGCGAGCAGCATGTGAGTATCTCGCATGCATCTAGCATGAGTCACCCGACCCGGCCCCTACCTCTCTGAGTGTGGAGCTCCATAGAAACACAATCAGCTCCACATTCCTGTTCAGTGAGTCATGCGAGATGCATGCGAGACACTCGCAGGCAGCTTGCTTAATCTGAATGAAGCATTATGTAGGTGCGGAGACCCTGATTCCAACAATGTCTCACTTACAGGACTATTTTGTTTTTGCCGTTTCAATAAAATCACTGTTTTATCAGTAGGAATTATCACTAGAGGACTAGTTGTCGCATGCCAGGTAGTCCTCCTGCTTTGTATAACTCTTCTCCTACTACTGAGTGGCAGAATTCTGCCTATGTCCAGTGTACATAGAAAGCTGCCAGTCAGTGATGGGGTTATATAGAACCCAAAATGCAGTAGATAAAACAGGGATTTTATTAACGGGAATCTATCAAGGTTTTTGCCACCTAATCTGAGAGCAGTATAATGTAGGACTAAAGATCCTGATTCCAGCGATGTGTCACTTACTGGGCTGCTCAGTGTAGTTTTGATCATTATTAGAGGACTACTTGGCTCACTGCCTAGTAGTCCATCATATTCATAAACTGCTAAATCTGCAGCAGAGAAAACAGTAATTTTATCATAATGTTCTAAAGCAGCTCAATAAGTGACACATCATTGGAATCAGGGTCTCTATCTCTACATTATTCTGCTCTCAGATGAAAAAAGCTGGCAATATAGCTTCCCTTTAGGAGCCGACCAAGCAGAGCAGTAAGAGATATATCACTGGAATTAGGGTCTCTTCTCCTAAATCATACTGCTCTCAGATTACATAGCAAAAACCTGCTGATAGATTCTCTTTAAAGCAGATCTGTCACCAGATATTACAATACAAACTACATATATTATCTAATAGATCTACAAGCTCATATTTACATTAGGATTATACAGCTATTCTACCATGGATTTTGATCTAATGGTAAATACATTGTCTGAAAATAGAATAAGGCATCCTGTAATAATATCGCAGAAAGAAACTGCACGTTATAACTCTATTTTTCACGTTGACGTCCAGATTATGGGAAATCCGGACATACGGCTGTTTCTAGCGTTTCCTACATTTCCAAAACTTACATATTTTCATTAGCTAGCTGGTCAGTCAGTCATACAGTCATCCGGCTGATTAACGTTAACAGATATTCCACTGAACTTGTAGCAATGCCGAATGCTTTGTATAAAGGACCTGTGTGATGTCACGACCATGCGATCAATGTGGGTTGAGCTAAGTGAGCTAAATCGTTAAGGTCTATGTAGACTATTATAGTCGCATGGGTGTGACATCACTCAGGTCCTTTCAGCATTTTCTGAATTTCAGCATTGCTACAAGTACAGCTAACTGAACTGTTAATGAGGTCTTAGGAGTCAGAGTCGTGGAGTCGGAGTCAGTGTCCATTTTGGGTGGAGTCGGAGTTGGAGTCAGATTAAGGGAAATTGAGGAGTGGGATGTTTGGCTTAATGACTTCACAGCCATGGTTGTTGAGTCGGAGTCGGTGTCCATTTTGGTGGGGTTGGAGTCTGTCATGCGCTTAGATTGCACCGACTTTGCTGCATGCTGCTGTTTGTGTTAGCATTTCTTCAGGAGATGCATGAGGTGATGTTGGTACGGGTGTGAAGGTCTTGTACTCAGCTGCTGTTGATGTGAGGCTTGGAAGTGACTCATCTGGAATCCGCTCCCCCTGGCCTTTAAATAGCCTTCCCCCTCCTCTGTCAGACACTGCTGATAGAGTTATTTACTCTTGGTCTTTGTGCTGTGCAGATGCTTTGTTGCTGTGCTGAAGTCTTTGTCTTGGGAGTAGCTGTGATCCCGGATCCGTGGATGGAGGTAGGGGCCCTCAGCCTAGGGGCTAATCAGGAGCTCAGGAAATAGGGTGGAGACTTGGACCTACTCACCATCAGAGATACCTCCGAGAGCAGGCCAGGGACCCCTAGTGTAAGGGTCAGATTAGCTCCTCCTGCCCATCACACCTTCCTGTTACCTGATTCCCCCACCTCCTAAGCATGACAGAGGCAGAGTTGGATGTAGGGGAATTGAAGAGTCGGTGTCCATTTTGGTGGACTAGGAGTTGGAGTCAAGGTTGGATTCAGGGAAATTGAGGAGTTGGAGTTAGATGTTTGGCTTACCGACTCCACAGCCCTGCTGTTAACCATTAATCGGCCAAATGACTGTTTGACTGTTTGCCCACCTAGCTAATGAAAATACATACGTACGGTATCTAAAATGATTTTTTTGGGGTGAATACATTTGTTTTTTTTGTTAAAAAGGTTATTAATGAGCACTACATGATCCAAATAACATAGGGGATGGCTTAATAACAAAAAAAGGACGTGTCAGGTTCCCTTTAAGAAGGGCATTGTATCTACATGTCATAGCATATAGCAGTGTGTATGTTATATGTATGGATCGGCTTCTACATTTACTCCATTACCTGTTAATGTGTAAGATTATATTACATCGCTGATAAGTTACTTTCGGACCAGATGACATTTTCTTGGCAATGATCTAGCACTTATCTTCCATATCCTGTTTCTCCCACGATTTATTAAGACACTAATGTCCTATCTATAATATTGAGTTTTCACAGCAGCCTGCAATGTGTGCCGCAAAAAGAAAGAATAGCGCACTGCGTGATGCGCGGGTCACTCTCCGGGCCAACCCATACTATTCATGACACTATAGAATATGTATTATCTTTACTTTCATTCCAAGACCTTCACAGCCATACCACCCGAAATATTCTATCATTATATGTTAGAACCGCTTAGGCTCATTGGGTTCAGACTTATTCCGACTTACCATTTTGCATGCCAAGTGCAACTCTAAACTGCAATTCTCTTACTATCTTTCAAAGCAGCAAAGAGGAAAAAAAAGAATCAATATCACTCTAAAATGGACATTTAGGAAAATGGATCATCTGGTATGTGCATTGAAGTACCAGAAAATTATACATCAAGGAAGAGAAATGGTTTTTGGCACTCAAGGCTGCATTCTCTTCCCAAATTACCAGGCATTGTAATACGCTCCTGTAAGGTTTGGATGAAAATGTCACAAGATGTAACTGACCAGCGTGACGTGATATTGCTAGCAATATTTTCCATGGGATAGATAAACGAGCATGGTGGTTATCACCGTTGCTTTGCAACCAGGGTTGTGGAGACGGAGTCGGTGTCCATTGTGGTGGAGTCAGAGTCTAAGTCAGGAAAGTTGAGGAGTTTTGGCTTACCGTCGCACACCAAGGTTGTGAGTTAGAGCCGTAGAGTTGCAGTTGGAGTTGGTGTCTGTTTTGATGGAGTCAGAGTTTGGATTCAGGGAAATTGAGGAGTCGGAGGTTTGGTGGAGTTGGAGTTGATGTCGGATTGAGGGAAATAGCTGGAGTCGTACGTTTGGCTTACCGACTGCACACCAAGGTTGTGGAGCTAGAGTCGTAGAGACAGAGTCGGAGTTGGTGTCCATATTGCTGGAGTTGGAGTCGGATTTAGGGAAATAGTGGGAGTCGGAGGTTTGGCTTACCGATTGCACACCAGGACTGTGGAGTTGGAGTTGTGGAGTCAGAGCCGGAGTTGGTGTCCATTTTGGTGGAGATAAAGTAGCGTGGTGGTTAACACTGTGGCTTTGCAACCAGGGCTGTGGAGTTGGAGTTGGTGTCCATTTTGGTGGAGTCGGAGTCTAAGTCAGAAAAATTGAGGAGCTTTGGCTTACTGACTGCACTCCAAGGCTGTGAGTAGGAGTCGTGGAGTCACAGTTGGAGTTGGTGTCCATTTTGGTGGAGTCAGAGTTGAATTCAGAGAAATTGAGGAGTCGGAAGTTTGGTTTACCACCTTTGCCCTGTTTGCAGCGTGGGGATCCTGGGTCAAAACCTACCAAGAACAATATGACAGAGACGTTTTTCTGTTCTCCCTGTGTTTACTCTTGATGTTCACACTCCAAAGACCTACTTGTTAGGTCCCCTGGCACCGCTTCCCCGCTCACCTCTTCTGGGTCTGCATCCTCTCCTCCTCTACTGATCGGGCATCCGGCGTCCAGCCGTGCTGTGTCTCGGAGCCATCGCCGGGTCCCCTTCCTGTGTGCTGATCACCGGGCTCACACATCAGCACAGTCATGAATCCAATCAGCGGTGCACTAGGCGAGGCCGCGCTCCTCCCCTGTGAATCTAAGGGCGACAAGGCTCAACCTGACGCTCCCCTTGACCAATAGCTGTCTGTCCTCAGGTGTATCAGGCCACCTCCACTTATGGGATGTGCCTGATTATTGAGTTAGTTAAAGGGATCCTGTCACCCCCAAAACACCTCAAAACCTATTAAAAGCTGTCCCTACAGCATAGTAACACTTACCCTACACTCCTATTAGCTCCTAAATGCAGCAAGTGACATTGAAGAAAAATGTTATTATAGTACCTCATTATGGATGATAATGAGTGACTATGCTATTCATAGTCACCCTGGCAGGCGCTCCCTCTTCATGTTATCACGCCTCCATAGGCGTGATCTTGTAATCATATTAAAATGCGCGCCTCCCCGCCGCTCTGTGGTGTCTCTGCCGGCCTGTAGTGGGGCTGGGTGACGCGATTCGCGTCATTTCCGGCGCCGAGTGACGTATACACCCGCGCCGCTCTGTTGGCTTCAAGATCCGCACTGCGCATGCGCATGCGCAGTGCGCGTTTTGAAGCTAACAGCGGCGCGGGTGTAAATACGTCACCCGGCGCCGGAAATGCTCTCCTCCGGGAGAACCATTCCTGCTCTCCTAGCCTTGGGCCCTGATACCTCAAATCTTCCTTAGCTATACCGTAGTATAGGCTAACTCTACGAGCAGCTGTGGTATTTAGACCCCCTGGGCTTGCCCCTGACATTCCCTGTATAGGGGTTGGTTAAACTAGGATCAGCTCACCCAGGGGAGTTCGGTACCACGGCCCAGTGGGTCCACTCTAGGGTGCCTTCCCCAGAAGTGTGACACTACTGATGTCAGGTCGTGCTGCTGTGAGTGGCCCAATCGTGCTATCATGGTCTGCAGGGTCTCCGGACTTGTCTCCCATTGAGCACATCTGGGACATCATTGGTTGGCAATTTCAACAGAAGCTGCCAGCAGCAGATCTTGATGATTTGATCAAGTACATTCAACATTCCTCAGACAACTATTGATAAACTCATTGATAGCAGGCCAGGCGTGCAAGAGCAGAGACTTCTGCACATGATGCTCAATATTTCCACGTATGTTGAGATGTGTAGGCCATTGTAAGTTGAGGGTATTACCATTTGTGATAGACTCATAGCTCGAACGCGAACTGACCACTTTATAGATCCCTAAGAAGTTGTCCATTTGAAATTCTTGAACCTGTAGTTAAATCGGGACTGGCTTCTATAATATAGGTGCACAAGTGCACCCAAGATATGCTCGCCTGTAACTGGACAAACATGAATATCTCTTTTGAACCCGTTTAGAATAAAATGTGAATATACATTATCCAACCAATTAATTTCAACAATTGATTTCTTAAATTCTTATATGCAAAATCATAACAGAGCTCCCTTTGCTATCGGACCCTTGTGCAGCTGCTCAGGTTGCACCAAAGCTATGGGCACCCCTGTGTGCTCACTCTATTCTTCTATATACTTTTTGTCTTCTAATATTTCTATAGAATCTTATAAAATATGAATAGACGTAATGCAAAAGTACATTTCAACTGAAATTCTTGTGTGCAAAATCATAATAGTTGTGGAGTCGGAGTCAATTTTGTTGGAGTCGGAGTTGGATTCATGGAAATTGAGGAGTCGGATTCGGAGATGGATATTTGGCTTACTGACTCCACAGCAATGGTTGTAGAGTCGGAGTTCATTTTAGTGGGGTCGGAGACGGATTCATGAAAATTGAGGGGTTGGAGTTGGATGTTTGGCTTACTGAATCCACAGCACTGGTTACTACAGATTTTGCATGGAAATTGAGGAGTTGGATGTTTGGCTTTCTGTCTTCGCAGCCATGGTTGTGGAGTTGGCGTAGGTGTCCATTTTGGTGGAATCGGAAATTGAGGAATCGGAGTTGGATGTTTGGCTTACTGTCTTCACAGCCATGGTTGTGGAGTTGGCGTAGGTGTCCATTTTGGTGGAGTCGCAGTTGGATTCATGGAAATTGAGGAGTCGGAGTTGGATGTTTGGCTTACTGTCTTCACAGCCATGGTTGTGGAGTTGGCGTAGGTGTCCATTTTGGTGGAATCGGAAATTGAGGAGTCGGAGTTGGATGTTTGGCTTACTGTCTTCACAGCCATGGTTGTGGAGTTGGCGTAGGTGTCCATTTTGGTGGAGTCGCAGTTGGATTCATGGAAATTGAGGAGTTGGAGTTGGATGTTTGGCTTACTGTCTTCACAGCCATGGTTGTGGAGTTGGTGTAGGTGTCCATTTTGGTGGAGTTGCAGTTGGATTTATGGAAATTGAGGAGTCGGAGTTGGATGTTTGGCTTACTGTCGTCACAGCCATGGTTGTGGAGTTGGCGTAGGCATTTTGGTGGAGTCGCAGTTGGATTTATGGAAATTGAGGGGTCGGAGTTGGATGTTTGGCTTACTGTCTTTACAGCCATGGTTGTGGAGTTGGCGTAGGTGTCCATTTTGGTGGAGTCGCAGTTGGATTCATGGAAATTGAGGAGTTGGAGTTGGATGTTTGGCTTACTGTCTTCACAGCCATGGTTGTGGAGTTGGCGTAGGTGTCCATTTTGGTGGAGTCGCAGTTGGATTCATGGAAATTGAGGAGTCGGAGTTGGATGTTTGGCTTACTGTCTTCACAACCATGGTTGTGGAGTTGGCGTAAGTGTCCATTTTGGTGGAGTCGCAGTTGGATTCATGGAAATTGAGGAGTCGGAGTTGGATGTTTGGCTTACTGTCTTCACAGCCATGGTTGTGGAGTTGGCGTAGGTGTCCATTTTGGTGGAGTCGCAGTTGGATTCATGGAAATTGAGGAGTCGGAGTTGGATGTTTGGCTTACTGTCTTCACAGCCATGGTTGTGGAGTTGGCGTAGGTGTCCATTTTGGTGGAGTCGCAGTTGGATTCATGGAAATTGAGGAGTCGGAGTTGGATGTTTGGCTTACTGTCTTCACAGCCATGGTTGTGGAGTTGGCGTAGGTGTCCATTTTTGTGGAGTCGCAATTGGATTTATGGAAATTGAGGAGTCGGAGTTGGATGTTTGGCTTACTGTCTTCACAGCCATGGTTGTGGAGTTGGCGTAGGTGTCCATTTTGGTGGAGTCGCAGTTGGATTCATGGAAATTGAGGAGTCGGAGTTGGATGTTTGGCTTACTGTCTTCACAGCCATGGTTGTGGAGTTGGCGTAGGTGTCCATTTTGGTGGAGTCGCAATTGGATTTATGGAAATTGAGGAGTCGGAGTTGGATGTTTGGCTTACTGTCTTCACAGCCATGGTTGCGGAGTCGGAATTGTAGAGTCGGAGTTGGTACCATTTGGGTGGAGTTACAGTTGGAGTCGAATGTTTGGCTGACTGACTCCATGGCCCTGGTTACTAGAGCCTTTGCACCCCGTAGAACCTGATTACATAGTGCATGTATTGGCCACACAGTGGCGGACACAGATAGAAGTCTACTGTGTGCAGGCACAGCCTATTGGCCTTTTGCAGGTAGAGGTGGTTCCCCCTATCTATTGGGTCCATGTACAACTGATATATCTTCCCGTGTGCACACTCTATTCTTCTATATATGTTTCCTCTTGTAATATTCCCATTAAAAAAACCTCATGGCTGTGACCCCTTGTGAGTGAAGAAACGTGATTAATCCTCACTCCGCTGATGATTATATTATATCATTACAGATAATTATAATAATTATATAATTAAATTAAAATTCCTAATTGTATGAATGGCATAGTGGAATGCCAATGATAGAATAAACTCACCCCGGCTCTGCCGCTCCATTGCTGCATTTATTTCATTTACCTTTTAATGAAATGTGACTTTTCTTTTTAGCAGACAGAGAAGAATAATGCCTGACTGGTCCCAGTTCAATATCCGCAGGAGTAAATTAAGTTTGAACTGCCCACACATTAGCGATGGGGATCCCATGGATTTGTAATGACATAATTGCTCGGTGCGTGCAGGCAGAGGCCTCCGGTTGATGGAAGAAATGGGATCCGCTCATTAATGGGGGGTATGGCCGGATCATATTCATAGTCAGTAATTAAGACCTCTCGCAGCAGGGAAATGTTATGATAATCTGGAATTAATTAAATACATTTTTATTAAAGCCTAAGTACAGTTAAGATAGTTCATGAGATTAGAGACTTTGGCAAATTAAGAGTATTTCCAAAATTATTAAATATATTAATGATATATATATATATATATACTCAACGGGTGAAATAACTATTAAATCAAAGACAAAGAAAGTCATTCGCCCTTTAGTAGACAGATGTATGGGTCCACAGCCAGGGAAAGGAGATACCCTGGCCAGGTCAAGGAATCCCAACAATAAGAAAGGACAGTCTCCGGCTTCCGGAAGCGGAAAGATGCAGGCGGGTATAACTTGAAAGTCTTTATTGGAACCAGGTCTGTGGAGTTGGAGTCAGGGTCGTGGAGTAGGAGTTGGAGTTGGGTCGGATTCAGGGAAATGTGGGAGTTGGAGTCGGTCGGATGTTTGGCTTACTGACTCCACAGCCATGGTTATGAAGTCGGAGTCGTGGAGTTGGAGTCCGTGTCCATTTTGGTGGAGATGGAGTTAGCTTCAGGGAAATTTAGGAGTTGGGAGTCTGAAGTTTGGCTTACTGACTCCACAGCCATGAAGTTGGGGTCGGAGTCGATGTCCGTTTTGGTGGAGTCGGTGTCCATTTTGATGAAGTTGGAGTCGTGGAGTTGGAGTCCGTGTCCATTTTCAGGGAAATTTAGGAGTTGGGAGTCTGAAGTGTGGCTTACTGACTCCACAGCCATGAAGTTGGGGTCGGAGTCGATGTCCGTTTTGGTGGAGTCGGTGTCCATTTTGATGGAGTTGGAGTCGGAGTTCGTTTCAGGGAAATTGAAAAGTCGGCTTACCAACTCCACAGCCCTGATTGGAACGTATTTAAAAATAGAAAGTCCAACATTAGCAGGTGATATTCATGAATGTGTTCCAGTAAAGACTTTCAGGTTGCTGGAGATTCTCCTTTCTTATTGTTAAATAAGTATTAGACACATTTTTTAAGTAAAATATTTGTAAAGGCGCCATGAATTTCCACAACACAAGCCATAAATACAATGAATTAAGTTATGTATAATAATAAAAAAATGACACAGGGAAAAAGTAAAACTCTTCAATTGATGGCCTATAAAAAGGTGTCTCATAACCGAGGTGCCACACAATAAACATCTCATGATGGTAATACCAGTGAGCTGTCTCAAGACCTTTGCCTCCTTGTTGTTGCAAAACATACATATGTCATTGGTTACATAATTTCTAAACGGCTGAAGGTTCTAATGAGCTCTGTTGAGGCCATAATCCGAAGTGGAAAGAACATCATTTCACCATAAACTGGTCAAGACCAAGTGATTATCAAAAAAGTTGTCCAAGAGCCAAGGACCATCTTTATATATCGACAGAAAGGCCTGACATCAGCATGTACAATTGTTTCAAAGAAAACAATGAGTCTACTTTCACATCTGCGTTGTTTTCAATTACGGTTTTTCACTGAAAACCTGATTTTTACATCTTTGAGTTTTTTAGGCTACTGTCACATAGGCATTTTTGTGAAACCCGGTTTTTTACTGCTCAACTGCCCAGTAGGCATGGTGCCACCTCGCCGGAGATGTCGGCGGCGACTGGCGGGAGCGCGCACGCTTTTGGCGCCCCTCCAGCGTCGCCGCCCCCCATTTACACGGGGAGACACCTCCAGCGATCTGACAGGCGGCATTGCCGCCGGGGTGTCTCAAAACCCCAGCGGCGATGCAGTACAATGGGAGCCTATGGCTCCCATCACCTGTCAGGTCACCGGCGGCCGTTTACATGGGGCGATGTGTACACATCGCCTCAGATCGGCCGCCTGGTTTCAGAGCACTGCTCTGAAACCAGGCGACCAGTAAAAGGCATCGCCACCGAGGCGATGCAGGGGCGATATCGGTGCCGGTAGGCCGCGCCCCTGCATTGCCTCACAAATCGGCGGTACTGTCGCCACGTGTGACGGTACCCTTAGACAAACCTGAGAATATTGTCTGGTCAGATGGGATAAATTGATCTCTTTGGATGCCAAAATACACACCATTTCTTGGAGGCCAAAAGGCAGTTCACATCACCCCAAGAACACTAGTTTGGAGTTTTTTTCAGCAAACCTTATTATTGACGGAAGGATGAATGGACAAATGTACCAAGATATTGTTAATAAAAATCTGCTTTCTCCCGGGATGATGAAGATGATACGAGGGTGGACATTCAGCGAGACTTTTTGTTATCCTGTCTGTGATTGGCTTATCTACATGTCCTCTCACTTGCATTACGCTATATAGTCTTTGATGTAAATTTTCACTGCGATTTTGTTTTTGTTAGTTCTTTCTGATTTCAATGCATTTTCCCATTCCTTCGCTCAAGCATTCAGCCGTATATGTGTTATATTTTCTAGCTGCCTGTTTTCAAAGGATGGCGCGGCATTATAATTGCATATATCCAGTATTGATTTTCCAACCCTTGAGAGTTCTGCTCGCTCTAACAAGTATAGGTGGATGAGTATCTGTGCAGCACTGATAAATGTTCCAATTTGTATTCTAGCATAAAGCTTTTGCAGCAGACTGTTGTATCCCAGCGTGTTGCAGAACGTGTCAAAGTGGAGTTGTGCTTTTAGATCTAACCAGCAGCAGTAGTCCTTTTCTCACAATGAATAAAATGTGCAGCTGATTGCTGTGATGGCCCCCGCGCGCTATAGTAGAGCCTCCCAAATTAATTATTGTATGCAGTATTTGCGTGTCTCTTCGTTGGGTTGTACCCCCTTGCCGTCGCGGGTCAGCCATATCCTTATAGCTTAAAGGATGCCCGGGAGGAAGCTTAAATAGTTAACGTCAACATCTAATGGGAATAAAAAATCCTATCTGCATGTGAGATCAGGAAAATAGAGTGTGCAGTAGCTGGAGGAGACGCTGGAGGAAAAGCTCGAAGATTTTTCCACTTTCCCACATGACTCAGCGTTACCGATTGCACCTCCAGCCAACGTTCTTCTTCATACATGTACAGGCTCAATGATAATTCATGCTCCCGTGATATCTTGGTGTACATCTAGATATGTAAAACTAGCTAAATTCTTTATAAACGCAATGCAATGCTACTCACAGTGGTTTTCGAGACAAAAAAAATAAATAAAAGTGCCAAAATATAGAACTTCAAATGGAGAAAGGACGGGTAGAACCGCTCAGCCATTGCTAGAAGACTTGAACTGAATTCTACACGTTTCAGAGTTTAATGAATGGCTACACGCACATTACCATGGTTTGCTTTCCAGATAGCTGTGCAAATTTTCCTTGGTCCAGTGCTGCAATGGATAAGCAGTTGATTTGGTCTCCTAAGGCTGGGGTTACACATAGAAATCCGTTTTTGGAAGTGATTTCCATGACCAATCCGTTTTTTTTTGGGTGCCTTTTGAGCCTCCTACACCCCTGAACGTTTTTGGACTTAGTCATTTTTTGACCAAAAATTCTCAAAAAAACGGATCCGTTTTTTAAGGCACCTCAAAAAAACGGATCCGTTTTTCCATAGGGCCCATGTTAAAAAAAAAAAAAAAAAAAAATTTTTTTTTTTTGAAAAACGGACCCCAAAAACGTAGCTAGCAACGTTTTTGGCTCAAAAACGGACATAGCAATGTTTTTAAGTGCAGAAAAAAACGGACAGGGTGTTTATTACATCCGATCAGTTTGTCTGTCAGTTTTTGGACTTAGAAAAAAAAATTAACAAAAATGAAGCCAAAAACGGACCAAGGGCTCATGTGTAACCCCAGCCTAACCAAGGGTGGAAAGATTTCTCTTAGCTGCTCTGAGTTTTCCACTCCCCTCTGCTATATATACTCACCTCTCAACTTGGGGGATTGCCAGTGATAGCTTGCTATACCTAGGTCTTGCTGTGGATTTGCCATTGATAGCTTGCTATACCTAGGTCTTGGTGTGGAGTTGCCAATGAAAGCTTGCTATACTTAGGTCTTGCTGTGGATTTGCCAGTGAAAGCTTGCTATACCTAGGTCTTGGTGTGGAGTTGCCAGTGATAGCTTGCTATACCTAGGTCTTGGTGTGGAGTTGCCAATGAAAGCTTGCTATACTTAGGTCTTGCTGTGGATTTGCCAGTGAAAGCTTGCTATACTTAGGTCTTGGTGTGGAGTTGCCAGTGATAGCTTGCTATACCTAAGTCTTGATGTGGAGGTAGGAACTGTGGATTCAATACCCAAAGATTTCTTCTTGGACTTTTGTTTGGTGTCTTGACATCCTTTTAATCCCCTTTTTTGGTTTGCTTCACTTATTGTTTCTTTCTCTTCTGTCTGTCATTTCCTCTTTGTGTCTTTGTCCTAGAGTGGAATTAGTGTTCCTACTGTCAGGGTTATGTTTAGAGAAAGACAGGGATAGGACTATGATCATGGGGTGAAAAAAACCTGTCTAGGGATGTCAGGGTTGCTCAGGGTGTCAGGGTCTGCCCCTCCTTATTCCTCCCTAGTGACAGTTAATCCCTTCCTCCAGACTCGTCTTGCACCAACCAGCCCTCTTGGTGGAGCGTGATAACCAGGAGCTGCCCCGGAGTGGTACCTGGTGCCTATCGTCAGGGAAGCCTAACCTCACTATCAGTGGCTCTGGTGAAAACTGGGTAGGCACTTAGTCATGCCCCTCCCGGGTAAGCCTGGTTCTGGACTCAGTGAGACTACGTCCATCTCTCCCCTCCGTCTTGTAGTATCACAGGAAGGTAAGCTAAGTCGACTGTCCTTGTAAACGGAAGGGTTGGAAGACAGTTGTCAGTTGACCGAGACACGTGTTTGGCCAACCATGTATAATTTAGAGGTATGCACACCTTGATGATTGTGTCACTGCTTAGATCGTGTAGATCCAAAATGTTCTTGGAAAACCTGATATTTACAGGTAATTTGTTTGTTTTTATGGCCGAGTTCTCCAGAACATTGGTTCTTGAACTCGTCTTTCCACACGGTAGTTAGGTGCACTCATTGAAACCAATAGGACACTTCATAATCAATTGGCTGGTAAATGTCCTCATATTTATTGATTCTCGGGCTGTAAACCAAAGGTAACCCTCGATTCCAAGCTTTTGTTTTCCAAAAGATAATGGAATTTCAGCAATCCCGAATAAAAAGGAAAAAAATGACATAAAGTCGTTTTAGGAATTCCATTACAAGCATGCCCGGAAGGGGAGAATGCTAAACATTTGCTTATTAAAAAGCCTCAATGGGTTCTTGACATGTTGATGAATGAAAGTATGATACCTGCATAACAAATAAAAGGATATTTGCTAGTGATACTATAGGGTTTACGGCAGCGCTACACAAACTGTCGGCCTTCAAAGGCTTTTATGTACCGTATGTTTCATTTGACACCTGATATTTTGTTGTACAATCTGAGAATGGGTAAAGATTCCGAAAAACTAATTCCCACCTATCATATGTGTTTTTACGTCATGCCATTCAGGCTAACCAGGGACATGAGGACGGCCAGACCTGACCAAACTTGGGTCAAGATTAGAATATCTCCGATGGACATTTATCTCTTTGGACTTTCTAAAACCATTGAATATACAAGTTTTCAGGTTACAATATGCAATTATCAATTAGTTTGAATTGCTTTATATTCCACAAGGCAAAAAGACATAAATGCAAGAAAATCCTTATACCGCTTATAGGGGTTTCCCGAACATTGATGATCCTAATGGATAGACCGTCAATGCCAGATTGGTGGCGGTACGACTCGCAACAGCGGATCAACCGATTGAAGGAGCGGCCACACATAGGGCGTTTAGTGGCCATAAATGGTACTGCAACCTGTCTCATTCAATTTAACATTCTCGGTCAAGTTTTTGGAGGTGTTGGGAGTTGGACCCCAGACTGGAGTTGGTAAGCCAAACATTCGACTCTTCAATTACTTTGACTCCAACTCCACCAAAATTGTCACCGACTCTGACTCAACAGCCCCGGTTGGATCAACAGCCCTGCTGGTCTATTGATGACCTATCCAATGGATAGTTTATAAATATTAAAGTCCCCCAAGACACCTTTAATCATTAATTAACCCCTCAGTTACTGGTTTAGCCTTTTAGACAAGTTAATTTGGTTACTTTTCCTGTACGAGCAAGAGGGGATGTTAACCATAGACGGGTCCATCAGCTCTCACTATTATTATGTCGAAGGCTATGAGTATTGGCATGTCTATTCTAGTAAATTACTCCCTGTAATATAATTATGGAGCATATTTTTTAAAATAACAATGGTAACACCCAGATGGTGTTACGGGAGACAATGACCCGTCCTATTGAAATTCAATGGCCGATCCTTTTGTTTAGAGGGGAGATAAGCTCTATTATAGTGAACTAAGGAGCTCTTGGATGGGCAGAGAATTCCTAAGTATTGGGGACACAACACAGATTGGTGTCAGCTCAACAACTTAATGAGTGTGACCACTGTCACGATGGTCTCTCTTACTTTGGAGACTTGTGACAGGTTTGGGATCAGTGTCTCATTCCTGTATTGTTTTAAATTTGTTTCTATCCTTTGGCAGCGTAGGAGTTAATGTCAGTTTCTGTTGCAGCAATGCTCCTTAGTTCTCTTCCTAGGTGTGGATACTTTGTGATCACTCCCATCTCCTTCATTTAGTCAGCATTCCTTGCTGGTGATTGAACTTCATTCCTGACCTAGCTTCCTGAGGTGAAGGAGGTACTCTGCCGAAGCTGACCATTGCCAAGCCGCCTGCTGCCAAAGAGAGTGGCAGAAGGCGTGAAGTTGTTTTTGTGATTTCCCTGTCTGTCTCCCCTTCCCTTTTTGTTTTTTTCTTTGTGCAGTGGTTGGTACTAGTGCTCCCACCAGCCTTTTCCCTATTTAGGGTTAATATCACCACCGAGGGACTAAGTATCCTGCTCGGCGATGGGGTAAAAGAGCCCATATAGGGACGGTAGGGAGATCAGGGCACAGTCGCAGGTGAGTGCAGGAGGTCTCCTTCTCCCCATTCCCTACAAGCAGGGCCCTTCATTGTATTTGTGTCTCCCCAGTGTGTTGTTCGTCTGTGCACCACTGTCACGCACTGTATCTGGACGCTCCCGACGTGACAACCACCCTAAGGCCGCATTCCCATGTATCATGGTCAAACTATAGACCGGCCATTGGTCTCCTGAACTAAGCTTGATTGCCTCAGGCATATATGACATGGTCAACTTTGGGACAGTTGACCCGCTGCCATTCGTGCATCACAATCGGTACTTGGATACCTGAATTTGGCCTAATGCTCATAGAAAGGGGAAGGGGTTCTTCTATGTTGATGAACTATACAATAAAAGGGACTGAGAACAGTTTTGGAGTCATTGACTATCACAAGATATTTCTCCCCTTCTGCGAAGTCTCCGCAAATGTCTTCTTAACAACTTCAATTGTGCAGAGAAAAAAACATAAAGTGGCAATTCATTTGCTTTTATTTCCCTTTATCCCACAGTAAAATATTGAACGTTGATAATACATGAAAGTGGAACTTATTTATTACTATCGAACAATGCAGCATATGGAAAAAGCAAATGACATTAACATCTGCCGGATTCTCACCATCTGCTCCCTTTGGCGCTTTTCGTGTCCAGACCTGCCAACGCTATTTGTTCTCGGAGGGTCTTGCGGCATATTAATCAGTTATACTAATACTTAATTTTTCACTTTTTTTTAGATGTGTTATCTGTCAGGCTAAACCATGCACATTAATTGTAAAATGTAATCTCTGTATAATCTACTTCTATTGCCAAATTCCTCGGGCCAGACATATGTATATTATGTAATGAGGCTGACTACCTAAGCTGTGTGATGTGCTCTTCATAGACACCGAGGCAGCACAGATTAATGGAGAACCGTATTCTATGTTTCCTTCTCAGTTGTAGGGGCTTTCCATGGTTGATTGGTGAGTTCTTGACCACTTGGGCCTTCACAAATCAGCAGAATGAAGGGATCTGGCTCAATCACCAGGGCTGACCTGAAGGACCAAATACAGCAACACTCGTATGGACAATGAGGGAAAAAGGAAGCTGCAGTGAACACTATTGCCCCCTAGTCCCACTCAATTTTGGGGGTTTCCCTACAAGTTGTGAATTAATGGCCAAAAATGATAAGCAATAATTAGGGTTTTCCCACTAAATCCATATATAATCCATACACCATCTACAGTGGAAACCTTCAAAAGGAACTGAAGACCCACTTCTTCCAACAAGCCTACAACCTGCAGTGATCCTCAGTCCACTATACCACCACACGACCAGCTCTACCCTCTCCTACTGTATCCTCACCCATCCCTTATAGACTGAGCTCTCACAGGCAGGGTCCTCTCTCCTACTGTATCTACTGTATCCTCACTCATCCCTTATAGACTAAGCTCTCACGGGCAGGGTCCTCTCCTTTCACCTACTGTATCCTCACTCATCCTTGTAGACTGTGAGCCCTCGTGGGCAGGTTCCTCTCTCCTCACCTACTGTATCCTCACCCATCCCTTGTAGACTGTGAGCCCTCGAGGGCAGGGTCCTCTCTCCTCACCTACTGTATCCTCACCTATCCCTTGTAGACTGAGCTCTCACAGGCAGGGTCCTCTGTTTTCACCTACTATATCCTCACCCATCCCTTGTAGTCTGTGAGCCCTCGCAGGCAGGGTCCTCTCTCCTCACCTACTGTATCCTCACCCATCCCTTGTAGACTGTTAACCCTCGCGGGCAGGGTCCTCTCTCCTCACCTACTGTATCCTCACCCATCCCTTGTAGTCTGTGAGCCCTCGCAGGCAGGGTGCTATCTCCTCACCTACTGTATCCTGACCCATACCTTGTAGACTGTGAGCCCTCGTGGGCAGGGTCCTCTTCCCTCACCTACTGTATCCTCACCCATCCCTTGTAGACTGTGAGCCCTCGTGAGCAGGGTCCTCTCTCCTCACCTACTGTATCTTCACCCATCCCTTGTAGACTGTGAGCCCTCGTGAGCAGGGTCCTCTCCCCTCACCTACTGTATCCTCACCCATGCCTTGTAGATTGTGATCCCTCTTGGGCAGGGTCATCTCTCCTCATCTATTGTATCCTCACCCATCCCTTGTAGATTGTGATCCCTCGTGGGCAGGGTCCTCTCTCCTCATCTATTGTATCGTCACTCATCTCTTGCAGACTGCTATTGTAATAAATGGTGCTATAATAATATGTATTCAGGAGAATACCTTCAATGTTACGTTAGGAACAAATTTTTAGATTAATATTTCCTTTTCTTTTGATTTGTAATGCCTTCATTTTGCTTATTTTGTGGAGGGGCAGGGACTAAACAAAGTGTAACTAATGGGATCATTGTCATTTATTGCTCTGCAGTGGGAGGTGATGTAATCATTCAGCCTAATTTGCTAAGTGTCTGGTTGTTATCTAATTTGGCAGTCACTATTATAAGTGGCCAAATTGGGCAATTATCCTATTTGCTCACTCCTTAACCAAGTTAAGCAATAACTTGTCCTATAAAGAGAGCTGTCCACAAGCAGCTGCAGTAATGTGAGGCTCCACAAATTCACAAGACATGCCTTATAGGCACCTTCTTTCACCTTTTAGGGTTAATATATACAACTTAAGGTGCCCATACACCTCTAATTTTAGGATTAAAACACTTCCAGACAATTTTCAAAGGTTTTTATAACTCAAACCTCCTATCTTTTCAGGAAGAGTTTTCAGCATACTCCTTATCATCAGAGACAGGATTACCATTAAAGGTAACCACCCTATGCCCAGCTGATAACATTGGATATCCCAATTACAATATGACTGTGGAGTCAAGAGTCGTGGAGTCGGTGCCCATTTTGGGTGTCAGAGTCATATTCAGGGAAATTGAGGAGTCTGAGTTGGATGTTTGGCTTACTGACTTCACAGCCATGGTTGTGGATTCTAAGTAGTGGAGTCAGAGTCAGTGTCCATTGGAGTTGGTGGAGTTGGAGTTAGAGTCAGATTCAGGGAAATTGAAGAGTTGGAGTCAGAGTCAGATATTTGGCTTACCGACTCCACAGCCTGATTCTAACTTTAAAAATCATCTCTGTAACCCCATTGATCAAATGAATTGGGATCCTCAGAACCCTGTTGGCTATGCCAAGGTACCTGGAAATGATTGTCATATAGAACACGAATTAAGCCGGCCATACACCTTAGATGGTTGTCGGACAAATGATGTTTTGAACAATAATACATCCGACAGCCATCTCTCCAATACAGAGCAGCTCTAGTTCGCCTGAGTAGTCATGTGTATAAGAAAACTGCTGGCTGACACATTGGATGGACTCACACTGGGGAGTCTGATGTGCAGCCTTAGACCTCTTTGTTGCTCTGCCTGAGTTAGCTGTTGGCGATGGTTTGTTTGCTGATGTTCAGCTTTGCAAGAGTTATATTTTTAATTAGTGTCAATGAAGTTGAGGCTGTGGAACCTTCTTCCTTTAAATATGGCTCAGAACATTCCTAGATGCCGACTGTAGCATTTGTGTGCCTCTTGCATACCGGTCCTGTGTTGGAGTTGCTGTTGAAGCTCAAATCTTAGCTTGGTGTCTGGTGAATATACCTTGTTGTTTTTTCATTCCCTATTTGTATTTGTGTTCTCCCTACAACATATTGTATCTTCCTGATTGTTTGCTGTGTTGTTTTGCTTATCCCTGTCTGTCTAAATCTGTGGGTTCCATAATGGTTCACCTCCTGGGGTGAGGGCTGGGGGTTCTGCTCAGGGCTGGTCAGGAGAAAGGGACAAGTTGGAGACTCAGGCCTCTCCACCATCAAGGGTACCCCTGAGTTAAGGAAAGTCAGCGTTCTCCTAGCCTGAGGGGCAGTTCAATCGCCAGGTTCCTTATCTTCTGTTTGTCCATGGCTCCCCGTGACATTATGGCGGCCTATTTCTGGGAGAGCAATGCAATTGTCAGTCCGAAATAATACATGCCCAATCAACAACTCCCCCAATAATAAGTCAGCCAAACCGTCATTATCGACAAGTTTGGCTGACATTGCTGTAATGTCAGCCAAATGTGGCCATGAATGCACTTCCCTTTAGATTGCAGGACTGGAGTCAGAAGACCACCGGTCTCCTAGATATCTGTACTATAAAATTTCTGATCACAATAGTTGTTTTACTCCTATTCCGTCTTCTTCTTTTTTTTAAAGAAATCTCAGGGCATCCTGCACCCATTGTGATTTGGAAGATGTTTTGGCTCACGTCAGTCTCCATTCACCTGATGTATTATTTTTCTTTAGTCTCTTCTTCTCAGTCATTTGTAATTTAGCTGCATGATTACTGTCACGCAGGGATGTTTTATGTGAGAATCCAAAGCTTAGGAAAAGAAAAGGCTAAGAAAACAAAAACTAGTGAAGGAGGGGTGGAAATCATAACAAAATAAATACCCTTCCTTTATCTTTTTAAAAATCATTATATTTTGGCATCGTGGAAATGAATGTTTTGTGGAATGAATAGTTATAGGAGTTTAAATTAATGGTATTAGGAATATAAACTAGATGAACCCAGGATCTGACACAATTGTGGGCTCCAAAGATCCAGAAGAAGTTAAGGGAACCTCTCAAGTCATTTATGCTCCACTAGATGTTGGCCCGATTCTAACGCATCGGGTGTTCTAGAATAAAAAAAAAAATAAAAAAATAAATAAATAAATTTATTTGAAATACAATGTGCGGCACTCAGTGTATTTTAAATATGGCGCCATGGCACGCCGCTATTCTGATTGGCCGCCGCGTTCAGCAGCGACCAAACAGAATAGCGACGCACGCCATGGCGCCATATTTGAAATACAATGTGCGGCGCTTAGTGTATCTCAAATATGGTGCCATGGTGTGCGTCGCTATGCCAATCAGATTAGCGGTGCGCGCCATGGTGCCATATTTGAAATACACTGAGCGCCGCACATTGTATTTCAAATATGGCGCCATGGCGCGTGCAGTTTGAATGCCGTGCCTCTCATTGGTCGCCGCGGTGACCAATGAGAGGCGAGACATTCAAACCGCATGCCAAACCGCGCTACTTCTCTGATTGGTCGCCACGGCGAACAATCAGAGAAGTACTGCGGCTTGGCGCGGTTTGAATGCTGCGCGGGGCACTGCCTCTGTGCGGCAGGTGGCCGCAGCTGAGTTACTGCTATACAGTAGCTACACAGGCTGAAGCTGGTCATCTCCTGGCTGGCTCGCGCATACCTCTGCGCATGAGCCGCAGTGCGAATTTTGAGCGCGCGTGGCTAATCTGCATAGGCTGCACTCATTGGCCGCCACATTCGCCAGCGGCCAATGAGCGCTGACGCGCCATTTCGGCCTCAGACGGAAGTGGCCGCTAGACAATTTTATATTAGATGGTATTACACTCCGGTGGATGTGATAATGAATTCAGAAGGATGCCCCAGGTGTTTGAAATTTGTGGGCTGCTCCTTCCTGGTACGACATCGCGGTAGCCTCATGTCCGGTCCGGCGCATTGTCGGGGATTATTGGGTCTACTCGCTGGCTTCCATGTGTACGTACATGCTCTGGAGTCGGACAGTACAGCCAAAAATCCCCCATAATGAGGCGACCGACGCGTCATACCAGGAAGGCGCAGCCCACAGATTTGAAACATGGAACCACGCTTCTGAATCATTAATTAACCGGAAACGAGATTGACCCAGTGAACAAGGAACCAGCTAAGTCAATCACTGGCCCACCGGGGCGTCATACCACGGAGCTAGGAGAGACATGGACCCTTAGAGAACGCCCACACGTCGCCCCGCCGTCTAGGCAATGGGTTGAAAATGTTATAAATACATTTCTACTACCCTCACATTTAGGTCAGACAGGGATGTTTAAGGATATGCTAGAAAGCTGCAGGTACAGGTAGTGATAGGTTGGGGTCATAAATGTTCGCCAGGTTTGCTTTAACTCCTAATTTTTTTGTACCTGTTTACCTTTTTGTAGCATTTATTTCATGCATGCCAACTTTTCAAAATTGCTTTGCGAGAGATAGGTGTCCGCTTTGCTCCCCATCAAAGTTATATTTCCATTACTGTGCCCTATATCCACCAGGTTATTCCCCATTCATGCTCTGTTTCTGTTCCTTAAATGGGCCTTTGAATGCCAGGGCTTGGGGGGGTAGGTCACAAAGTGAAATAATGGAAGATTGCTTTCATTGGGGTTTTGGAGACCTCTGCAGCATCCGACTCCACCAAAATGGACACTGACTCCCGATTCTACGACTCTTACTCTATAACCCTGGTTGTGAACTCAGTAAGCCACATTCCGACTCCACAATGTCCCTGAATCCGCATCCACTTCACCAACTCCACTACTCCGACTCCACAGCCATACCCTGCAATGCCGAGGAGATTGTTCAACTCATCTAGGACTCTGAGAGTTCTCTTTCTTTTTCAAGAGCTCATCGGATAATTTGGGAGAGTTGGCATGTACGGTATTGGGAAGCGTTTTGGTAGACGACAAAAACTACCATCTGATACCGGTAACTGCTGACGTCTTTATAGTCGTGAAACGGGCATCTATCTTGTCTTGCCTGTCAGTGTCCCACGTCTGATATATTTTTTTTTAATAAAAATTCCAAGATTTCCTAAGCTGTTTTCACAGTGACAACAAGACACGCTGAGGCCTACATAACTTCCAGAGATAACCTCGCACGACTGAGCAGTGATTGCATGTATTAAAAGTATATGGTCAACAGCGGTTGTCACATGTCTTACCTCCGAGTTGGAAACCCACAGACTCCATTTATTTCTTGCTACTGGGTCGACTGCCTTCAATATAGTTTAAGAATTTCATTAAAATAGAAGAGCATATCTGCTCAGAAAATTTATAGAAATGTGAAGTCTGCATGAAATTCATGGATTTTCAATCATTCTTGGCAGATAAACAAGCTGAGCATGAACATTTAAAGATCTGCTTGCATATACATGCGTGTAGCCAGACGGCGGAACCTTTTTTTTAACAATCAATAGAATGTCGTATGTTCTTATCATCTCCTTAAATATAATCCATATATATACAGTTAAAAAATATATATAGCGATCAAAATATGAGAACACGCAATTTTCCTTAATGTTGAGGTCATTGTGTTGACCTATGCGACATGACTAAATTAGCAGTAATTTAAGCTTATTTCATAAATTGAATATATTCTAAAGCACAGAATAAAAATGTAAATGAGATAATTGAAAGACAGTGATCAAAGTTACAGAACACTTTCAGATACCTGCAAGTTATTGGTGTTAATCCGCTAATTTCTTTAATTATCTGACAAACCCTGATTTAATTGGAAGCCTAACTTTCCAGTTTGCACTCACTTTGCCATTCCAAAGTGACTGAGACCCTCCGGCAGCAGGTTGTCTAGATGAAGGTCAAAGGGGTCACCAATCAGCCATAGCAACAGAACATAGTCGTTCCAAGTCTGTGATTTCCAGAATATTGTATCTTTACAACTGATCGCCCTCGAAAGACAAATGCAAGAGAGGATAGGATAATACGGGTAATTGTTTCAAAACTGAAGCTGGAATAGCTCGCCGGTTCAGCACTGAACAGGGTAAGGACTGTCTAGTCATACGTGTCACGACTTCAAGAGCCTTTGGACTGAAAGCCCACTCTGATGTGCCAAACCTGTCATTAGCAGAAAGAATCAAAAGGCTAGACTCACCTTTGGTGAGGAGCATATTGTGTGGTCAGAGAAGTGGTCCACAGTTCACTTTAAATAATGAAAGTAAGTTTCATTTATTTGGGTCTGATGAGAAACATTATGTTCGTCTACAAACTGGGGAAAGACTGAACCCAAAGTGTGTAAAGAAGTCAGTGAAAGGTGGTGGAGGAAGGTCATGGTTGGGGAATGTTTTCTGCTGCAGGGGTTGGACATCTCATACAGTTACATGGCAGAGTGAATGCAAGTGTGTATCAGAACCTTCATCAACAAATGTGGTTCTATACTTGCGTTCAGGCACTCAATTAGCCAGCTATTTTCATCATACAGCAGGTGAAGCAGTCGCTTGAAACAGAAAACATTGAAACAATGAAATGGCCGCCAGAGTCCTGATCTAAACCCAATAGAAAACCTCGGAAAATCCTCGGTGACAAAGTTATGGCCAAGAAACCCACAACAGTCACAGAACTGTGAAACAGACTGGAAGAAGAGTGGGCCAAAATCTCCGCAGAGTAGTGTGAGAGACTAGTGCATGTTCTTTGGCCTTATATGTGCTGAAGTCATTCAAAGCAAAGGCCTGTACAAAGCAAAGGCCTGTACACTTTCTACTGATTGGTGACTGCTGTAACCGTCACAAGATTCAATTTTAATTTTTCCCTGTCTACAGTCATTGCTGTTCTCTAAGTATGATCATCACGTTTTGTGTAAAATAAAGTTTTTTAGTTGATCAACTTTGGTTACTTTGGAAAACCCTGTTCTAACCACCAAATGTTCATCAATGTAGATTAAACTCTGTATGAAAAAATGAAATAATCAGACATGTCTCTCTAATTTTGATCACCAACGTTTACGTATGGAAAAGAACCTTCACTCAAGGGAATTTCTACAATTACCACAATATAAAAAAATAACAATAAAAAATAGAATTTAGTATCGCAGGTAAGTGGAAGCAAAATAATGATTGTAGCTGTAGGTATGATCATTACTGGTTGATATTATTATGCAGTCGTTGACATTTACTGTTTCTAAGCTCTGGTTGGAGATGCAATTTAATCGGAAGAAGATCCGTCAAGTGGTGAGGATGAGGCATCAATATGTTTGCAAATTGAAAGGGCATTGAGATTCGACTCTGTGATTTCACTTGGATAAATTACCTTCTAAATAAATCACATTCTATAATCATCAGCATTTGTGCCTAAATATGTTTGAAGTCATTTTCTTATCATATCCATACAAACCTTAGAATGTCTCGGGGTATTAGGATGAATGGAATGTTGTGCCCCCTTACATTTCCCATCTGTCCGATTTAGAGGGTTGTGTCATTTTGTTAAAACTGGAGTTTTGCT
Organism: Allobates femoralis; assembly: GCA_033576535.1. Taxonomy (NCBI): domain Eukaryota; kingdom Metazoa; phylum Chordata; class Amphibia; order Anura; family Aromobatidae; genus Allobates; species Allobates femoralis. Next base: position 211,716,720 of record JARQOC010000011.1, on the reverse strand, counting down.
TTAAATCTAAGCTCCCAGCCCCCGGTCTTATACATACCTTCAGGCCCGCGATGCCATCTTGTGACTCTAACTTGTGATTGGCTGGTGGTCAGACAATATGTCACAAGTAGGGATGAGCGAGTACCTGTCGGGATATTTGTAATTGCTATACTCGTAACAATTACTTTGTAATACCTTGTGTATTCATCCAAATAGCGAGTCCAATGTTAGTGGTAGGCGCCGCTCACACACAGTCAGGCATAAAACAAGTATTTCCAGCAGGGGGCGGGAGGGTGTTCTTTTTTGTGTTTACACTGCGTGCAATACCTTGCCGACCCCCCAGTGAGAGCCTTCCATTCAAGCAGCTCTCACTGGGGTGGTGGCTATGTTGGTTTACTTGAAGGAAGCTGTCAATATGTGTCACATTGTTTAAGATTAATACGTCACTCATGATGTCGATTAACGAGTATCACGAATACTGTACTATCCATGCGAGTAATGAATAGTAACGAGTATATTCACTGATCACTAGTCATAAGCTCCCAATGCGTCTCTATGAGCATCAGAAGAAGACCCAGAATGAGGTTGTCGTAGAGATGTATTGAGTTGTGACCTCTGGCACGCTCCATGAAACTCTGGAGTTGCTGATAGGTCACAAATCACAGGAGTGACGCTGGTAAAGGATGAGGGCGCTGGAAGGTGATATAAACATGACATTCTCAAGAATGAGGAGGGGGGTATTTAATTTAATAGTTTATTGCTTGTTCCACCCATGTTATCAGCCCACTGCCATCTACCAGAGGTGGCCAGTTTCCTAGGCAAAGAGACTGGCTAATCCCTGGATCTGTCTCTCTTCAGCTTTCAACCAAACACTCATGTGTTTTCAGAGAAATCCGGGAAGAGTCAGCGATCACGCTGATATCAGCTGGTTTTGGATGGCTTTAGTCTAATTTGTATGATGGAATTATTTGTGTTCTTGATGCAATGTTGTATAACTTACTGAAGTAATCCGTTACTAAAGTTCCGCTGTTTCACCCTTGCTGCCAATTTGTATCAGGCACGTCATCAATTCTTCCAGGGCTGTGGACTCAGTAAGACCAACCTCCGAATCCATCTCCTCAATTTCCATGAATCGACTCCATGACTCCGACACCTGCACATACTGCATCAAACTACTGTACCCACGTCAATACATTTTTAGGAGTCGGTCCATTTTATACCGATTCTGGCTCCACCAAAACGGTCACCAACTCTGACTCCATAACCCTGACTTCGTCATCAAATCTGTGTGTGAGGGTGCTGACTGTTCAGTTTGGCAAGTAAACTAGCCTTCTTCTCTTTCACGACCTATGCATGTTCACAAAAGGGGGCAACCTTTGCTATTGGAATGAGCACAGAGCTTTGATGACCACCCCTTTATTGGCTAAATTAAATAGAATATCGCACGTAAAAGACACCAACGGTTACATGAAATGCAGTGATGAGCAACCACAACCATGAATGGGTGCTTCGTACTTGAAATGAGCAGGTCAAATGCTCAGACGGGTACGACTCGATTACCGAGTATAATGTAAGTCGATGGGAAACTTGAGCATTTTTCTGAAAGACTCTTTGGGAAAAATGTTTGACTTTCCCGTTGATTTCCATTACTTGATACTCAACTCGTGCCCGTCTGAGTGTCCAACCTGATGGTTTCAAGCACTCGAGCATGGTAGGGCTCACTCAATAGTAATTATAATGCTTTACCGGTTCATGTAAGGACTGGTGTGTGTGAGGTGGTGCCGGTTCATCCAGTGTAACGCATGGAGCTCAAGAGCGCTGTTGCACGACATCTGTGATGGTGGCTTATCTCCAAGGGGATCGGCAATTGAATCGAGATCAGGCATGCCGGATCCTTAACGCCCACAACAATGAATTCTCTGGGGCTCCCGGACACATAAGATTTCTAGAGGAGACTAATTCTGTAGGATATTATGGGCGATACCATATGGCGGCACAATCTCTGCTATACCTATGAGGCCTAAGAGGTAAAAAACGAATTAGCTGTTTGAAGGTAACCTGACTTTAGATCCATGCTGCCGTAACCACGACCAATAAATCATACACTGGCTGCGTAACTGTACTACGAAACGTTGGCAAAACGTACCGGGGACTAAGTGTTTCAGATACCTCATTTGAGGCATGTCTCATGAAGCTTTCCCCACCCCTGTTCTCTAGACTTATAGGTCTTTACCTATATGAGAATCAGTTTATGGTAGGGCTCAAGCCACCGGAGACCATCCGTGGACTAGTCTCCTGCACCGTACATAATGCAGCCAAGTCCTATTGAAGTGAAAAAGACTGAGCTGCCACAATGGGCACAGCAACATATGTTAATACCAAAGGAGCCACCATTCCTTTCATTCCACTTCTCGCCAGTAGTTGGATCTCCGTTGATCAAATTTTGCCTATATTATAGATAGGCTACCAATATAAAATTGGTTGTTTGGTTTTACTAGAAATATGGCTGCTTTCCTATTAAAACCAATGTTGATTTTTGATAGGTTGATTTGTGTTATTGCAATGTATTGCCAAGCTGCAATACCACACACAACCTGTGGACAGTTGTGGCGCTCTTTCTGATAAAAGAATCATTGATTTTGACCGAACAGCCTTTTTGCTTGCTTTCCCACTACTCAGCCTTTATCATTTACCTGATGCGTTAGAATCGGGCCACCATCTAGTAAGTAATAATTATATCTACAGTAAATAACCCTACAAAATAATAACATGGCGTAAATCAGGGGTGAGGAACTCTAAGTACTCAAGGGCCGCCAACAGTGCAAGTTTTCAGGATTCCCTTACTATTGCACAGGTGATAATATAATCACCTGAAATGGTGATGATCTCAACCCCTGTGCAATGCTAAGGAAATCCTGAAAAAATGACCTGTTGGCGGCCCTTGAGTGCTGGAGATCCCCAGCCCTGATTTACGCCATGTTATTATTTTGTAGGGTTATTTACTGTATATATAATTACTACTTACTAGACCCGATTCTAACGCATTAGGTATTCTAGAATATGTATGTAGTGTATTTATGAAGATTTAAGAATAATGCAATGAGCGATCAGTAAGGTACCGTCACACTTGGCGACGCTCCAGTGATCCCAACAACGATACGACCTGGTAGGGATCACTGGAGCGTCACTACGTGATCGCTGGTGAGATGTCAGTCAGATCTCACCAGCGACGCAGCAACGATATGGCGGTCTTTGGGACCCTGTCACTCTAGGGCGTAGTATTGAGGTCGTTGGTCGTTGTCCCCGTGAAACACACCGATGCACGCTGCTCAGCGGGGAGCCAACGATCAAAAAATGGTCCAGGCCATTCTGACACGATCAGTGATCTCACAGCGGGGGCCTGGTCGCTGCTGCCTGTCACACTGAGCGAGCTCGCTAGCGCCGGTCGGGGTACTTCCGCTGCGAGCAGCCGGGAGATGACCGGCTGGCGCTGGTCATCTCTCGGCTGTGTTGCCGCTGACCTCCGTGTGGCAAGAGATGACCCGAGGCAACCCTCGGGAGGTTAGCGGGTAGCACCGCTGATCTCCCGACGGTAGCGGTGGCGTGCATGGTTTAAATCTCGCGCCAATTCGCGGCCGGACTGCTTCTGTCGTTGATTGGTCGTGACCAATCAGGGATTTCCGTTACAGACAGGCACACAGAATTAGACGATTATATAGTAGATACTTTGTGGATGGAAAATGGTTACAGACCTATTTTTACTCCCCAAACCTGAGAACTGTCCTATTTTTAAGAATGCAACAAACTATGATATTGACTTAGAATTTCACATAACCTCTGTGCTCCACTGCAGGCTCGTAGATAGAAAATAATTACTTAGATTCATTATATTAAGAAAAAAAGAAGCAAAAAAACCTCTAAAAATAAGAATTTGTCAGTTTCTGCAGCAGGATTTCTTTAATTTTCGAGCTAATTAAGAGTTGATTTAAGCCGTTGTCGTATCTGGTTTGGATGACTTGATAAAATATAGGTGTTTTTCTCACTCGACTTTTAAATAATTCACTTTTATTTCCGATGGCTCTAAGCAACGCTTTGAAAGTTTTGCAATAAACAAGTTAAATTTGGACCAACAGTAATTATATTCATGGATTGGCTACTCTTTTTCAGTGTCTCATGGGAATATTTTTCTTTTTTAATTTTTATTTTTTCTAGCAATTACAGAATTCAAAATATTAAAACAAACATTCATTTTCTAACAAGGAACACTTGCATTCGGAATGTTTTTGAGATGTGTCGGAGAGGATATTTCACTAGTTATTAAAGCTTAACTTTGACTTTAAGTGCACCTGTCACCAGTTTTAAGGGTGCTAAACCCTGCCCAACACCTTTAACCCCTTAGTGACGAAGCCAATTTCCACCTTAATGACCAGACTGTTTTTTGTAATTCTGACCAGTGTCCCTTTATGAGGTAATATCTCTGGAACGCTTCAACGGATCCTAGCGATTCTGAGATTGTTTTTTCGTGACATATTGGGCTTCATGTTATTTGTAAATTTAGGTCGATAATTTTTGTGTTTATTTGTGAAAATATAAAAAAATTGGCAAAAAGTTTGAAAATTTGACAATTTTCAAATTTGTCATTTTTATTCTGTTGAACCGGAGCGTTATGTGACACAAAATAGTTAATAAATAACATTTCCCACATGTCTACTTTACATCAGCAACAATTTTGGAAAAAAAAAATTTTTTGGTTAGGACGTTATAAGGGTTCAAAGTTCATCAGCAATTTTTCATTTTTCCAGCAAAATTTACAAAACCATTTTTTTAGTGACCACATCACATTTGAAGTCCATTTGAGGGGTGTACATGACAGAAAACACCCAAAAGTGACACCATTCCGAAAACTGCACCCCTCAAGCTACTCAAAACTACATTCAAGAAAATGATTAACCCTTCAGGTGCTTCACAGCAACTAAAGCAAAGTGGAAACAAAAAATGGACATTTTAATTTTTCCAACAAAAATGTTTTTTAGCCTCGATTTTTTCATTTTCACATGGGCAACAGGATAAAATGCATCCTAAAATTTGTTGGGCAATTTCTCCTGAGTACACCAATACCTCATATGTGGTCATAGACCACTGTTTGGGCGCACGGCAGGGCTCAGAATGGAAGGAGCGCGATTTGACTTTTGGAGCTAATTTACCATTCAAAAAGTCAAATGGCGCTCCTTCTCTTTCGAGCCCTGCGGTGCGCCCAAACAGTGGTTTATGACTACATATGAGGTATCGGTGTACTCAGGAGAAATTGGCCAACAAATTTTAGGATGCGTTTTATCCTGTTGCCCATGTGAAAATAAAAAAAATCGAGGACAAAAGAAACTTTTTGTGAAAAAAAAGTACTTTTTCATTTTTACGGATCAATTTGTAAAGCACCTGAGGGTTCAAAGTGCTCACTATGCATCTAGATAAGTTCATTGGGGGGTCTAGTTTCCAAAATGGGGTCACTTGTGGGGGAGCTCCAATGTTTAGGCACACAGGGGCTCTCCGTATGCAACATGGTGTCCGCTAACAATTTGAATGGAAAATTAGCTCCAATTGCTAGCAGACACCATGTTGCGTATGGAGAGCCCCTGTGTGCCTAAACATTGGAGCTCCCCCATAAGTGACCCCATTTTGAAAACTAGACCCCCCAAGGAACTTATCTAGATGGGTGGTGAGCACTTTGAACCCCCAGGTGCTTCACAAATGAATCCGTAAAAATGAAAAAAGAAAATTTTTGTGGAAAAGAAAGTACTTTTTCATTTTTATGGATCCATTTGTGAAGTACCTGAGGGTTCAAAGTGCTCACTATGCATCTATATAAATTCCTTGGGGTGTCTAGTTTCCAAAATGGGGTCACTTGTGGGGGAGCTCCAATGTTTAGGCACACAGGGGCTCTCCGTATGCAACATGGTGTCCGCTAACAATTTGAATGGAAAATTAGCTCCAATTGCTAGCGGACACCATGTTGCGTATGGAGAGCCCCTGTGTGCCTAAACATTGGAGCTCCCCCACAAGTGACCCCATTTTGAAAACTAGACCCCCCAAGGAACTTATCTAGATGGGTGGTGAGCACTTTGAACCCCCAAGTGCTTCACAAATGAATCCGTAAAAATGAAAAAAGAAAATTTTTGTGGAAAAGAAAGTACTTTTTCATATTTATGGATCCATTTGTGAAGTACCTGAGGGTTCAAAGTGCTCACTATGCATCTATATAAATTCCTTGGGGTGTCTAGTTTCCAAAATGGGGTCACTTGTGGGGAGCTCCAATGTTTAGGCACACAGGGGCTCTCCGTATGCAACATGGTGTCCGCTAACAATTTGAATGGAAAATTAGCTCCAATTGCTAGCGGACACCATGTTGCGTATGGAGAGCCCCTGTGTGCCTAAACATTGGAGCTCCCCCACAAGTGACCCCATTTTGAAAACTAGACCCCCCAAGGAACTTATCTAGATGGGTGTTGAGCACTTTGAACCCCCAGGTGCTTCACAAATGAATCCGTAAAAATGAAAAAAGAAAATTTTTGTGGAAAAGAAAGTACTTTTTCATTTTTATGGATCCATTTGTGAAGTACCTGAGGGTTCAAAGTGCTCACTATGCATCTATATAAATTCCTTGGGGTGTCTAGTTTCCAAAATGGGGTCACTTGTGGGGGAGTTCTAATGTTTAGGCACACAGGGGCTCGCCATACACGACATGGTATCCACTTACAATTCCAATTGCTAGTGGACACCATGTCATGTATGGAGAGCTCCTATGTGCCTAAGTATTGGAGCTCCCCCACAAGTGACCTCATTTTGGAAACTAGACACCCCAAGGAACGTATTTAGATGCGTAGTGAGCACTTTGAACCCCCAGGTGCTTCACAAACTGATCCGTAAAAATGAAAAAGTACATTTTTTCACAAAAATCTTCTTTTTTTCCTTTTTACAGACTAATTTGTGAAGCACTTGGGGGTTGAAAGTGCTCACTATGCATCTAGATTTTTTCCTTGGGGGGTCTAGTTTCCAAAATGGGGTCACTTGTTGGGGAGCTCCAATGTTTAGGCACACAGGGGCTCTCCATATGTGACATGGTGTCCGCTAACAAATTGAATGGAAAATTAGCTCTAATAGTTAGCGGACACCATGTCGCATATGGGGAGCCCCTGTGTGCCTAAACATTGGAGCTCCTGCACAAGTCACCCCATTTTGGAAACTAGACACCTCAAGGATTCTATCTAGGGGTATAGTGAGCATTTGGAATCTACAGCTACTTCACAGAATTTGATAATGTCATTATGAACATTTTCTTTTTTTCACACAATTTCTCACTTTTAGGGCCCTTTCACATCAGCGTTTTTTGAAATTTGCGGCAGATGCGGTGAAAAAAACGCATCTGCCGCAATTACCGCATACCGGCTGCACTTGCGGCGCGGTTGCGGTAAACGCCATGCAAAGTATAGGCGTACTTGCGGCAGGTGCGGCAAGTGCGGTTTTGCACTTGCGGCAGGTGCGGCCGCGAAAAAACCGAGGCTGACCGCGGTTTTTTTTTCGCGGCCGCACCTGCCGCAAGTGTAAAACCGCACTTGTCGCAAGTACGCCTATACTTTGCATGGCGTTTACCGCAACCGCGCCGCAAGTGCAGCCGGTATGCGGTAATTGCGGCAGATGCGTTTTTTTCACCGCATCTGCCGCAAATTTCAAAAAACGCTGATGTGAAAGGGCCCTTAGAGCATGTGCACAAGATACGGACACACCGTGTCCTGGTTGTCTCCTCCCCTGCATTTTTTTTTAGTATTACTTTATTAAATTTAAAAAAAAAATGACGTAGGGCTTCGCCATATTTTTGGTCCAGCCAGGTACAACAGGCAGCTACGGGCTGCCACGAACCCCTTCTGCCTAGTTTTACCTAGCTGGAAACCAAAAATATAGGGAAGCTCCTTTTTTTTTATATTTCATGAAATAATTTTTTAAAAAAAATGGCGTGGGCTTCGCCATATTTTTGGGCCAGCCAGGTACAACTAAGCAGCTGGGGGCTGGAATCCTCAGCGTAGGGAGGCCCAAGCTTTCTGGGCCCCCCCCGCTGCGAATTGCAGCCCGCAGCCGCCCCAGAAAATGGCGCATTCATAGAAGCGCCATTTTCTGGCGCTGTATCCAGCTCTTCCAGCTGCCGTGTAGCGGTGGCAGACTGGGTAATAAGGGGTTAATGCCAGCTTTTTGGCAGCTGGCACTAAGCCCGAGATTCATAACGTCTGGCCAATATTAGACCGGACCATTAGGAATCTCTAATAGATTGTAAAGAAAACACAACACAGAGAAAAATATTTTTATTGGAAAAAAAACACAAACACATATTTAGACCCCATCTTTATTACAGTGAAGTCCGACGTAGTCCAGTGGGATGGTCCGACGTAGTCCATTGGGAAGGTCCGACGTAGTCCAGTGGGAGGTCCCGCGACGATTCTCATTCAGATGATGATCTGAAGTTAACCCCTTGTGTGGTCACAAGGAGTTAACTGCAGGTCATCATCCCTGTGTGGTCACAAGGGGTTAACTGCAGATCCGGTAACCCCTTGTGACCACACAGGGATGATGACCTGCAGTTAACCCGTTGTGACCACACAAGGGGTTAACTGCAGGTCATCATCCCTGTGTGGTCACAAGGGGTTACCTGCAGATCCAGTAACCCCTTGTGACCACACAGGGATGATGACCTGCAGTTAACCCCTTGTGACCACACAAGGGGTTAACTGCAGGTCATCATCCCTGTGTGGTAACAATGGGTTAACTGCAGATCCAGTAACCCCCTGTGATCACACAGGGATAATGATCTGCAGCTAACCCCTTGTGACCACACAGGGGGTTAACTGCAGAAGACCCCTGTGTGGTCGTTGATGGGTTAACTCTGCCTCTGTTCAGGCGCACGCAGAGCAGCGGCGCCGGGACAGAGGCAGAGAGAAGACGGCCGGCGATGCTGCAGGACGGGTAAGTATGAGAGGAGCAGGGAAGGGGGCCGGGGGGACCGGAGCAGAGCGGGGGGACTGCGGACCGGAGGGGTGGGGGGTCGGGGATCGAGGGGACAGCATGGGGAAGACCTGGGAAGGAGGGGGGGCTCTGATGACCGGAGGGGAGCCGCGCAGGGAGGAGGGGGAGCTGGGGACTCGGAGCCGCGCAGGGAAGAGGGGGAGCTGGGGGGAGCCGCGCAGGGAGCAGGGGGAGATCAGGGGTGAGACCAGGGGTGAGGGGGGATGATATTGGGGGGCCACTGAGGGGACCAGTGGCCCCCAGGAATGGCGGCATCTATATGCGATCTGACAGATCGCATAGAGATGCAGCGGAGGCGGCGGGTTTGGCGCCGGCCGCCGCCATTTTCAGATGGTTAGGGGGTGGGGTGGGGGGGGGATGATGATCCCCAGTACTGGGGGTCTTGGTGGGCTAGGGGGTTAATGCTTTCACTTTGTTCCGACATGTGTTTTCATGTCGGATCAAAGTGAAAGCATTTTTCCCGGCACTTTCACTTTGTGCAATGTGATGATCGGTAAACGGTGTTTACCGGCCATCACATTACAGGTGCCGGTAAAAAACTAGCTAATTACTAATCTCTAGGGTGTCAGCTACAATCGGTACGCTGACACCCTAGAGGTATTAGCTCCAGGGGCGGCGCTACAGGGCTTTTTCTAGCCATACGTCTACAGACGTATGGCTGGGCTTTAAGTACCCTGTTTTTTGGACGTCTGTAGACGTTAGGCTGTCGTCTAGGGGTTAACATGATGTAATTGGGGTTCTTTGTATCCCCAGACGTCCCCTTGCATACTTCAGAGTTTTGTTCTGTCCCGCGCCATATGCTAATTTATTTTATGGATCGTATGGGGGTCTACAGATTGCAGTCAGCAATGCCACACTCCATGCCTACACCGCCCTTCCTGACTGTGTGCAAGTGAATGACGTCGCTATGTCACCCACACAATTATTAAGTTCCACATCTGCGCAGTGGCACGCCTAACTCTGCCCTATTAAAGAGCCAGTGTTTCCAGGGCACTGTGCGGTTGATGCCAGACTGAAGTCTCGCACCTGCGCAGTGGTGCGCATCATGGTGCTCTATTGAACAGCCAGAGATTCCACTGCGCATGCTCAAGATGTCGGGCACTGTGTGGCTGATGCCAGACTGAAGTCTTGCACCTGCGCAGTGGTGCGCCTCACTGTGCCCTATTGAAGAGCCAGTGATTCCACTGCACAGACGTGAGACTTCAGTCTCGCATCTGCCGCACAGTGCCTGACGTCTTGCGCATGTGCAGTGGAATCTCTGGCTGTTCAATAGGGCACCGTGAGGTGCGCCACTGCGCAGGCGCGAGACTTGGGAATTGTGTTGATGTCATAGCTATATCATCCACTTCCATACAGTCAGGAGGGGCAGTGTTGGTATGGAGCAGGGCGACACTGACCACAATGTGCAGTCACCTATAAAAGAAATTAGCATATGGGAATATTAAGGGTTACGGGAACCTCAATTACATCATGTAAAGGTGGTGGGCAGGGTTTAGAACCACCAAAACTGGTGACAGATACATTAGCATCAGGTCTAGTAAACAGCTATGAAGAGCAGGTCTCCAGATGGGGACTTTCGTGAGTAGCTCTTCAGAGAAGAGCACATCTGAATGGGGGTAAGGTAGGAATCCCTGGAACTTGGTATACTGCTTCTGTGTGATTTCTATGGAATAGCTTTGTGTGCCATTATACTGGTAATCTGGGATTCGGGTGCCACTACTGTAAGGGCCCCGTTACACGGGGCGATATCGCCGCCCATTCATGAGGCGACGTGGGGGCGTGGCCTATCGCCGACATCATCACCCCTACGTCGCTTCATGTGAAGGGGCGATGTCGCTGGTGCCTGGAAGTCTCCTGGTTTCATAGCAGTGCTGTGAAACCAGGCGTCCATCATGGGCGATGTGCACACATCGCCCCATGTAACCGGGCGTCGGCGACCTGTCAGGCGATGTCTTGCATCGCCGCTGAGGTTTTCAGACACCCCGGCGGCGATGCCGCCTGACAGGTCGCTGGCACGGGGCTGGTGGAGTCGCCCCGTCTAAACGGGGGACAGTGACGCTGGCGGGGGTGCAAAAGCGTGCGCGCCCCCGCCATTCGCCGCCGACATCCCCAGCCCCGTCGCCCTGTGTGACGGGGCCCTAAGGGGGAACAGGAGTTGAATGTGGCTCATGACCCTCTCTTATTGCTGAATGTAACTCTCAAGGGTATAGGTAACATGAAGGCATCATATGGCTGGAAATGGTACACAATCACTAACATAGAAAGATAATTTTCATGTCCATCAAAGGTAACAGTAACATCTAAAAGAAGTAGTCACCCATTTCCAATATAAGATAGTGTAAACAGTTCCGCCATACTAGGGCAGGTTGCCATTAAGTCATGGGGAGCTGCATCCCCCTCACCCCGACGCGCGTTTTGCCCTGACTTCTGTGTTGGGGGGAGGGGGCTGACTGTTTTTTTAGAGAACCAGTAAAAGCTATGAGATTTCAGATATCTCATTTGTTTTCTTCTCTTGCTTCTTATCAGCCAATAGAAGCTGTGCACTTCTATGAGACTCCTTGGTTACAGACTACAAACAATCCCTGTTTGTAGTCTGATCCTGCCGTCATGTGTTTCCCTTTTATTAGTCTTCTTTTGGTCTTTCGGAGAGGGCAGAAGAAAGTAACACGTGACTGCAAGATCAGACTATACAAAGGTTTGTTTGAAGTCTGTAGCTTAGGATCTGTAGACGGGGTATTTTATATTGGAGCAAAGAAAAAGGGTCATAATATTGTTCAACCTCAACGCATTAATTCTAATGTATTCTGAAGAGGAAGGAGAAATATTTGCTCAAGATGGGTCTTTTGTAAAGTCTACTTACACTAAACCTCAAATTTCTTCTCTTTGTAGGATGGATATTTTTCCCACCGCCCGAAGGAGAAAATGCGGACAGACAGCAATAATGAGAATTCAGTTCCAAAAGACTTTGAAAACATTGATAACAGTAACTTTGCTCCAAGGACTCAAAGGCATAAGCACCAGACAGAGCAAGGGAAGAAGCCTGTAAGCCGGCAGAAGGAGCATTTAAAAAGAAAGTTAGCCCTTGAGGAAAAAATGAAAGAACACTCACTTCTGGAAAAAAATTCTAATGAAGTGTTACATTATGTTGGTGTCCCTTCCAAGAACCTCACTTCAACAAGTCTAAAGGATGGATATAGGAGTACTAAGCTTTACCATACCAAGAGAACCGGAAACGGCTCCCCTGAAATAAAGTATGAGCTACCCCCGAAATGTGAGATCACCGGCAAAGAGGCAATATCAGCTCTTTCTCGGGCTAAGTCAAAACAGTGTCGCCAAGAAATTGCCGAGGTCTATTGTCAACATAAACAAGGGAAACTGATGCCGGAGAAAGTGACCCGACTTTGTCCTTTGGAAGGTAATTTTGTTTTGTTAATCGGATTTTGGGATTATTGTTTTTGACCCCTACTGTATGGTCTGTAAGACTATGTGATCACCTAGGCAGAATGTAATGTCAACTGATAGATAGATGCTAACAATTATGTCATCATTTGGAGTAATGCTAAAGGTATTATTATAATTTATTTATAGATGACCATGGTGCTGTACATGAGAAAGGGTTACATACAAAACAAGTTAAAAATACATTGAACAAACTAACGGTGACAGACTGGTACAGAGGGGAGAGTACCCTGTCTCTGCAGGCTTTCATTCTAAGGGGTAATGAGGAGGGAGACAGTAGGATGGGTGAGCTCCGATGTTGGTGGAGCACCGGCTCTGGTGGTGGTGGATCGCCAGGTCAGGTGATGGTGAAGCACCAGGTCTGGTGGTGGTGGATCGCCGGCTCCGATGGTGGGGGAGCACCGGCTCCGATGGTGGTGGAGCACCAGCTCTGGTGTTGGTGGAGCGCCAGCTATGGTGGTGGTGGAGTGCCAGCTCTGGTGGCAGTAGTGTCATTGCAGGCTGTAAGCTGTTCTGATTAGATAGGTTTTCAAGTTCTGCTTGAAAGTTCTGAATGTAGGGGACAGTCAGATGTGTTTGGGTGCAGAATTGCAGAGGGTGGGGGATGATCGAGTGAAGTCTTGCAGGGGTTGGATGAGGAACGTACAAGTGTAGAGGAAAGAAGAGGTCTTGGGAGTATCGAAGATTAGAGTTGGATGATATCGGGAGATTAGTTCAGAGATATATGGGGGGACAGATTGTGGACGGCTTTGTAAGTCAATGTTAGTAGATTGAATTGAATGCATTGGGAATTGGGAGCCAGTGAGGATTTGCACAGGGGAGAAATGGAGGAGTAGTGAGGAGAGAGGTGGATTAGTCGAATTCATAGAATCATAGTAATGGTGGAGTTCCTCCTGGGTCATCTGGTCCAACCCACTGCTCAAGCAGGTTCACTAAATCATCCCAGACATATGTCAGTCCAGCATCTGTGTGAAGACTTCCATTGAAGAATCACCGCTTCCATCATTGATCACCTACTTTCAAAGTTTTTAATACCTAATCTGTGTCTCCTCCCATTCAGTTTCATCCCGCTGCTTGTAGTGTTTATGAGAAGCATTGGGATATAGCACCATTTTTTGATTCATTGAGGCTCCTAAATCACATAGCCACTGAATTTATCTTTATGTTTTAATTTTGCTTGCCTTCCGATTGTCGAGGTGGAATGCCCCTCAACAATGGTAATCAACAGGCCTTGAAGACTAAGTCATGAGAGTTTAATAGAGAAATATTTAGATTTAGTCATCTGAAAAGACATACAAATTCATTGGAATTTGTAATGGTTTTAAGGAATCTTCTAAAAAATGTATTTTACATTTGTTTGGTCAAGAAAGAGCAATCCAGAGGACAGTTGCAACACAGGTGAGCACTTTTGATGTGGAACATGATAGTAATAGATTATTAGGAAAATAAAGGTCCATTTTTAGTAATAGGTTGCTAGAAAATAGAGATCAAATGTTGGCTTGTACGATGTACTTTATTTACGTTTCAATTTTGTAACCAGTAAAATATAGTGGCATTTTGCAGCCAGTAGCTCCGTCCTGCCGTCTTTTGCATCTAGAATAACTACATATTGCATTGTGTAAGGGTTTGTGCCTCTAGTGTGTGTACTGAAGTATAAATAATATATAGACATGTCATTTTTGATTTACTGGAAAAAAACATGACCTATTAGACTTCCGTTACAAAGTGCGATTCTACGAAAACAAAATCTGATATGAAAAAATAGAGATCGCAGATCAAAAACTGAGGATTGATACAGAAAAATTGCAAAGCACTCATGACTTGTAATCTACTATTAGCAGATGGTAATCAATATTGAAGAGAAGGATGTAGAGAGGTTCCGAAATACATTAACAGTGGGACATTTATTTAGGTTTTAGTATGGCAAATTGACAGATTTTTGACCAATCCAAAATAAGTGCAAGCAAAATATGTGATGACTTTATTTTAAGGGGATGTCCAGATTCTCAAATTTTTCATATTTATCAGAATCCTAAAGATGTTTATAGATTGGTGAGGGAACCAGTTCTCAGAATTTTTCATATTTAGTAGGATCCTAGAGGTGTCCCCAGATTAGGATGCTTTCACATCAGCGGTTTGCGCTGATCGCGGCAGTTGCGGTGAAAAAAACGCAACTGCCGTGATTCCTACGCGCACTTGCGGTTCACTTGTGGCAAGCCCCATACAATGTCTATGGGGCTTGGGCAGGTGCGGCAAGTGCGGTACAGTTGCGGTTTCGGCACTTGCGGCAGGTGCGGCATGCGAAAAACCGTGGTATGCCGGTGGTCATATATCCATATTGAAACGTCATTCCTAGAGCGAAGTGAAGAGGGTATCCAAAAATCTGGGCAGGGGAATGGTGAATAATCAAGAACATGAATAATACTCAGTTTACTTTATACCATATTATACCATATCGTGAGACTGGACTTCGAAATCGTTAAAGCTTGGAAACGGGGATCTAAGCTGCTCAGTTCCAACAAAGTAAAAAAAATAAAAAAAAAAAGAAGAAAAATTTATAATATATATATAATATATATTATATCATTGTGTATCTAACATATAATTGCCAGTGGGCGATGTAACCCTATCCCAGGATGCATCGTGGCACTGGCAGTTGCGCTGGCGGCCATGAACTGTACCTTGCAAGTGACATACACTACACTACTATTCCGCCGGAGATCTGTGTTGCTCGCCGCTGATCACCCGGCGGTGGCAGCCGCTCATCTCCTGCTGCCGAGAGGTCAGCAGCATGTGCCGCTGATCTCCCGGCGGAATAGGAGCAGTAGCAGTGAGGCGGTGGCAGGAGACGAGTGGCAGCTAGCTTTTAATCTCCCACCAATATCGCTCAGCTGACTGCTCGCGCGCCTGCCAGCGCGTGACCAATCAGCTGAGCAGTACGGTATTGGCGGGTGATTTAAAGACCACTCAGCTGAGCCGGTCAGTGGTGGGAGATGAGCAGCGGCCAGCTTTAAATCTCCTACCATACCGCACTCTCGATGCAATGGCATCGGACTTATTTCTAGTATATATACAGTACAGACCAAACGTTTGGACACACCTTCTCATTTAAAGAGTTTTCTTTATTTTCATGACTATGAAAATAGTAGATTCACACTGAAGGCATCAAACTATGAATTATCACATGTGGAATTATATACTTATAAGAAAGAGAGTGATGGGGTGCTACGCCAGATGACCTGGCCTCCTCAGTGACCAGACCTGAACCCAATTGAGATGGTTTGGGGTGAGCTGGACCGCAGAGTGAAGGCAAAAAGGCCAACAAGTGCTAAGCATCTCTGGGAACTCCTTCAAGACTGTTGGAAGACCATTTCCGGTGACTACCTCTTGAAGCTCATCAAGAGTGTGCAAAGCAGTAATCAAAGAAAAAAGGTGGCTACTTTGAAGAAACCTAGAATATAAGACATATTTTCAGTTGTTTCACACTTTTTTGTTAAGTATATAATTCCACGTGTTAATTCATAGTTTTGATGCCTTCAGTGTGAATCTACAATTTTCATAGTCATGAAAATACAGAAAACTCTTTGAATGAGAAGGTGTGTCCAAACTTTTGGTCTGTACTGTATATATGAGGCACCATCTATTATATAATCACGAATGGGATTTTTGCCCCTTTTGAGACCGCTCTCGCTGCGAGTCAGCGTGGTCATGTGGATACGAACGAAGCATTGGCCGCGCAGCGGCCATTGCGAGCAGCTCTAAGGCGACTCGCTATGCCCGCGCAGCGGGCATGGCGAGTCGCCTTAGCAGCGCGAAGCATTGGCCGCGAAGCGGCCATTGCGAGTCAGAGACTCGCTCTGCTAGAATCCTGATGCATTGTGCATCGGGCACCCATCTAGTATACATATATATGCAAATTACGCCGGTGAGTGCTGTTTTTCTTCTTGTGATATATAAATATATATATGTACCGTATATATGAGGCACGATGCTAGGCCCTGATACTCTGAGCATACAGCCTGAAAGGAATGACATCCCTGACACTGTAGAGAGAATTTCTTGTTTGCTCCAGTGGATTAGCCATAGAGTTCATTTGTGATCCTTGAAAGCTCAAATAAAAAGTGGTGAAAGATGAAATACAAGACGGCAGAAGGATTTAGTAGAAAAATATTTAGACTTAGTAATCCGAAGAAATGTACAAACCAGTTGGAGTGTGTTCGTTCTTTTAGAAATCACCATAAAGAGGTAACCTGACATTTAAAAAAAGTTTGGAGTTTAGTCTAGAAGGAGCAATCTAGTGTTTAGGTGCAGCACTAATTAAATCTTCTTGAGTGTTATGGATATGTGATTATGATAGTAACATATTTTATGGACTATAAAGCTCATTTTTTCCTCAAAACTATTTGGAGAAAAACGGGGCTTGTCTTATAGTCTAGTTGTGGAGATAAAAGGGAACTAGACAGGGGGGGGCGCTCCTAATGTGACACTCGGTGGTCCAGTGGAGGGGATTTGCAATAGTTAGATAGACTAACCTTAGTGGGTTGTGCAGACCTTGCACAACTGCGGGACAATTGGACATCACCTGATGAAGCTGGAGTGTGCCACCCAAAATCATAGTGATGTATTCATGAATAAAGAACATCTCAACTAGAAGAACCAACCCCCTGGTTGCTGTCCCCAGCGTCCTAAAATACCGCTTCTTTCCTTGTAATCAGTTATAGTCCAGTTGTAGCCTACTGGGGAAACACAGCAGTGGGGGAGCGAGGTCACAGGAAGCAAGGTTGCTGCTGACGGAAGCCACCGGCAGCGTCAGGAATGGGCCAGTGCTGGGGCATATGGCTTGGAGAGAGGGGTGTCCTGGCAGTATGAGGCAAGAGCCATTGATTTTCTGTCAGGAAAATGATGCCAAAGGCGGTGCATGCACAGATTTAGAGCTCAGCTCAATGATGGGTTAAGATCTCACTCTGTGCTTGCGTCGCCTCTGGCACAATTTTCCTGATGACCACTGTCAGTGGTATGAGGCAGACACTATTGATCTCCCGGCAGCAGGCTTCAGGAAAATGACTCCATCATCATTGAGCCGAGATCTAAATCTGTGCATGCACCACCTCTGGCACCATTTTCCTAAAACTCGCTGTCAGCGCTATGAGGCAGGAGCTATTAATATCCCGGCAGCAGGCTTCAGAAAAATGGTGCAGGAAGCAGCGCATGCACACATTCAGATCTCAGCTCGTCATTGAGCCAAGACCTAAATCTGAGTATGTGCCGCCTCTGTCGCCATTTCCAAGAAGCCTGCACTGCCAACATTTCCATGAAGACCACTGCCAAAAGATCAATGGCTTCTGCCTCTCACCCCTGATAAACTCCCTCCTCTCAGCCCAGGGACACTATTGTCACCACTGGTGGCTTCCTGCAGCGACTACCCTATCATTTCCTGATAACCCTACCCTAACTCCGCTGGGCGCCCACCATTTTCCTGAAGACCGCTGCCAGGAGATTGATGCACCTAAATGCCCAGGGCCCTTAAAATTGCCCCACTCCTACCTCCAGTGACTCCGCTCCAAGGCCCCGCCAGTAAGCTAAATTCATAGTATAAGATGACCCCCATTTTCACATAACATTTTTTTTCTTATTTTCTTCCTGTAAATTTGGCTTATGTCCACATCAGGGGCGGACCTACCGTGGTGCAGCTGGTTCAGCTGCACCAGGGCCCGACCGGCTAGGGGGCCCCTCAAGCCTGCAGGGGGGCCCCCACCGACCCCCATGACCCTGTGTCAGAGGAGACCGGGTTAACTGAGGAAGCATCCTGCTTTCCTTGACTGATCCCGCCCCTCCACTCCTCTGCCGCCCCGGCTCCCAGGACTGTGCGGCTCGGCGCAGGTAGGAGCCGCAGGACCTATAGCCCCCTCTGTCATCTGTTAGCACCCCCCCAACCATCAGCTGCTGCACCAGGGCCCTCTTGGCACGAGGTACGCCACTGATCCACATAATACGATAACTACTTGCAAAGAATCCAATGATAGCTATACCTTATGCACATGGCAAGGCCATCGGTGTGTATGGCCATGGTGCCCCTATGTGTAATAAGATGTGTTAGAACATGACATAATTTGTGCAGTCCTTGTGTGTGGTTATGTGCATAAGTTGGGTGTCACAGTAATCAACGTGAGTGATCATTAGCATGTGATTTTGTCATTTTTATGACGATTTTTGGCATTCCATTTCTTTATTTTATATATACCGTACATATTTTTGCTGTTCTCAACTTGTACATTTTTTATACATTTGTGCCCCTCTTTTTACCAGGTCTTGTTACTGTATATAACAGATCATTTGCAATACAGGACACATAATTTAAAGCAATAAAGTAGTGTTCCAATTTTGTGAGCTAAAAAGGCGCATTGTGGGGAGCCTGACCGGCAGTTTGCTGGTTAACTTAATGATTAACCTGACTCAAGAGAGCCGTTCACAAGTAAAATAATATCATCTTTGTTTTAGAAGAATAGAGACATTGATTCCCCCCAGAGTGAACCTCCTTCAGGTCAGTGCAGCGGTGTCTCCGCACATAGTCAACTCCCCGTGCCCTGTAGTTGTGGATTTGAGTCTCCATGATTGACGGCGGATCATCCTCATACACAAGATCATCTAATGTACTAACTCGCTCTGCAAGGTAAATCAATTACAAGCAGTCTGAGCTCATTGTGCCCTGTC
Organism: Allobates femoralis; assembly: GCA_033576535.1. Lineage (NCBI taxonomy): Eukaryota > Metazoa > Chordata > Amphibia > Anura > Aromobatidae > Allobates > Allobates femoralis. The sequence goes on along the minus strand of JARQOC010000011.1, from coordinate 211,697,505 downwards.
AGTCTTCATTGGGTTAAGGGATGAACTTAAGTAATTACCCAATCATTAGATACCACTTTAAAGGGATAGAGCAATAATGGATGGTGGTGTGCTTAAAGGGATTTTCCGCTTTCTGCAAGTAAATCTTATTTTTTTATATTCAAAGCATTAAAAAGAATACAAAAAGTTCGGCACTAATCTGTTTTAGAAAAGCTATTCTGGGCATGCAGACATGGTATTTTAGAGTGTTTGAGTGAAAAAAAAACAAGCATACCGGTGGTGCTTTTCCAGTTAAGCATATCTATATGTAAAATGAAAAAAATGGCACTCACCAGATCTTGAACACTCAATTGCACAATATGGCGCTTCAATGCTCCTCGTTTTGACTCACTATAGAGCCAATTTGGGTCACCCAAAATTATTGGGGAGCGCAGATAGCAATCAGCATCTTCCCTACAAATCAGTGCACTTAAAACTTTATACAAGAACAAATTATAAAGTGCTACTGCACAAATTATGTTAACATATTTGCGCAATAGCACCTTATCATTTGTTCTTGCACTCACCAGTCTTGCCTCATAAAAATCCTCTTATTTTATCTTTAAAATTACATGCGGTTGGCAGGTGGACGAGCGCAGCATAGTATCAGGATGACAGCTGTTTCGTGTCAGCTCAACACTTCTGTTCTACAGAGTATCTGTAGAAGTCTCGAGCTGCACGAAACATCATCCTGATACTATGCGGCGCTCGTCCACCTGCAACCGCATGTAATTTTAGAAAGATGAAATAAAGAGGATTTTTATGAGGCAAGATCTGGTGAGTGCCATTTCTCTTCATTTCTACATATGTTGTTTTTTTATATACCGTATATACTCGTGTATAAGCCGACCCGTGTATAAGCCGACCCCCCTACTTTTGCCCCCAAAACCTGGGAAAATCTATTGACTCGCGTATAAGCCGAGGGTGGACTCCAGCACAGGTATACAACCCCCAGCAGTGAGGTATACAGCAGCCTCCCCAGTGGTAGTATACAGCAGCCTCCCCAGTGGTAGTATACAGCAGCAGCCCCAGTGGTAGTATATAGCAGCCCCAGAGGTATATGCAGCCCCAGAGGTATATGCAGCCCCAGAGGTGTATACAGCAGCCCCAATATACAGCAGCCCCAGTGGTATTGCAGCCCCAGTGGTACTGCAGCCCCTATATACAGCAGCCCCAGTGGTATTGCAGCCCCAGTGGTATTGCAGCCCCTATATACAGCAGCCCCAGTGGTATTGCAGCCCCAGTGGTATTGCAGCCCCTATATACAGCAGCCCCAGTGGTATTGCAGCCCCTATATACAGCAGCCCCAGTGGTATTGCAGCCCCAGTAATGCAGGCCCCTATATACAGCAGCCCCAGTGGTATTGCAGCCCCAGTGGTATTGCAGCCCCTATATACAGCAGCCCCAGTGGTATTGCAGCCCCAGTAATGCAGGGCTCCTATATACAGCAGTCCCAGTGGTAGTATACAGGCAGCCTCAGTAATGCAGGGCCCCCCCCTCATGCTCCGGTCTCCTGTAAAGCAAGTTATACTTATCAGTGCCCGCTGCCGTCCGCGCCCGCCCTGCCGACATCCCGATCCTCCGTCTTCATGCATCTTCTTCCTGTTTCCTGTGCGCGTCGCCGGTAATGACGTCACTGCCTGCGACGCGCACAGAGCAGGAAGAAGATGAATGAAGATGGAGGATCGCATGTCGGCAGCGGCGGGCGCGGACGGCAGCGGGCACTGATAAGTATAACTTGCTTTACAGGTGACCGGAGCATGAGGGGGGGGGCCCTGCATTACTGGGGATGCGGGGGCTGCTGTATACCGCTGTATACAGCAGCCCCCGCACTGACTCGCGTATAAGCCGAGGGGGGTACTTTTCAGCCCAATTTTTGGGCTGAAAAACTCGGCTTATACGCGAGTATATACGGTAATAAGTAGTGATGTAAGATATATTGGAAGTTGGGTTAGTCTAACCAAATACTTTGAAATGTTCCAATATTAGGGTTCTATCATACTTGGCGACGTTCCAGCGATCCCGACAACGATACGACCTGGTAAGGATCGCTGGAGCGTCGCTACGTGGTCGCTGGTGAGATGTCAAACAGTCAGATCTACTGAATGACGCAGAAACGATACAGCAACTCGTATAATGGCTCTGGCGTTGTTGGGACCCTGTCACACAGCAGCTAGTTTGACAACTCAGACCTATGTGGCTGAGTTCTGAGTCGCCAGCGAGGTCGTTTTTAAGGCGTCAAACACACCGATGCATGCTGACCAGTGGGAACCTGAGGATCAAAAAATGGTCCAGGCCATTCCGATGCCACAGCGGGGGCCCGGTCGCTATTACGTGTCAAATATAGCGAGGTCGCTGTTGCGTCAGAAAACCTGTGATGAAACAGTGATAGCGATCTCGCTATGTGTGACGGGGCTTTAGTCCTTTAGTCACGGATAACGAACCTTAATGCAAGTCACTGGGGAACTTGAATATTTTCGTGGTACTCTTCCAGAAAACGAATCGAGTTCCCCTTTGACTTTTATTAGATTCTTATTCGAGACAAGTACTGGAACAGTTCAAAGTACCGTATATACTCGCGTATAAGCCGAGTTTTTGAGCCCAAAAATTGGGCTGAAAAGTACCCCCCTCGGCTTATACGCGAGTCAGTGCTGTATACCGATGTATACATCGGTACATACCGATGTATACATCGGTATACAGCAGCCCCCGTAATGCAGGGCCCCCCCAGCCTCGCTCCGGTCACCTGTAAAGGAAACTATACTTATCACAGTGCTGCTGTCCGCGCCCGCTCGCACCCGCTCGCAGCTGCCGTACGCAATCCTCCATCTTCATGCGTCTTCTTCCTGTTTCTGTGCTCGTCGCAGGCAATTATGTCATTCCCTGCGACGAGCACAGGAAACAGGAAGAAGAGGCATGAAGATGGAGGATCGCGTACGGCAGCTGCGAGCGGGTGCGAGCGGGCGCGGACAGACAGCGGTACTGTGATAAGTATAGTTTCCTTTACAGGTGACCGGAGTCAGGCTGGGGGGGCCCTGGATTACGGGGGCTGCTGTATACTACCACTGGGGCTGCAATATACTGCCACTGGGGCTGTATACACCACTGGGGCTGCAATACCACTGGGGCTGCTGTATATAGCGGCTGCAATACCACTGGGGCTGCAATACCACTGGGGCTGCTGTATATAGGGGCTGCTGTATACACCACTGGGGCTGCAATACCACTGGGGCTGCTGTATATAGGGGCTGCAATACCACTGGGGCTGCAATACCACTGGGGCTGCTGTATATAGGGGCTGCAATACCACTGGGGCTGCTGTATATAGGGGCTGCTGTATACACCACTGTGGCTGCAATACCACTGGGGCTGCTGTATATAGGGGCTGCAATACCACCGGGGCTGCAATACCACTGGGGCTGCTGTATATAGGGGCTGCTGTATACACCACTGGGGCTGCAATACCACTGGGGCTGCTGTATATAGGGGCTGCAATACCACTGGGGCTGCTGTATATAGGGGCTGCAATACCACTGGGGCTGCAATACCACTGGGGCTGCTGTATATAGGGGCTGCTGTATACACCACTGGGGGTGCAATACCACTGGGGCTGCTGTATATAGGGGCTGCAATACCACTGTGGCTGCTGTATATACCACTGGGGGCTGCTGTATATCATACTGCTGGGGCCTGTATACCACTGCTGGAGGCTGTATACCTGTGCTGGGGTCCACCCTTCGGCTTATACGCGAGTCAATAGATTTTCCCAGGTTTTGGGGCAAAAGTAGGGGGGTCGGCTTATACACGGGTCGGCTTATACACGAGTATATACGGTATATGTTAGACTAATCCGGACCTCAATATCTTACTGAATTATTAATGATTATCATTCATTAGGAACCAATGTTCTTTATATACAGTGGATAGACATATGTCCTCTTGTCATGTGATGAACAGGCATATGGCTTGTTACAGTCAGTTATCAATGCTGGGAATGCTTATGAGTAGGGATGAGTGAGCACTACCATGCTCGGGTGCTCAGTACTCATAACGAGTAGTTGGGTGGCCACAACTCGAATACCGAGTATAATGGGGAACTCAAGCATTTGTTCGGAAAATGCTTGAGTTCTCCACAGGGGGGTGGAGTTGGTACGCCAAACATCCGACTCCTCAATTTCCCTGAATCCAACTTCGACTCTAACTCCACCAAAATGGACTCCTACTCCATGACTCCGACTCCACAACCATGGCTGTGAAGTCAGTAACCCAAACATCCGACTCCTCAATTTCCCTGAATTCGACTCCAACATAGACTTCAACTCCATGACTCCAACTTCACAACCATGGCTTTGAGTCAGTAACCCAAACATCTGACACTTCAATTTCCCTGAATCTGACGTTGACCCTTCCAAAATGGACACCGACTTCTCGACTCTTGACTCCACAGCCCCTGTTTCTCATTGACTTCCATTACACTCGGTACTTGAGTCATGACCATCTGAGCATCCTTGTGGGGAATATCTTTTATTGACTTTTAGAGATGAATTACATACGTCTGGGTCTATGTGTTTGACTAATTATGTTCACCTTATGTGAACATTTTAGTATTTTGATGTAATTTGTATGGACGCTGGGCTACTGCAACTTCTGTCTTTTTCAATCCAATTGCGGTTTGGATAAAAGAGTGATCCACATGTAGCAGTTTGTGACTGAGATGTACAGTCCATGCACCAACCGTATGGTAAGTTGCCATGATTTGCTATGCAGTTTTCACCCATGTGGCCAGTACACAGTTTTGTAATTGACCTTTACTTGCTACATGGTTGAAAACCACATTGGAAAACCAAGTGGTAAACACTACGTACTTGTTGGTTCTTTGTCTATATTGGTCACTGTCAGGGGTTACGAGCGAGAAAGGAAAATCTGGTCATCGGTGATTGTTGTTCAACCTTGTATGGGAAACTTGGGAAAATGTTTAATTATAACGAACAATACAGAGTAAACAAAATGAAGAAAAAATAATGTATAATATATGGCCAACTATGACATGATGAGCACCAAAACCCAAAACAAAGTCGACCATTCCTGTGTATATAGGTGCTACTTGTCGAGAAGTGCAAGGGGCGCCTGCTGCTGCCAGCAACAACAAAGTTGGGAACTGTGGTCTACAGAGACATGTCATTTGCAGACCACACTTTACTGCCATGTATCTTTAGCTTTGTTTTCTTTAGTGTTGGTGTGTTATACTCACATCCGATTGCAGGAACAATTCGGCGTTTGGCAGATTGAGAAATCGGATGTCATTTTGGGCTCACCCATGGAATGGCATATTTATAGGCAGATCAACAACTGGACATAAAGACATATTTTTTGTGATTAAAAAATATTAAAGATGTCCTTTCACCAGTTTTAGCATGTTAAACTGACCATCTCATGGAATAGTGATATGGAGCTGAATATAAAGAATGGTTTTCATTTTTCGTAGCTTGCAAAGTTTATGATAAGCCCAAGGGAGGTGTGTACTTCTTCCCCTGCATGACGTTGACCAATCATAAATCGGCAGGTTTGTAACGGGGACAGAAGGACACACCCCCGAAGGTGGGAAGAACAAGATTTTTCCTTTCAGATGAATTGATAGACAGCTCTGATCTCTGCAGATACTGTGTACAGCCCAACTGATTATGATTTTGTCTTCATTTTTCATCTCATGACAATTGGTGTGAGCAAGGGGATACAGCAGAGCAGGTTGTGATTACATCATCAGCTTTCAACTCAGGGCAGCCAGTGTAGGGGCACAAGTATACAGCAGAGCTGACAGCACTGTGAGAGGAGAGCTGCAAAGGTGTTTGCATTCACCCCCACATTGGCTACAGTGAGATGACAGCTGGACTTGTCTGTAATCACATTCAGTTCTGCTCTATACTGCCCAATAGATGCAGAGATCAGGGCTAAGAGTAGGGCTGTCTATCATTACATCTCAGAAGAGAAAGCATGCTCTTCTCACCTTCTTGGGGCATGTTAATTTTTCTCCTGCTTGACCCCTCTTGTTTATGATTGGTCAACATTATGTAGAGGAAAAAAGTACATGACCCTCAAAAATTAATCTCTGCTAACACCATGTTGAAACTATCACAAGTTATAATTGTAACACTCATGTGGATAACCGTCTTGGAGTTGACCCACTGGGCCTTGACACCGATTGCCTCCTGGAAGAGCGAGCCTGGGAGGGCCACTAAGACTTCTGCTATAGCAACATGAGGTGGAAATAGGCTTAGCTGGTAGGTGGTCACCAGGTGCAGTCTATGGGGATTTCAGTTCCATGACAGATAACTCAAGCAGTGGACTCTTATGGATGGAGTCTCTTGGTAATGAGGTGCAGGTAGCAGGACTCTGTGGCAGTAGGTAGGTGCAGATTGGTATTCGACACAGTAGGTTCAGGTAGATGGAGACTGGTATATGGCAAAGCAGGTGCAGGTAGATGGAGACTTTAGAGCGAGACACAGTTTGCGGACATAGGCACAGGATAACGACACAAGTATATGGGCACACACAGGTATACAGGATGGGAACATGAGAACTAGCAACATGTCTCTTGGGTTAGACCATGTTGCTCAGGCACCTCGCAATGTGGGAAGCTGCCTTTAATATATTGTGCTTCTCATCCACAGGCTGAGAAGCACTTGTAGGGTATGGCGTACTGGCCTTTTAAGAGACATGAGGATGTGGCGCGCGCTACCTAATCACTGAACGCAGACCCTAAGAGCAGGAAGACACAGATGAGGAACGGATTGATGGCGTGGGACCGCTGGCAGGGTGAGTATGCTGTGGACGCCAGTCTCCCTACCATGTGCAGACCGGTGCCAAGGCAACAGGCACTACATTAACATTTTAAATATCTCCGAAATGGAGATGAAAAATGGATAAAATATAAACACTACATTTTATTCAGTTCTGCAAGCTTCTTTTCCGTGATCGGTCAGTTTAGCATGTTAAAACTGTCCTTTTTAAGGGGTTGTACATAAAACGAAAATAATGATTGCTTTTGCCATCAAAAAAAGCATCTCATGCGTCACTGGATCGTATTTGATGATACATGTCAAGTCAACTGAAGAGATGAGAATGAGCTGAAAATCTAAATACATACCGTAATTACATCTTTCATAGAACCCCTTCAACCACTCACTCCCAAAGTTTCTTGATCCCCTTGATTATTTCTACTTTCTGCTAGACCAATAACATTGAGACTCAGGGTTAGGCGACCATTGTATGCAACCACTGCCTGCGTCTTTGCTGTAGAATAGTAGAAACCTGCGAGAAACTAAAAAACAGAATTGGAGCATCAAGGGATCAAGTAAGGAAATCCTGATGGCGGCTTTACACGTTGTGATATCGTAGTACGAAAAGTCATGTGGTTCAATCGTTGGAGCCGATATCGTTCCTGCGTTGTATGGTGTGAACGTCCAATACGATGCAGGAACGATGTCAATGCGATATCGGGGATTGAATGAGCGTGCTATTCAATGCTCCGATATTGAATGAAGATTGGAGCCGGATCGTGCTGTGTGACAGCCCAACTACGATGCGATGTTCTACGTCACCCATTCACTCCCATGTTAAATGATCGTTCCTGGGTTGGGGGCGTAGACATCGCACGGACGTTGTATTCCGATATCGCGGCGTGTAAACATCCGATGCGATGCGGGAGAAACGTGCACTAAATGCGCGCTCCCGCGCCATTGAGTTGCGTTATCGCAACGATATTGAAGCGTGTAAACCCACCATCAGATGTTTCAAAATCATTTTTACTGTTCATTATTCTGGGAGTGATAACTGTATTGGCTAATCCCCAAAAAATTGCATATACAAGAATGTTTTTTGTATTCATGTAGTTTTTTCCTGCCGAACACGGTACCACATTATGTTTTGGTATTATACATCACACTGATTGGGTATAACTTATAAGGTGCCCATATACCTTAGATGGATGGATTGGGCATGTTAAATTTCAACATGCCCAATACTTTGTCCCTGTGAAAGATTGGTTAATAGCCAATGACTGAGACAATACAATAAAACTGACTCCGACTAGTGTTGGGCAAAAAGATTTAGAGGACCCTACTCAAGCAATCAAGTCAGTACTTAGTGGCAACCAGACTAGAGCATTGTGACCTTCCTTGGTTGGCACTCGAATGTAGACTTGCTGAGCACTTCTTGTAATTACTGGGTCCCACAACATGTGTTGTAGTATGACAGCACAATATACATCATAAACATTGTGGTGGCCTAGAGATCACGAGAGGGGCCAGAATAAGGGTGCCTTCACATAGGCTTTTTTTTTGGACCTGGCAAGATCAGGCAAAAACTACATCTGACTAGATACAGTTTTTGCCCTTAACTGGATGAAACCGTATATGCCGGTTCCATTGTAATACCGATATGTTTTCATCCGGCTGCATTCGGTATTATCCGGATCTTTTTTGGGTCCATACCGAACACCTGAGAGTTTGGCACAGACCCCAAACAGGGACCGAGAAGTCTTTGATTAAATAATTTTACTCACCTATCTCGTCATTGTGGTCACTTCCGGGTCCTCTCTGCACTGCATGCTGGACAGCCAATCACAGACGCACAGTCTCTATGATTGGCTGTTGCTTCCCACCCATTGCATCTTTGATAGGATGCTGGCACAGTGAGCAAGATGCAACAGCCAATCACGGATGCTGTCACAGAGAATGGGCGTCAGCAGCCAATGCAGTGAATATTACATTAGGCTAATGAGCGGGACCCGGAAGTGAGTGCAGCTGCGTGACAGGCGAGTATAATTTTTTAATCATGGACTTCTCAGTGAAGTCCCTGTTCGGGGTCCATGCCCAAAACTAATTTGTTCGGCACGGACCACGAACTTTACACGTGTGACGTTACCATGCTTGCTCAATAGGCACGCCGAGTCCTGTTTTTACCGGTCAGACAAGCCCCAGGAAAGTTACGTTTCGTATTTGGGGTTCGGTAAAAAATGGTTTTGGCTGGATCCCGGCAGCAACCGGATGCTAACGAAAGTGCTGGAGTGCCCATTAAAAATCAATGGCCACAAACCGAAACCGGCGTGCAATCCCGTTTTAAAAAACAAGTATTGGTAAAAAAAAGGGGGGGGGGGCTAAAGTGGTAAAAGTAGATATTGAGCGTCCTTCTTCACCCAGAATTGTTATATAAGCAATTGTCTATTCATTATGACATTGATTATCTTTATCTAAGTAGTTTTTTATATCAGGGGCTATAGAAGTAACTTCAATTAACAAACATCTGAACTGCGATGTGAACGCTCCAGATCGTCTAATGAGACAAATGTGAACTTCGTTATATGCAAATGGCTAAACAGCATAATAAATGGAGGAAATGCTCATCGGCCCCCCGTGGCGGATGGTGCGGTTGTTAATTCCGATGATGATTTGCATTCTGGTAATTTTGAAGGAGGTTATAATAAAAGGAGGGGAAGGAGTATTAATAGTTTTTAACATACAATAAGTTTTCTCGTGCATCAGGGGAGAAACTGGCCTAGATGCATGGAGACGTTCTGGAGCAGATCTGTAATACTAATTCATTTTGCTAATTTTCCCTAGTTCTAGTTCTGTTACAGGTTGTCCTACATTTGTGGGCAATCAGGTTGCCCATATGGACCATTTATATACCTGACACTTGGGAACATGAAGTGTTAGAATGTGGTAGACAAGTGGCGTAACTTGAAGATCATGGGCCCCCGATGTAAGCGCTACAATGGGCCCCCCAATTATTGCAAACCTTTAATGCCAATTGTCTTGTTCCTATAGCCCAAATTGACGTTTGGGGCCCCCTAGGCTCCAGGGCCCAGGTGCAGTTGCAACCCCTGCACCTGTTATAGTTACGCCACTGGTGAAACACACCCATTACAGGAGGCATAGCAGCTTGAACCGGAACCCCTCCTGCTGGGGAGAGGGAGAGCTAATTTGCGTACCTTTGGATGAACGCTATCCCCCATGCATAGATTTAGAGTAATAATGTACCTTGGTTTAAAACAAAGGAGGGAGCTATAGATGAGGAAGGAGGAGGCTCCATCCTTTGCCCAAATAGTACATTTTTTTCCATTGAGAGGACTAAATAAATGTGGATAAATGTCACATTCTGAATATACTTAGAGGAGAGACACTGCGAATAGACAAGAGTAGTCTTTCACCAATCCCTTCTTGTATAATATTCCTTTTCCTGCATAAACCACTCATTGACCGCTATAGAGTTTATTTCAACCTCTCCACTTAAAGGGAATCCGTCAGCAGATTTTTGCTTCCTCATCTGAGAGCAGTATAATGTAGGCAAAGAAACCCTGAATCCAATAATGTATAACATAGATTACCGGCTGTAGCCGTTCTCACACAATCAAAGAATTTAGTTTCAGGAACACAGCAGAGTTGAGATAGCTGACCCCGCCCACATCAGACTCTCTATAAAGATAGTGTCAATCAGAGAAGGGGAGTGTCAGACTACACTGCGGGTGACTTTCTAGTCCTGCAAAGTTACTCACAGGGAAATAAAGCCATTAGTTTAAATAAACAAGTGCACAGAACCTGAGAAGAGAAGCACAGTTGCTTTTTTTGTTTTTCAGCTTACATAGAAAAAAACTGCTGCCAGATTCCCTTTAAAAAAGAGATTCTTGAGCAGCTGCAGCATATATAATACAGTTCTGTGTTGTTGTGAAAAAGACATATAACACATCTTAGATGCCATATAGTTTCTGTTTGAAAGGTATGTTGATGTTTTCTATTAATCAATAGGGAATAAATTGCATTACTCTTTACAAGAGGTTCTGCAGCACCTGAGATGTGTTTTAAAACTAATTATGAATGAAGTCACTTTGGAGTCTCGTGACCTATATAAATGCTTCTAATTACAATTTAGCGTCAAGTGTATATTATCCGTATTATAAGCCGATAGATGGCCATTGGTGACGCCTACTACATTTGGATATCAAGTTGAAGGTCCTTTTCTAAAGATTCTATATGTATCAGAGGTGAAATGCCATTACTCCTGACCCCATGACTCATGCAGGCTCGAATTGGACTCTGGCAATGTCTAGATACCTTGAGAACAAATGACCTGTTGAAATCTAAAATGCCCTTGAATTAAAGCCTCAGTAGATGGTTGGACCATCGGCAGCTTCAGCCAACAATTTGTCCGATATGTATTGCAAATTTAACTGTGATTGACTAACAATTAAAGTAAAGTTACTAAGTAAAAAACATCTTTGCTCAATGTACCTGACTGCCCAGTTAGAATGATTAATAGCAGTGCTTGACATTCAGGAGGTCCGGCGGCTAATCTGCAGGGTTGGTCAATAGACGGTGAATTCGGTGAACCATTAGTGCCACCCTTTGTGTCCTTGCAGCAGTTTGACATTGTATTCTGACCTGTTTGTTACCTATCTAACCCTATATAGTCTATTCTGGCTTGACTTTGGACTTTTATATATTCCCTATCATTGATACATCTAGCTCCTGACTCTTCTTCTTGGTCTGCTGGTCTTTGAGTCCATTATGAGAAAAGAGCAATACAAATTGTGGATTGTTGTTCTGAATTCGGCCTTCGGGATCCCGGGCTTGGTTTATGATTCACTAGGCTGGAAAGGCATCCCCGCTGATGACGTCACATGAGATCGGTAAATTGAATGCTATACCGGGCAACCTGGAAGCTCATGAAATGTGTGTGTCCACAGCCATAGATCAATGACCTGGACCATGGATAAGGCTTGGAGCAATCTGCTCATATTTAGTCATCACCTATTCACAGAATAGTTGTTAACTTCAAGATTGGTGGTGGACCAAGGGCAAGGATCCCACTAATCACCAAACTGGGGCACTTTTATTCTCTTCAGACAAAAACTGCAGAGCTCATGCTTGACCACTAAGTCCATTACTAATGAAACTTCCAGAGAAGACCCAACGCAGCGCTTTGGCGATCAAATTGAAAATGAATGGAGCAGCGGTCGATCATGTGCACTGTGCCTTCATTCTAGCAGATAAAAGTATCCCATTGTAGCACTCAGTGTTGGCCCCAGCAGTTGGATCGCCACCGATCTAGAAGTTGGGTAGATGATAACTTCTTCCTACCAGAACACCTCTTTAATTCTTGGCATTGTCCAATCAAAAAGTATTTATTGACACCAAAGTAAAATAAAACCTAGCATCAATAATCACAATTTCTGACTTTTCTGGATTCCTTTACTTCACGCCCTGTAAATTATATTGGGTTAATAGTAAGTGAGGTTAATATTTTTTACGGTGACCAGAAAAATGCCCTCAAGGAAATTGCCCACAGGCTGGGGTGAGGGTTAGGATTAGGAGTTAGGGTTAGGGTTAGAGTTAAGTGTTTGGGCTGGGTTAGGGGTTAAGATTAGGGTTAGGATTAGGGGTTAGGGTCAGGTGTTAAGGTTAGGTGTTAGGGTTAGGTCTACGGTTGGGTTAGGGTTAGTGTTTAGGGTTATGTGTTAGGGCTGGGTTAGAGATTAGGGTTAGGGTTTAGGGTCAGGTGTTAAGGTTAAGTGTTAAGGTACCTTTACACGCCGCTACAGAAGGTTAGAAACCACTGGGTGTCGGAGAAAATTGTAACTTGTACCGTCAAAACACTGCGAGGTAGCGGCGTGTAATTCAGGTTGTTGCCACCAGTCTCTGTCGACACCTGTTTTTCAGTTGTGCTCAAAAACAGGTAGGTTTAAACCCTATGGTAGCAGCGTGTAATTGAGGAACAGTAAGGTTTTTTCGACACCTTGTGAACTCCCTGGGGCGTGACACAGCCTTCGGGACACCGCGCCCCATCAGTGATCATTGGTGGAAGCTCCTGCCTTACGATTGGTTGTCCCTGCATAGGGCGGCATATTTAAGGAGCTGACCAGTCACACTACACAATTGCAATAGCATCATGTATTAGCCAGCCTTCCTGCACTGGCTGGCCAATCATGATGCTATTGCATTGTCCAATCACTGTACGAGCATCTCGTAATCCACAACTCTGGCACGCCTATGTGTTGTCCCTGCTGCCCCAGGTCCTCCCATATTCCCTTGTTGTAGCGGCGTGTAAATCAGGGAGGGTGCTCTACAGAAGGTAACCTGTGGCACCCGTCGGTGCCTCCAGGGATAGAAAAAACCTACTGTGGAGCACCTTGTAGCGGCGTGTAAATGCGGTATCAGGTACCGTTAGGAACCGTTGAAACGTGCTCGTGCACGCGAGACACCCGGTGGTTTCTAACCTTCTGTACCGTCGTGTAAAGGTACCTTTAGGGTTAGGTCTACGGTTGGGGTTAGGGTTAAGGGTTAGGATTAGGGGTTAGGGCTAGGGTTGGGGTTAGAGTTAAGGGTTTGGGTTAGCTGTTAGGATTAGGTGTTAAGGTTATGTGTTCGGGCTAGGGTTAGGGTAGGGTTGCCTGTGGGTATTTTTCATTGTGGGCATTTTTTATGGAACCATTTTTTGCCTTTTTTTCTGCCCATAAACTGTCTTCCAAGAAAATCCTCATTTTCATATTCCTTTTTTCAAATCTTCTTTAAATATACATAATACTATGAAATGAATTCTGCCGACGTCGGCACTAATTCCCGCTGGTGGCTGGCGATTGCAGACGAGCAGACATTATCAAGGTGTTTAGCATGCCGAGTCATATGCAGTCTTACTCGTCTTTGCGGGGAGAAAGATTTGCTGTCTGTTTGCAGCCGAAGCCTGAACTTTAAATATTTATGCATTGGGTTAACAGATTCATTCATTATGTGTTTGTACGGTTTCATCGGGCTCTGACTTCCATAGAGATGTCATCCTCTGTGTAATTTTCCTGCATGGAGCCGGGGATACATAGTACTTGAAAGCTATGTAGCTGCTAAATGTGAGCATCAATCAAAATAAACAATTCGACAGAGTTGGCTTGTCATAAATTCTTGGTGAGGCAGTCACATCTGCTCCCATCGACAGGAATTACAGTCTACAACTATTCATTTATTATTTCCTTTTACAATTTATTCTCCATATTCCTTGCAACTAACATCCCTTTAAATGCCTGTGGACCGCCCAATGGCCTAAAACATAGGACTGAGCTACATATTACTCTACAGTGACGATTTAGAATGTCATTGTAGAGTTAGCTGCTGCATGGATATCAGAAGTCTTGACTAGTCATAGGGAAGGCAGAGATGGTTTATTGCCATTACTGCCTTCCTACACAGCACTGAATGAGTATTTTATTATCTACACTTGCTCACTAGTAGATTGTCACGCATATAGAGGATGAGGGAAAGGAAGCTGGATAGTATAATGGGCGGGGAACCAGGGTAGGTAGTCTGGCCCTATACTAAGAGGTACCTCAGATGGTGAGGAGGTGTGGGCCACCAGCCTTGCCCTGTACTCCTCAACCAGCCCTGTTCTACTCCCTCTCACTTCCCACCAAGGACAGGGGTAAACAGCAACCTCCACAGAAAAAGCAACAGCAGGTGTATTGGCGTCTTCACTGCTCACAGGTCAAGGCAGAGTGGACTCTAACAATGACGTCATCTGGAGAAAAGGGAGGTTATTTAAAGGCTAGAGGCATGGTCTCTTGATAACCTATACCTCCAGCTGAAGTGCATAGACAGCAACAGCAACTTAACCCCGACTGAACCAGGGGATGCGGTAGCTTGCTATCTTTGCTTGCTCTCTGTGAGGCTCATCTGACCCTTATCCTTTAACCCTATATGTGATTTGTCATGAAGAAGGAGAGGGACTGTCCGAAACATGTAGAAAAAAAATCACCATCAAAGATTCCTGGATTGTCTTTTATCATGGCAGCACAGCAACTGACCCTTTGTACTACACCTTATATCACTCTCGATGTAAGTCTATGACAGCCAAAATGAAGCTCTCATAGACTTACATTGAGATTGTGTGACCATTAGCTCTGACTTAGGAGCGTGGAGCGAGACCAAAGTGGGGCCGAAAAGACAGCGACTGTTAAATATATTACTACCGGTAGGTAACAGACATTAATGATACAACTCCCGAGGGTGAAATAAAAAAAAGAATAATGGAGTGATACACTAAGGCCAATTCATTCCCGCATAAAAGCCAAAACATGGATAAACATAATATAGCAGATTTTCCTGTTTATATGTCAGATTTGTTAAAGACTGTTCCAGGTATGGAAATAACCTCTTCAGAGACGAAGATGACAGGAACTCTAGCGCAACCTATTGGAAGTAGCAATCCAAAAGTCGGTATTGATACTTATAAAAAGCTTTGCCATGACTTAGGATAAGAAGTCAAACCAAATATTCCATTTGTAGACTTGTTTTGAAGTGTTTGCCCCTCATCTGTGCAAAGCAGGAGAGGGTCTGAGGGTACAGTTTCTCTAAGTGGAGAATGCCAAGTTGACGTATGGGATCTTACAGACCATACAATGCTTCTCTGGGAATTGAGATATGCAAATAGACACCAGGAATTCTAGTGCCACACCTATAAGAGGTAATCCTAAAAGCCAATATCAACCCTTTAAAGCAGGGATGGGGAACTCCAGTCCTCAAAGGCCACCAACAGGTCATGTCTTCAGGATTTCCTTAGCATTGCACAGGTGATTATATTATCACCTGTGGGATACTAAGGAAATCCTGCAAACACGACCTGTTGGTGGAGTATCCCACCCTTACTAAGTCAAGAGATCTTGCCCCTTGACTTAGTAAGGCCGGCTTCAAGCCAAGATTATTCCCTGTCAGGTTTTGTCAGGTGTTTTGCAGGATACACCGGACAAAACAGAACCGGAAGGCAAATATGCCTTCCGATCCTGTTTGTGATTGAATAAGCGGTCGCCGCTGTCCAGTGCTGAAATTTCCACATAGTGGCTGGAGGGGAGCTAGCCACGGTGCTGAAATTTCAGCCGCGCCTATTTCAGCCGTGCTGTCCAGGTGCTTGGATTTCAGAGCCGCCACTCGTTCAGCACCCGACGTCCGGGAACCGGATCGTTTTTCTGCCGGATCTGGCACGATCCGGCGCCCATAGACTCCCACGTTATGGGCGCCGGATCGCCCCAGATCCGGGAGGATCCGGTTTTGTTCGATTTTTGTTCCGGACACAAAAAATGCTGCATGCTCCGATTTTGTGTCTGGGGCAAAAAACGAAAAATAAACTGGATCCAGCCGGACAGACACCAAACCCGGTGGCGAATAACTGCCATCCGGCACCATAGAGGGAGATGATGGGAGTACAAGTGTGACACGGTCCGCGCTGCTCCAATGTAAAAACTCACCAAAAGAGTCACAAAGTCATCAGTAGGTTTTATCTTTTTAATCCTCCTTCCTCCTACGCGTTTCGGCGCCCCACCTGGCACCTGCACGAATATCCCTGAGGAAGGTGCCAGGTGGGGCGCCGAAACGCGTAGGAGGAAGGAGGAATATCCCTGAGGAAGGTGCCAGGTGGGGCGCCGAAACGCGTAGGAGGAAGGAGGAATATCCCTGAGGAAGGTGCCAGGTGGGGCGCCGAAACGCGTAGGAGGAAGGAGGATTAAAAAGATAAAACCTACTGATGACTTTGTGACTCTTTTGGTGAGTTTTTACATTGGAGCAGCGCGAACCGTGTCACACCTGTACTCCCATCATCTTCTTGAATTTCACTGCTGGTCAGTAGTTGGTGGAGGTTTTGCAGCAGCTGAGAGATTCTTCTCAAAACGCCTTCAAACCAGTTGTGGGGCCCACAACTGAACCAGGTGAGTGGCTCCTCAGCATCACTCTTTCTAGTGTCACTAGTGATAGGGCACTATTGCGCCTCTTGTCCCCCACCCTCTTATTTTTTGCAGTATCCGGCACCATAGGGATACAATAGGGGCAAAATCAGATCCGGGGTGAAACCGGCCTAAGTAGCCAAACCAGAAACTGTGTTTTCACTTTTCAGACTCGTGTTTCGGGGTATTTGCCCCTCAGCAGTGCAACATTTTTATCAGCCTTACCAATAGGCAGGGGTTTCAGTTTTGTATTCAAGTTCTAGATTTATTCTTCCTTTAATATGTATATGAACCATTAAATTGATAATGGTGTGGGTTACCCAAAGGTTAATATTGTCTTTTTTTTCTGTTTGTATGTATTTGTTTTCTTTCTGTGGTCTTTAATCCAGCACTTTATTATCCATAAATTCCTATAGTCCGATATTTGTCAATAAGGCGATAATCGAGGGTGATTACAATGTTCATAGTGTACCTGTTTATGGAGGATTTAGCTACCGCTGCAATGCAAAATGTGTGTTTTGTCCTTTCAGTGATAGGATAAATACATAAATGCATACCGAACGGAACGTTTTGCCAAAGCGTTTTATCGAAATCTTAGGAGACACAAAGCAGTGGAACAATTATCTCCTATTTTCCGAGGAACCGCTGACTGTTTTGTCTACTGTGAATGTGAAAAAAATCCACAAACACATGAGTGATAAAGGCATGTCACAATATCTATTTTAGATAATTCATCGTACTTAGCACAACGAGTAAAAATATATATACGGAGGAAGGTCCATTGTGACCGAAACGTTGCCCTGTACACACTTGATGGCCAAATAAAGGCTTAGAATGTTCACTTTACCAAGGAGTGCCGTTTTCCGTTTCTTTTGGTCTGTATATATTACCGCAAGTAGAGTGTGTTTATACAATCAATTCTAACTAGGGTTAAGAAGCATGGGTTAAGAAGCAGCCGAAATAACTTCTCCAAGAAAGGAGGGACTGTGATTCCTTGGGTCCAACAGAGAAACTTATTCTAAAGGTCTTCTTACACATTGGCCACAAGGCTGTGGTGTCGGAAGTCGTGTAGTCAAGAGTGGGTGTCAATTTTGGCTGGAGTTGGAAGAATTCAGGATGAATTGAGGAGTCGGAGTCAGATGTTTGGCTTTCTGACTTCACAGCCATGGATGTGGAGTCAGTGTCCATTGTGGTGCAAGTGGAGTCGGATTCAAGGAAATTGAGGAGTCGGATGTTTGGCTTACCGATTCCACAGTTGGCCAAATCTGCCGATATTGGCAGGATCTGCCGACTTCTAATGAATATAGGACCCTCCCAACTCTTCCCCTACAGATGATGTTGGAGGAGAGATGGCCTGTTGAGTTTCAACCACTGATCTTTTAGTTCTCTCTGTAGATAAGCTGATGAGTCTGATTGAATCTTTCTCACAGAGAACACAGCATTGCTCAGCTAAGTCAAGCATGCCTGCGTATAGGGATTCGGGAGAGAATTGATGGCTGAACCACACTTATCTAAGGCTACTTTCACATCAGCGTTTTTGCTGATTCATGGCGCCGCGTAACAGCCGACTTGCGACAAGCCCCATTCATTCTATATGGGACTTGCAGTCAGGTGGGGCAAGTGTGGTTTTCCGCAAATCCGGCACTTGCGGCGGTGCAAAAAACCCGCTGATAGCTGCTAGTGCCGGATTTTTCAAAACCGCACTTACCGCAAGTCCCATAGAGAATGAATGGAGAAGGGGTTTGAACAAGATGACCCAGGGGTCCCTTCCAACTCTACCATTCTATGATTCTACGTGGTAATTGATTAGCTTCAGGATCACCTCCAAATAGGGTTGGCTTCTGCAACTTGGCACTCAATCAGTCTTAACCCAATGGGGTCATTCCATGTCAAGTGATCCAAAAATGAATATTTTTTTTTCCCTGACGTCCTCAGATTTTTTAATTTTTTTTTCTATATGAATAACAACTTTAGTTAATTATAAAAAAAAAGTTTTGAATTTTTTTCTTTATCAGTTAATTTTTTACAGATTTTTAAAGTTTTAAAAAAGTGCGAATTTTGGCCTGGTATGGCTTTACATTTTTTATCATATCTCGGGCTAGAAATAAGATAGAGAAACAAAATAAACACCAATCTACTCAGAACTGTGCAGGCTTTCACCAGATATGTCACAAGAGGATCTTTGTTAATATGTTACCCATGTGATCGCAAGCGCAAAACTTTAAAACGCATTTCCGAAAAATCGGCGCACTTTAAATATTTCAAAAACTGCCCATGTGTCTGCTTTGCTCTTAGCCACATCTGTACCAAATTTCAAGTTGGGATCGCGATGGGATCATATTTTAAAATATTTTAATATTAATAGCGTCAATGGGTCATTTTATATCAAGTGATCTAAATATTAATATTATTTTTTTACCTGACGTCTTTAGATTTTTTTTATTCTTTTTCATTATGAAGTACTACTTTAGTTAATTACAAATTAAAAGTTTAGAATTTTTTTCTTCATCAGTTAATTTTTTACAGATTTTTAAAGTTTAAAAAAGTGTGAATTTTGGCCTGGTATGACTTTACATTTTTTTTATCTCGGGCTAGAAATAAGATAATGAAGTGGGAGAGGCATCATTTTACTCAGAACGGTAACAGCTTTCATTTGATATGTTACAAGACTATGTTTCTTTATATCAAATTCAAACTATTGACGGGCAATTGTGAAAAAATGACTGATTGTGTTCTTGGTTATATTTGTGCAGAGATTCAACTTGGGACCTGTCAAATTTATATATTTTTTATTTTATGGTTGTATGAGTTATTAAAACTTATTGAATAAAACATTTATATGCAACAAAAAAGAAACACAAAAAACAAATCCCATAAGTGCCAGGATAAATATATCTTAATCATCAGAACACAACGCTCAGCATTTTCAACTTCAATGTATTGAACAAACCAAAAGAAGAAAGGTGATCATATCCTCAAGTTTGATTAAACAAGATTAAAAGAACCAAAAATGTTAACCCCTATTTATACATATAAATTTGTTTTCTATTCGATCACTAAACATGTGATTTATGAAGTGTTTAATAAGACTAGTACAGTAGTTAAATCATCGTTCTATAAATTATGAACTAATCAAACAATTAATAGTATGTTTTTAAAGTGGCATTTTATCAATTTGTCCCTTCTAGTGGGTGAAATGTAATCTTGTCCATAAACGCTTACTCGCCATTTCCTTGTGTGTCAAAGAGTATGTCCGGCCTGTCACGGTGTTAGGCTCCGCCTGAGTTAATATCTGATTTTTGTGCACTTTTAAAATGTCTGGCTTTCTTGGATACACGAAGGATGCAATGAAGTCAATTCTACTTCTTCATTATCACAATCTTTGGAGAGTACAGTAGCCGCCACCAGCGCCAATCATATTCATATTTTTTCAAAAGGATTGCAACAGTGTCTATGATAAAATGCTGTTTCTTGAGAAGTAGCAGCCATTGCTGTGTGGGAAAAATACAGTTAATATTAAGTAAGGAAGATAGGTAATAAAAATAAAGATTTACTTGAGATAGAACTGTATTACTATAAAGTGAGTTTTAGGGTACCTTTACACGCCGCTACTGGCGGGTGGATACAACCAGCTACATGCGAGAAATGTATCTTGCATCGGCAATATACCCCGTAGTAGCGGCGTGTGAAGACGGTAGTAGCCACCCGGCAGTAGCGGCACCTGTTTCCGAGCACTGCCCTGAAACAGGTGGCTACACAGCCGATTGTAGCGACCTGTATCGGCGTGTAAAGAAGCAACAGAAGGGTTGTTTCCACACCATGCTATGTACCTGGTATGTAGCTGGGGCGTGACACAGGCTCCGGGTTACCGCGCCCCATCAGCGATCATTGGAGGAAGCTCCTGCGTTACGATTGGTAGACGCTGCATAGGGCGGCATATTTAAGGAGCTGACCAGTCACACTACACAATTGCTCGAGCGTCATGTATTAAACAGCCTCCTGCGATGCCTGGCCAATCATGATGTTCTTGCTTTGTCCTATCAGCGTACGGACGTCTCGTAATCCACAATTGTGGCACGCCTATGTGTTGTCCCTGCTGCACCAGGTACGCCCATATTAGCTTGTTGTAGCGGTGTGTAAATGAGGTAAGCTGAGCTATAGAAGGTGACTTGAGACACCCGGCGGTGTATCTAGAGATAGATGTAACCTACTGTAGCGCACCTTGTGGCGGCGTGTAAAGGTGGTGCGATTACCGTTTGTAACCATTTGAGCGTGCTCGTGCACGTGAAGTAGCTGGTTGTATCCACCCGCCAGTAGCGGCGTGTGAAGGTACCCTAAGGGTACCTTTACACGCGGCTACATTTCTAGGGTGGCTACAGGTAACTTACTGGTTGCAGTGAAATCATGGAGACAAGGTTCTATCTTGTTGCTGTGTACAAATGGAATAATCTCTCCATGATTTCACTGCAACCAGTAAGTTACCTGTAGCCACCCAAGAAATGTAGCCGCGTGTAAAGGTACCCTTAGGGCTAGCGCGCACAGTTTTTTCTGTCTGCAGATACATGCTGCAGTTTTGGCAGCTTGTTTTTCTACCAAGTTTTTACCAAATATGCGTTAGTTTTTTTAATCGCTAGTGAAAAAAATGACAGCTTTTTTTATATAAATGATAAATGCTGCGTTTATTGCAGCGATTAAAAAGTAGTTCAAGCAGTGATTTACTCACTCTTGAGTGTTTCCAAAAACACTGCATGTGGTGAACCCCATAGAAATCAATGGGCTGTTTTTCTGAATGATGATTCCTAAGAATAGCACTGTGTGTATTGGCCCTTAATAATAAAAGCATTAAACTATTAATATATTTACTCACCCATATTTTAGTACACAGCCTTGATGGCTTTGTACAGACTATTGTTTGTTCAGGAGTGAAGATGTCCAGACATGTCAGGACATGAAAGGTCTGAACGAGCTGTCTTCGTTCCTGAATGCAGTGGGTAGACACTTAACATGATTGACAGAGCTGCTGGCCTATCATCTGCTCTGCATTCACTGTCTATCCCTGTGCTTTCTCAGGTTGAGCCCTAACAAAGCTTTTTCCTATATGTCCTCTCCTGCTTCTAAGCTGTAACATATCAAAATAATACAGTAATGTCTAAAAATAATGGATTTGATAAATATAGACCCCACGCTTTTAGACCACAGGTTGAACAGATCTGAATTCAAGATTTTTGAATTGACACTATAATAGTTAAATATTTTAAAATATGATGCCATCACGATCCCAACTTGAAATTTGGTACAGATGTGGCTAAGAGCATAAAAGACACATGGGCAGTTTTGGAAAATTTTTATTAAAACGTTTTTTCAGAAATGCGTTTCAAAATGTTGCGTTTGCGTTCGCATGGGTAAAAAATTAAAATTAACAAATATACTCTTGTGACATATCTGGTGAAAGCCTGGACAGTTCTGAGTAGAATGGTGTTTATTTTGTTTCTCTATCTTATTTCTAGCCCAAGATAAAAAAAATGTAGTCATACCAGGCCAAAATTCACACTTTTTTCAAACTTTAAAAATCTGTAAAAAATTAACTGATGAAGAAAAAAATTCTAAACTTTTAATTTGTAATTAACTAAAGTAGTACTTCATAAAGGAAAAAAAAAAAGTCTAAAGACGTCAGGTAAAAAAAAATATTCATATTTAGATCACTTGATATGGAATGACCCATTGACGCTATTAATAGTAAAATATTTTAAAATATGATCCCATCGCGATCCCAACTTGAAATTTGGTACAGATGTGGCTAAGAGCAAAGCAGACACATGGGCAGTTTTTGAAATATTTAAAGTGCGCCGATTTTTCGGAAATGCGTTTTAAAGTTTTGCGCTTGCGATCACATGGGTAACATATTAACAAAGATCCTCTTGTGACATATCTGGTGAAAGCCTGCACAGTTCTGAGTAGATTGGTGTTTATTTTGTTTCTCTATCTTATTTCTAGCCTTAGTTATGAGGAGAAACGTAAAGGCAGGCAACAGCGAAATTCGCACTTTTTCCGAACTTTGAAAATCATTTTTAAAAAAAATAAATTTTTAAAAAAAATTTTCTCTTCACATTTTGTTTGCATTGTCTGACATGCTATTATCAAATAACAAAATCTCGAAAGAATTAAAAATATAGAGGTAATAATCATTGGTTCACTTGACATGGAATGACCCAATGGAGAATCCTCTGATTGGCAAGGATAACCATCCTAAGGCACAGAGGAGGACTGCAGGAGAGGAGGACTGCAGGAGGCATTGCCTCCCAGTATATCTATGGAACTTAAATCCCAGTAAAGAAGAATTGAGGGAAGAGGATGTAATAATGTTATTAATACTGTTATTTTCTTGGCTACAGATGGCCTTTAGACTCTGACATATTGAAAATGAAAAAAAAATATCCAAAAACTTGGCTACTATTGAAGACCTCCCTTTTTGACCCATGATTGCTCAGCTTTATGGCATTAAAAAAGGTTTTCCTGTACTAATATTTTCTGACTTTTAATATCCTTAATGGCCACTTTACACGTGGCTACATTTCCAGCTTATCCACAGGTAACTTACTGGTTGCAGTGAAATCATGGAGACAATATTCCATTTGTACACAGCAACAAGATAGAACCTTGTCTCCATGATTTCACTGCAGCCAGTAAGTTACCTGTGGATAAGCTAGAAATGTAGCCGCGTGTAAAGTGGCCATTCGGAACCATTTGGGATTGTTTGGTAAGCTTTATCTAGTATATGGTATTGCCTTTACACATCTTTGCATGGTCATTTTAATATATGTTATGCAAAAAGCTGTGCCGGGTCATCAGAAATCTTCGTTGTGAGCCATGAGCTGTTCCCCAAACTTGGATCTCTGTACCCAACCATCACTCTTGCGCGTCTTGTCTATAGTAAACTACTCAACATATATTCAAACCATAAGCCAGAAACCTAAAATAGTTGAGATATCACTTCTCTTAAAATAGAGTACGTTGTGCCCCTAAATTCATATGGACCTCAAGCAACAATTGTGGGTTCTCTTCCAGTCCAGCCATGGTACCATGATATCTGGAGTCATGCTAAATAAGAGTTGCATCTAGGTACATTCACAGGTAGCTGCTGTGTTTCAGTGATATAGATGCAATCGACTGCTAACCGCTATGAAGCCAACTTTGAATGGTGATGTAGCCTATTGCTATCAGATCTTTGTGATGGTCATGGGCCTCTGTGCAAAAATACTAATGTATATGTAAGTTGTAAGGTTGCTTAGGTGGGCAGGAGTCTGTTGGAAGCCTCAGACCCCATTGATGTTGCCCAGACCTTCTTTACTGCCTCCTTTTAGTCAGCACAGTTGATGTAAACCACCAAAAAGCCAGAAACCCAAGCCTTACATACTGAAAGTGTTAGAAGGACCAGCAGCTTTGTGCTCCAGTAAATGTATTGCTCTGCCCCCATCTATTTTGAAGCCTGCTTGTTGGGTTGCCGGCCATATGGGGCCTTAGTAATTGAGGGTGAGGCAGGGCCTCAGCTGTGGAGAAGCCCTGATTCTGCTGAGTTTGCCCGGCCGGCTCCCCAGTGCAAAGGTTCAGTTCAGGATTTCTCTCGGTGAGAGCCAAAGCACACACAGTCAGTCAGGCTTTTCAACGTAGGTTTCCACAAAGAGTCTCGTGAAACATTGGCACCAAGCTTAAACGCAACTTTTCAGGGGTATTCACAATAACCAAATTTTACACAGATTGCTCATGCCGTCTGGGTGTCTTCAGGCTCTCGCCCACTACGTTCAGCATCACTGTATCCCCCTGCAAATTTGTTAACTCTCTGTTGGCCTCAACTCTTCCCTAGTGATCCACTCCTTAGTAATGGTAAGGGCCACCTTTTAGACAGATGTTCCTTTACCACCAGCACTGTGTTTCTAGTAAGCTCACCACACCCATGCCGGAAGGATCAGTCGCTTCCCGAGAAACCACCAAGGACAGGGGTTAAATATCAGCATTGGGTGAATGATTCTGACCTTCGTCCTTGGCCCACCTCCCGGTTGCCTGCACTCACATTTTGGGGGAACCAAGAGGGTCCGATTGAATTAGCAAAAGGGGCTTTATGTTCTTGTTGTTCCTGATTTTCTCTCCCTTCTGGCGGACTGTCCTCCTGATTTTACACTGGAAGCCCTTTTTTTAGATTGAGCCCCATCCTCAGGGGGTATCAATAATTATTATTAACAACCTTACATAACTACAGAAGAACTGGAAACATACTTCACCTTCAGCCACTAGTTGGCCACATACACATCATTAAAAAAGTTACCTGGGGTTTAAAAAAATTGTGCCTAAGCACTAATAGGCAGATAGCTGCCACCTACCTGCCTGTTGTGCCCGCCACCGTTCGCCGCCGACACGGAGCATCTTAGACCGCTTCTGTTCACTTCCGTTAACATGACTTCAACAGAGGGGGGCTTCTTCACTCTGTCGAGAGGTGCATATCTGACGTCACGCTGATTGACAGCCGTCTCCCACATTCAGGTAGCGAGGAGACAGCTGTTAATCAGCGTGACGTCAGCTATGCGACCACAGAGCGGAGCGGAAAAGCCGCCTTTGCTCTATTCACCTTGCCATGCTGTCCACAGCAGAAGCAGTCTGTGACCACCCTGTGCCGGGGGTGAATAGTGGTGACCGGACTGGCGCCGGGCACAGCAAGCAGGCAGGTGGCAGCAACAGCCTTGTTAGTGCGCCGGGCACAGCAAGCAGGCAGGTGGCAGCAACAGCCTTGTTAGTGCTTGGGCACATTTTTTTTAATAAACCCTTTAAATACATAGCTTTCAAATGTAGACACAAAAGACAATGTACCCTTTGTAGCAGGGTAGCGGCATCCTAGACCCTCGTACATGCTAGCAAATAGCTAGGGGATTTACTAGTGTTAGGGACTATCCTGATTAGGTACACCTTATCGCACTAGAATGGCTAGTACCTATGCTATCTACATGTATTACTTTTTTTTTTACTTACTGTAGGATATCTATTTAATGTTTTATATTTACTGTGATAATGCTAATTACGACATAACCATAATTGGACAGGTACCACTGAATAACACCCAGAGGAACAAAATTGTTCAAAATTAATAGCATCTAAGAGATAAACTAATCACCCCCCACACACAGTGAGCGAACTCCAGCATCAACATAGAAGGGTTCTCTATGGGAAAAGTCAAGTATTCTAGACTAGCAAGTTATTTGTCATGGAGCCATTAAGTCTAGATTTATAGTGTAGAACCTTATTTTGAAGGGTGAATAATTTTAAGAAAGTAATATCCTTCTCGGAGGTTAGGATCAAGTGCTAAAAATGAAAAGAGCAAGAAATGAATTTTTAGATTTGACACTTTTAAGGGTTACTGAGCAGAATATATAAAATCTATTCCCTGGTGCGAAAAACTCTGTCGAAATAAAGCATTCTTTTCCTGTGCAAAGCTGTAGCACCCCACCCCCCCCGCTGAATTTTCATGACTGCACTTCGCGAGAGATACAGTC
The DNA here is from genome assembly GCA_033576535.1 of Allobates femoralis. Lineage (NCBI taxonomy): Eukaryota > Metazoa > Chordata > Amphibia > Anura > Aromobatidae > Allobates > Allobates femoralis. Next base: position 211,671,198 of record JARQOC010000011.1, on the reverse strand, counting down.
ACTGCATTGTACTTACACTTTAATTACATTGCAGATGCACAGTGTAACGCTAAATGGGATCACGCCGTATTTATGGTCGTCGGCAGATTCCAAATCAAGCACTTTTTTCTTAATCTTGTATTCGTTTTGGAGTCAGGTCTACAGTTTAGTATTTATAAAGATATACGGAGGTAGAACAGTTTGATCATAGGCACTGGGATGTCAATTAGAATGACGATGAAAAGATTTCATATGTAAGAAAGAAGGCACTCACCGGGTTCTTTAGTGCAGCTTTATTTTCGGTCCGTGTTACAACAGTGCAGGGAGGGGGAGTGGAGGTGGTGGACAACGGCTCACCATTTCACGTCTGCTTTAGTGCTTCAACAGGTCCAGTGCAATGGACCCTTGAAGCACATAAGCACACACAAAATGGCGAAACCGTTGTCCACCACCTCCACTCCCCCTCCCTGCATGTTGTAACCACGGACTGAAAATAAAGCTACACTAAAGAACCCGATGAGTGCCTTCTTTACATACTGAAATCTACTCATGCTTACCACTAAAGACGTTGCAACCACCGACATAAGAGGTGGTCTCTAGGCAATCTTTAAAAGTGGACACAATGGTCTGTAATTGGTATCTTAGTGCCCAGCTTTCAGTCTATTGTCGGAATTTATGAAATGAAAGATAATCCCTCATCTTCATGCTTAAAGGGAATTGTTACCTGTTACTTTTATTGCCTAAGATCTGTGAAAGTCTACAGTGCTGATCCCCAAATATGGCCTCCCAAAGTGTAAGTTGGGGTTTTGGAATATTGGTTGGATCCAAGAAAGTAAACATTCTCCACAGTCCCTTTATGTCCCCGTGATCTGTGGGTAGAGGTGATATTCGTAAAGGTTTACGCAAATATATTATGCAACTTGTTTTCAACCCTTAGTTAATCTATCATCTACTCTTTTGCTTTTACGTAGGTTGGTGAGATCAAGTGTACTTAGAGTGAACCTGTCACCAGGTTTTTCCCATATAATGTGCAGCCACCACCAATAAGCCCTTGATACAGCATTCTAGAATATTGTTTATAAGTCTCCAAGCCGATCTGAAAAACGTAAAAAAGAGCTTTTATTATACTGACCTACAGGGCGTTGTTGGTTTGATCCGATGCTCTCCTCTCTTCTTGTGATTGCCATCCTCCTTCTCTACTTAATGTGGATGCACGTCCTATGTCACTCACGCACTGACCTCCATTGTGCTTCTGTGCACGTGCACTTCTTTCTGCTGAGTGCAAAGTATTATGATGTGCAGGTGCAGGGAAAGGTCAAAGAACCTCCTGCGCATGCGCATTACAATACTTCTCTCTGCTTTGGCAGGACAGAAAGGAGTGTGCGTGTGCAGCAGTCACAATGCAGGACAGGGTGTGGATAATGTAGGACTAGTCATCAACAAAAAGCTGGGAAGGGTATGCAAGAAGAGAGGAGGCATTGGATCAAGTTCAGCCACACATTATATGGGAAATACTGGTGACTGGTTCATTTATAGGAATTGTCCAGGTCTAAAATGACAAATAATCCTCACTTGCACATGCTATGAGCTGTGTGGATATTCCAGTGTCAGAGCGGGAACGGCATTCACGTGACCACGAGTATGTGATATGCACACTCTGGCCTGTTTCAGTTGGCCCCGGTCTTGCTCAATACATTTGCATTGAGCAAGGCCACGCCAATCTAGTCGGATTATGGCTGGGAAAGGAGAGCAACAATTCATTGAAGCTCTCCAATGGCATCATCTACTAGGGAAGAGCCAGGAGGCTCTGATACACATCTGATGGTCCCACTGAAAACACTGTGTTCAGTTGACTTCTTTCTAATTTGTATGGAGTCCCTTAATGGATTTGGTTTGAGCTAAATTAGGGAGTAGAATGGATATTAAGTATTTTTCACCTTTAATCCTTACAAGGATTGGAGTTTGCAGAAGGAATCTAGGTTGTTACCCTCGGAGTAGCTTCTGCACTTTTTGACCCCTGGAGGACCTGAGGCAAATAAAGCTTTAATGAAATTCAAGCCTATTATAATAAACTAGATGGTGGCCTTATTCTAACGCATCGGGTATTCTAGAATATGTATTGTAGTTTATTTATGAAGATTTAAGATAGCAATGAGCGATCAGTAAGGTACCGTCAACTTGGCGACGCTCCAGAGATCTCGACAGTGATATGACCTGGTAGGGATCGCTGGTGTGTCACTACGTGATCGCTGGTGAGGTGTCAAACAGTCAGATCTCACCAGCGAATGCAGCAACGATATGGCGGTCGTGGGGACCCTGTCAATCTAAGGCTTAGTATTGAGGTTGTTGTCCCCGTGAAACACACTGATGCATGCTGGCCTGAGGGGTCCCAAAGATCAAAAAATGGTCCCGCCATTCTGACACAATCAGCGATCTCACAGCGGGGGCCTGGTCGCTGCTGCGTGTCACACTGAGCGAGCTCGGTAGCCCGGTCAGGGTACTTCCGCTGTGAGCAGCTGGGAGATGACCGGCTAGCACCGGTCATCTCCCGGCTGCGTCAACGCTGACCTCCGTGCGGCAGGAGGTGGCCGCGGCTAACCGTCGGGAGATCAGCGGCTAGCGCCGCTAATCTCCCGATGGTAGCGGTGGCGTGTGTGGTTCAAATCCCGCGCCAATTCACGGCTGGACTGCGCATGTCGCTGATTGGTCACGCCTGGCCGGCATGACCAATCAGCCACGCGAGATTTCCGTGTCAGAGAGACAGACAGAATTAAACGATTAGTTATAGTAATTTGCAATTATGCCTTAATGGCTATTTCATAGTGAGGTAAGACAACAATTTTAGGGTCTCTTAGGCTTTGTGCACACCCAGCGTTTTTTGGTGCATTTTTTACTTGCGGCTTTCTGCAAAAAACAAATCCCAGCAAATTCTATGGGTTTTCTGAAGTGCTGTGCCCTCCTTTGGGTTATTTCACCTGCAATTTTGGTGCAGAAAAAAGAAGCAACATGCTCATTTTCTCTGCATTTTTCCCTTCATTTTTCTCATAGACTATATGATAGAAACCAGGGCTGTGAAGTCATTAAGCCAAACATCCGACTTTGACTCCTCCTCAATTTCCCTGAATCTGACTCAGACTCCAACTCCACCAAAATGGACACCGACTCCAACTCCACAACCATGGCTGTGAGGTCAGTAAGCCAAACATCCAACTCCCGACTCCTCAACCTCCCTGAATCTGACTCAGACTCCATGAAAAGGGACATTGACTCCGACTCCATGACTCGGACTCTGACTCCACAGCAACACATGGGAAAAAAACTCACCAAAAAGCAGAAAACGCTGCATTTTTTTCTGTTTTGCCTGCCAGGAGATGAGTTTTTTGGTGCAGAAATAAACAGCTAGGTGGGCACATAGCCTTACAGTATGCAACTTTGGAGTTATCAGTCATGGTACCTTTACACGCCGCGACGGCAGGCTGGATACATCCCGCTACTTCACGTGCACGAGCACGCTCAAACGGTTACAAACGGTCAACGCACCCTCTTTACACGCCGCCACAAGGTGCGCTACGCCACGCTACATCTATATCTAGCTACATCGCCGGGTGTCTCAAGTAGCCAGCTGTATTTACACACCGCTATAATCAGCTACTATGGGCGGACCTGGTGCAGCAGGGACAGCACATAGGCGTGCCACAATTGTGGATTACGAGCCGTCCGTACGCTGATAGGACGAAGCAATAACATCCTGATTGGGCAGGCATCGCATGAGGCTGAGTAATACAGCACGCTCGAGCGATTGTGTAGTGTGACTCGTCAGCTCCTTAAATATGCCTCCCTATGCAGCGACTACCAATCGTCATGCAGCAGCTTCCACCAATGATCGCACATGGGGTGCGGTAACATGGAGCCAGGGTCACGCCTTAGCTACATTGCAGCTACAGCGCAGGGTGTCCCGAGTTCCCTTCCGTTGCCTCTTTACACGCCGATACAGCTCGCTACCATCGGCGATGTAGCCATCAGTTTTCGAGCAGAGCTAGGAAACAGATGTATCTGTTGCCGGCTGTAGCGTCACGTCTTCAGACGCCGCTATAACGGGCTACATTTGCGCTACAAGCTACATTTGTAGCCTGTAGCGGGATGTATCCAGCCTGCCGTCGCGGCGTGTAAAGGGCCCTTCAGACATGCGTGTGTTCCAGAAAGTGCATGGGTTAATCCTTGGGTTCTAGAACCAAGGGTTTCACTTCTAAGCATGAGAAAGCATATGATTGGCCAGATTTTTAAAAAGTAAATTTGGCTCTATAATAAAGAGAAGTTTTTTCATAGAACTTGTGTAAAGAGTTAAAGTTTCTAAAAAAAAATGTAGCCTATAAAGACAACCTAGTTAATTTTTTCTTGGTCCCATAATCATAAATACACTATGCTACCCTGTTTAGAGAAAGTATATGTTATTTTTTTTTTACTTCCATCTCATCTAAGAGAAAAATGTAAAAATCAATATTTTTTTCCATTCGTATCAAAAACTGGCAGAGAGCGCCATTGCTATGCATTCATGAAGTGCTCTTTATTACAAGGTCAATACCTCTCCATCTACTGTTATTGAGAGGATGGAGCAGATTGGCATCCTCTTCATGTTAATGGCACAATAAAATATGAAGCTTTTCTAGAGTTCTGACTCCCCCATAGAAAGGGAGACAAATATATCACATTTTATAACTTGAAGAGTAAACATGCAATGTGGTCCATAGAAAGCATCGGTGATCGGAGACATAGAGTTCTCTAGGTGATCTTAGGCTACAGGATCTCTTTGCCTTCTCAGTGCTAACGAGTCACATAGATTTCATTTAACAATCAAAAGCACTAATGTCACTGTATATCAGGAGCCATGGACAAGGCTGTTGGGGCCACTCACAGAAAGTCTCAGCATCTGGCCAAACAGCCAAAGTCCTAAACTGTTGTCCAGTCCCTTTCTCTCTTCTATGAAAGCTGGAGGTCACTAGGCCCCAGAAGGTTTCCTGCCTGTCAAACTTTCAGCTGTCTCTATTGTCTCCTTTGGCTCCTATGATGCATTGCTGGTGATAGTTTGTTTGGAGGTGGAGTTGCTTCCTGGCTTTGCAGTGCATCATGGATTTTCGGTGTTGTTTGCTGTCTTTTTCTTCGTTCAGCTAAGTGTGCGTACCTCTGCCTATTCCCCCCTCGTTTGTCTCCTTGGTGTTTTCCTTTAGTTGTTAGCTGGGTAAACCAGTGTTTACCCTGTCTGATGACTATGTAAACTTTGTTGAGGGACAACAAGGGAAAAGGTATCCTGCTCGGCGACAGTTGCAGAGACTGTATAGGGTTGTTATGGGGGTAAGGTGTCAGTGCTAGTGTTTCTAGGGGTCACCATCTCCCCTTTGCCCTTAGCGTCAGAGACTCCTTTCCCCCCCTCGTCATCTTGTGCTGGATGACAACTAAAGATTTGCATTCAGCATTATACCATCGCGAAAACAAAAATTGGGCAGCCCTCCATCAGTCCTCCAGTAATGTCTCTAAGAATTCAATCAAGGTAAAGCCAACTTCGTAGACCATATCTGAGGGCAAACGAGGGTCTAGTGATCCATCTTATGGAACCATGGGCCCCACATATGCTGTTGTGTGAGGGTCTTCATGAGACAGCCATTTTTATCCATGCTATCTAATTCTCAGCAAACTTGGACTATGCAAATGGAGTCCGTGGAGCCTCAATTAAGAGTCTCAAAACAGGACTATCAGATATCCCTCCAGGAAGGACCTAGCCCTGGGGTGGAATCCTTGCGGAGAACACCATAACCACCATATTAAGTGGGCCCTTTTAGTCAATATAACACTCAGTTACAAGTTAAGGAGTTAAGCACTCACTGATCTCAACTCCGACTCAACCAAAATAGACACCGACTCTGACTCAAAGCCGGTTTAGGATAAGCCGCAAGCTGGTACAATGTGGAAAATATAGCGGAGCTCAAAGGTTATATAACATATTACTAGGTGCCAATAAAATGTTAAGATTATATATTCCGTCTAAGTAAACACCAGGGGCATTTTAGAAGAAATAATCTTCTATGATGGCAAAATTACGGTATATACTCGTGTATAAGCCGAGTTTTTCAGCCCAAAAATTGGGCTGAAAAGTCCCCCCCTCGGCTTATACACGGGTCAATACGGTATGTGGTGTGTGGGGGCTGTGTCCGGGTGCTGGGAGGCTGGAGGAGGCGGGGGGAGGCTGCTGACTGAGCGGCCCGTCACGTGGTGCCCTCATTAGATATGCACGCTCCCCCCGCCCATCACAGCGGCAGGGGGAGCCGTGCATACAGCCCCAATGGTATACAGCAGGCCCTCAGTGGCCCTCGCCCCCCATACTGTGCAGAGCCCCCCACACTGTGCAGAGCCCCCCCGCTGCATTATCTTACCATCCAGCGTCTTCATCACCGCGGGTCCTCCAGTCCTTGCTCGCTGTGTTTGGGTCTCACGTGACCCGGTGCGATGACGAGATCCCACTGCGACCGCCGGGTCACATGAGACCGGGAACACAGCCACGAGGATGGACTGAGGACCCGCGGTGATGAAGACACTGGATGGTAAGATAATGCAGCGGGGGGGCACTGCACAGTGTGGGGGCTCTGCACAGTATGGGGGGCGAGTGCCACTGGGGGCCTGCTGTATACCACTGGAGGCCTGCTGTATACCACTGGGGGCCTGCTGTAAACAATACTGCTGGGGCCTGTATACCACTGGGGGGGGCCTGTATACTTCACTGCTGGGGGCTGTATACCACTGGGGGGACCTGTATACCTTACTGCTGGGGGCTGTATACCTGTCCTGGTGGCTGTATACCATACTACTGGGGCCTGTATACCACTGGGAGGGCCTGTATACCACACTGGGGGGGCCTGTATACCACACTGCTGGGGGCTGTATACCTGTGCTGGGGTCCACCCTCGGCTTATACGTGAGTCAATAAGTTTTCCCAGTTTTTGGGGTCAAAAGTAGGGGGGTCGGCTTATACACGGGTCGACTTATACACGAGTATATACGGTACTCTATAACAACTCATTACGGATATTTTCTTGTTTGCTAGTACTTAATTGTCAAAAACATTTCTAAGCAAAAATTGTGTAAATGTTAAGTCTGTTTTTCTGTTCTAAAACTCCAGCGTCAACGCATGAAGGTCAATGTCTATAATAACAGAACACATCTGTTTTATCTTCTAAGACGCATAATCTGGATTCATAAATAACCGTGACCCTGCAGAGAAAGACTTTTACTTGGTTTCTCATAATCAGATAACTTGTTATAGAACAGCGGTCCTGTGATCTTACTGTGCCAGCCATCTGTACTCCCCCCAGCGTCTTTCATCACCCTACTTAGTATAAGGTATGGCTTTATTCATCTTTCTGTTGAAAGGAAAACTTTCCATGAGCAGATTTGGATATCTGCAATATCTACATTTTAGGAAATAATTTACATTGCAGACGTCACATTCCTGGATGGCCATGAACACGTCTCTTGACGTTCTTTTTCCGATTTAAGTATTTTCCTGCAATTTGTCAGTTTCCACAATCTGTTACCTGATTCAGTGTTCTGCAAATGTGTCCCTGAGGCTGCAGGACTCATACGTAATGTCTCACATTGCACTTGGTAGAATTGCTTGGCATAGAAGGTTCTGGGACCACTAGAATGATGTCAGTGTAGGAGGGTGTCCGAGCCCCTACAGTATAAGGTGTATAACTACCAGTATGTAGAGTGTAATGTGCTATGTGTAGGAATGAGCGAGTACTGAAATATTCGTCCTCACTATACTCCTAACGAGTAGGTCCTAATACTCGGGTACTCGTTACGAGTTGCGACTCCAATGTAAGTCAATGGGAAATGCGAGTACTTTCACAGTGTATCTATATACACTGCGAGAGTGAAATAAAAGTTAATAAAAGGTGTTAAAAATTAAAAAAAATAACATACCTATCCGACGGCTGTCCTGGGTCCCGAAAAGAAGACATCCGATGGTCTGCCAGGACCTTTTGTCTGATGGCCAATCAGATAGCCGGTAGCGATCAGGTGGTTTGTGACATCACATACCACCTGATCGCTACCGGCCATCTGATTGGCCATCAGACGTAAGGTTCTGGCAGGCCATCGATGTGTTAGAACATCCGGTGGACAATCAGATGGCCAGTAGCGATGAGGTGGTGTATGACATCACACACCACCTGATCGCTACCGGCCATCTGATTGGCCATCAGACTTAAGGTGCCGTGCAGCCCATCAGATGTGTTCTTTTCGCGACCCGGGACCCGCCGTCGGATAGGAGAGTATGTTATTTTTAACACCTTTTATTAACTTTTATTTCACTTTCGCAGTGCATATAGATACACTGCGAAAGTGAATGTACTACTTGCTACTCCTAACGAGAAATCGCAAGGAAACTCGCGGAGCAGCGAGTAGCCCGAATACCGTACTATTGGGCGAGTACCGAAGAGTTACGAGTATACTCGCTCATCCCTAGTTATGTGATATAAATTTTAGACTTTAGATTAGGACATATGTATTAACAGAGGTGGCAGAGTGGGGAATTTAATTAGTATGTAGTGTGAGATAAAGGCTTAGGATGTCATTTATATGAGATAATGTAAAGTTTGGGAATGTGATGTAGATGGACTTTGTTGGTAATAGAAAAAGGAATGGGCCTCATAGGGATGACAACCTATGCGGCATGGTTGTGAAGAAGGAAGAGTGTAATGGGAATGGTCGGGATAGGCAAAGAGAGCCCTCTGAGGGTGTCGAGTGTCAGAAGAGTCAAATAAAAAGAAGTGCCTTATGTTACATGTGGCGACGTAATGAGGCCAAACTATTCAGTAAAGTTAGTCATTCTAAGAACTCCTGAGCATCTCTTGATGTATGTCTGGCAGGCCCTTTACTTTATTCGAGGATGAGAATATCGATGCCAACCATGAAGTACAAGTGAATGCCATGCACCCCACACTGACTTTCACATAAAATCAGGGACCCATTGGCAAAGGGGTGTGCCGGAGTGGCAGGGTACCTTGCTTCATCAGGGAGGTATGAATCGGATGAAATATGTATTCTAATTTTGGGGTCATGTATTAGGATCCTTTCTATAATGGCTAGCAGACAGCGGGGAGCCCAGTAATGGGACTCTAGAAAAGTACATCAACACCCCGTCTCGTGTTACTCTGACCAAATTCTAGTTATAAATATTCTATTATCTGGGTGATTCCAATGACACCCTAGAATTGTTCCAAATTTTCCTGCTGGTGCACACCCCAGGACCACATACCTAGTGCCAAACAGTGGTGCCAAGGAGGAGATGCATTGTAGTAGATAGCATCATACCAGTGTGTCAATGGGGAATGGCGGTCATGTGGCCGTGAGTTTACTCCCGGACACAATTAGACTAGACTGTTCTGGCCCTGCACTTACAGTGAATACGCCAGAGACAGTCTAGTCGGATTATGGCCTGGTTTCAGCATATTGCATACTCGTGGCCATATACTGCTGTTCCTGGCACTGACACCAGAGAATCCACAGTCCTCACAGTACACAGTGCATGCAATGTGAGGATTCACAAGTCTGCAGTCCCTTATTATAATTTCATGGAAATGCCTACAGGATATTTTGCTCAAACCCTTGGTGATCAGATATTATTTTTAATTAATAATTTGATGGCCAAGAACGTACCAAAAAATGCTATATTAGTGTGGTACCTCCTGTATGACCTCAGGACGGGACAGATCCCAGAGCCCCTAATACATGGCACATTTAGCGCCTCCATGCAGTTGTTTATTTTCTCTACTAACAGGAAATTATTTGTCCAACCAATCAGCAATAATGGAAGATCACATTGGATACTATCTATAATTGACATATTCTCTCTATCCAGGTACATAGATGATGTTCCAGGATTGTCTTACTGAATCCTAGAAATTTGGGGTTGGGGATGCAGAAGCCTTATATCATTCTGTGTACAAGTAAAGGATGTTTGTATTTTTGCCTAGAAATAGCACCTCATCTATCCATGCGCTGTGTCTGGTATTGCAGCTCAGCCACATTTTCTAGAATGGGTTGACACAGGTTGAGACCTCTGCTCTGGAGGGATGCAACATTAACTTTTAGTGTCCATTTCATCTCTCTACCCATACTTACATACGCTAACTTGTACAACTGTTTACTTATATTTTTGATAAATGGGTATTTTGCACATTTTTCTTGCCAAACACCATAATTCTTTTCATTTCTTCCAAGTAAATTATTTGTGAGTTGACGTATTAGCAAATGCAGTTTAGTGTTTTCTGCCATTAATCTGCTAGTAAATAAGAAAGAAAAGGCTTACTAATACGATGCATTAAACAACTTTGCCGAGCTGTGTGCAAATCATCAAGAAGTGAGAATTAAGGAAAGATTTCACAATTGCCCTGGAATATATTTTAGTAACAACTTTCATTTTTGTAAGCAAAATGACTATAACAGTCAGCAGAAAAAGCAGTTGATGTAAGCAGGGTTTATGGGGTTGTTTTTTACATACCCATCGGACTATAGGACTCACCAGACCATAAGACGCACGCAGGTTTTAAGAGAAAATAGGGGAAAAAATTAGGTAAAAAATGTGGTCATGACTCACTGTAAGCATGTCCCCAAATGATGTACTAATGTCCCCATTTTAGATATGTGTGCCACATCCAGGTATATGTACCCCATCCAAGTGTAGATGCCCCACCAGATGTATCCAATCAGGTATACATGGCCTCATCCAGGTACATATGCCCCATCTAGGCATATGTGCACATCCGGTTACATTCCCCATCCAGGTATATATGCCCCATCCAGGGTATATATGCCCCATCCAGGTATACATGTCCCTCAACCAGGTACATAATCCCCTTCCAGGTATATGTGTCCCATCCAGGTATACATGTCTCCCATATATTTATATATGCCCCATCCATGTATATATGCCTCAACCAGGTATATATGCTCCATACTGGTATATGTGCCCCATCTATGTATATCTGCCCTATCTAGGTATGCCTGTAACCCATCTAGGTATATATGCCCCATCCAGATATACGTGCTCCATCAAGGTATATATTCCCCATCCAGGTATATATGCCACATCCAGGTATACATGTCAAATCCAGGTATATGTGCGCTATCCAGGTCTATATGCCCCATACAGTTAAATATGTCCATCCAGGTATATGTGCCCATTCAGGAATATATGCCCTATTCAGGTATACGTGCCCATCCAGGTATATATGGTACCATAGTGTTGTATATGCCCCATCTAGGTATATATGCCCCATCCAGGTATATATAGCACCATAGTGGTATATATGCCCCATTTAGGTATATGTTCCCCATCCAGGTAGATATGGCCCATATCCTGGTATATTTTCCTCAACCTGATACGTGGGCCCTCATCACAGTGCACTTAAAAAAAAATTGAAGATTATACTCACCATCCGTCGTTCCCCTGCAGCTCTACAACATCGTCTTATGTGTTCTCATGTTGGTGGCTGATCAGTGTGTGAGTGTGCGGCGATGACATCACTATCATGTGCCCCGCTCCACACAAGCTGTTAGTAAAAGAAGACAGGAGTAAGTCGCGGTGCTGCAGGGGAACGACAGATGGTGAGTATAATCAATGATGATGCGTGGGAAGCAGTGAATATCCACACATGGGTGATCACGTGTGCCAGCTGTAAAAGAAGATTTAATATGTGCTGCTCCCCTCACCCATCATCCTGCCCACCTCTCAGTGCTGCCTTTAGTGCTGAGAAGTGATGGGCAGGGGAGTGAGGTGAATATTAAATTAACTTGTGATCTCCAGCAGGCGTTCCTAAAGCCTGGTCCGGCCTCCAGTGACCATTGCTCCACTGCCACCCCTCCAACACAGTACACTCAGGTACCGTTTTAATTTCCTGAGATTTTCTGAGACCTTTGGGTTTTCATTGGCTGTAAGCCATAATCATCAACATTAACAGAAATAAACACATGAAATAGATCCCTCTGTGTGTAATGACTCTATATAATATCCAATAAGGTAGATAAAAAAGCCAGTGGCACTCACCAAAGTTGATCTTCAATTCTTTTTAATTCCACATTACATGTGCGGAGTACAAAGAGAGGGGGGAGGGAGGTGCTGCAGCGAGGACGACGGTAACCGTTTCGCGGTTGATCTGCCGCTTCTACGGGTCCTGACAGATGTCAGGACCCGTAGAAGCGGCAGATCAACCGCGAAACGGTTACCGTCGTCCTCGCTGCAGCACCTCCCTCCCCCCTCTCTTTGTACTCCGCACATGTAATGTGGAATTAAAAAGAATTGAAGATCAACTTTGGTGAGTGCCACTGGCTTTTTTATCTACCTTATTGGATTGACTATTCTCACTTATAGTGAGCACCCCAAAGTGCTGGATTCCTTCAGTCAGTCATAATGTATGGAGTTGCACAAACCTTTATGCACGGATAGTGCCCAGTTTTCCTCTCTGCATACAGACTCTATATAATATATGTGTTTCACTTTTTATATTGAATTACTGAAATAAATTAACTTTTTCATATTCTAAATCATTGAGATGCACCCATAGCTGCACCATCAGTTCGGGTCTACAGTGTAAAGCACCACTCCAGCGGGTCTTTTTCAGCGCTGGAGTGGTGCTTTAAATATAAGTCCTCTGCCCATGTTCTGATACTCTCTGCTGGCTTCATCCTTTTTTGGCGCTGCTCTGATCTTGAGCACCTAACGTCTAGCCATGTCACAACTCTATGAGAGCCAGAACGAGGCTCTCATAGTCTTGTATTGATTCATTACTTCCGCAAGAGCTGCTGGCAGGTCAAAAATCACTGGAAACTGACCGGCAGGTTGCTGGAAACAAGACGATAGTGAGTATAAGCCCAGGTACCGTGGACTTAGGTTTAAAGCATCACTCCAGCGGTGAAGTAAAACAAAATCTGAAGTGGTGTTTTAATGTATTGATTTAGATAAATCAAAATCTTCTCCTAGAAGAGAATCCCTGAATTAATCTGAATCCCCAAACTTCAAGTGGAATGATAGACTTCAATAATGCCGGGTTCAAGTTGCTGTAAGGCCAGGGTTACACATAGAAATCCGTTTTTGGAAGTCCTTTTCATCACCAGTCCGTTTTTTTTTGGGGTGCTTTTTGAGCCTCCTGCACTTCTGAACGTTTTTGGGACTTAGTCATTTTTTCATGAAAAACGCATATGCGTTAACGCATGCGTTAACGCAGATGCCTATATGTGCTATGCGTTAACGCATGCGTTTCCCATAGGTCCCCATGTTAAAAAAACGCATGCGTTAACGCATGCGTTTTTTAACTGATGCCAAAAACGCAGTTTACTGCGTTTTTGGGTCAAAAACGGACAGGGCAATGTTTTGAGCTCCAGAGAAAAACGCACAGGGTGTTTATTACACCCAATGCGTTTTTCTGTCAGTTTTTGGACTTAGAAAAAAAAATTAACAAAACTGAAGCCAAAAACGGACTGAGGGCTTATGTGTGACCCCAGCCTAACTCAGTTTGTGTTTATTTTTCTGAAAGTGTCTATCTTTTAAGGCCCCTTTCACACTAGCGTTTTTTGCAAATTGTGGCAGTCCGGCAGATTTACCGCATCTGCCACTTGCAGCACACTTGTGGCAAGCCCCATGCATTGTCTATGGGACTTGTGGCAAGTACGGTATAGCCTCGGTTCCGGCACTTGCGGCAGTTGCGGCTGCGAAAAAAACCGCGGTCAGCAAGCAGTTTTTTTCGCAGCCGCAAGTGCCGGAACCGCGGCTGTACCGCACTTGCCACAAGCCCCATAGACAATGCATGGGGTGTGCCGCAAGTGTGCTGCAGCCGTTAGGTGGCAGATGCAGTAAATCTGCCGGACCTGCTGCAATTTGCAAAAAATGCTAGTGTGAAAGGGGCCTAAGACAGGTATAGAAACACAGTGTGAACACAGCCTTATCAGTGCAGAGGAGGGCACAGGTTGACCTTCCTTTGTGGGGATCTAGTGGGTATTGTTTCTCCTTATAGTGACTACCATCTTGCGTAGGGAGCAGGGCTGTGAAGTTGGAGTTAGATTCAATATCCATTTTGGTGGAGATTGAGTCGGAATTGTTGTCAGATTCAGGGAAATTGAGGAGTCGGCGTTGGATGTTTGGCTCACTGACCTCACAGCCAAGGTTTTGGAGTCGGAGTCGTGGAGTCGGTGTCCATTTTGGTGGAGTCATTGTTGGATTCAGGGAAATTGAGGAGTTGGAGTTGACTGTTTGGCTCACTGACTTCACAGCCAAGTTTTGGAGTCGGAGTCGTGGAGTCGGTGTCCATTTTGGTGGAGTCGTTGTTAGATTCACGGAAATTGAGGAGTTGGAGTCGGCTGTTTGCTTACCCTCTCCACTGTCCTGGTAGGGAGACTTATTGGCCGTACAACTATTATACTAGTCATGAACAATTATCATCAATTAAAGACACTGGGAAAGGTAAGCCTAAGTATGAAGGAAGCATAGAGAAACATTTTAATTGCAATTTGACCCTAGACTGAGCTATTTTCATTTTTCAAGGTTTTCTTTATCACAGTAATTTACCCTATGATTGAATGGAACGTTGTTGATCTCGTCAATAACACGACTTGCCTATTCCTCCAAGAATTGTTTTGAACATACCTACTCATTTTTCATCAGATCAATAAGATTACTTTTGTTGATCTGCACATTTATATAAGTATTTGATACCAACAATTGTAATCTTCGTCGGTCTTTACAAATTACAATAATCTTTACAAACTGCTGACATCGATCAAACATCTTCTCCAGAAAGTCAACAACAACTTGAATCAAGCCTGACATGGTAATAAATTAGTTTGGTGTGTAGATGACATTTCATCTTTGGTAAGCTCTGAAGATAGATAGTTTGGTCTTAACACTTTCCAGTAAGGGTCCGTCATACTTGGTGACGTTTCAGTGATCCCGACAATGATGCGACCTGGTAAGGATCTCTGGAACGTCGCTACGTGGCCGCTGGTGAGATGTCAAACAGTCAGATCTACTCAACAACACAGAAACGATACCGTGACCCGTATAACGACCTCGGCGGTCATTGGGACCCTGTCACACAGCAGCTCGTCTGACGACTCAGACCTACGTGGCTGAGTTCTGAGTCGCCAACAAGGTCGTTTTTAGGCGTCAAACACACCGATGCATGCTGCTCAGCGGGAAACCGGCGATCAAAAAATGGTCCACGCTATTCCAACAGGATCAACGATCTCACAGCGGGAGCCCGGTCGCTGCTACGTGTCAAAATAGCAAGATCGCTGGCGAGGTCGCCGTTACGTCACAAAACCTGTGACATAGCAGCGATCTCACTAGTGATCCCGCTATGTGTGACGGGGCTTAAGAGTTCGAGTCACTTTGAAGTGTCAAAGTTTTTGTTGTATTTGGCCTATGGGTTCCATCTTTTCAGTTAGCCATTAAAAGATATCAACCACTGAGTAGTCTCAGATTCTAATATTACAACAAAAACATAAAAATAGGTACGTCAGGGACTGCATTATAAACTAGTCGGATCGGTGGCTCCCCGGTGGCTTTTCCACACCTTCTGCCATGGACTGATATGTTTATGCTTGTTTGTGCCCGTAGTCAATAGAGCAGCTTGGTCCCTGAAGTCAGGGCTATGGATTCAGTAAGCCAAATATCTGACTCCAGCTCCTCAATTTCCCTTAATTCTTCATCTACCGATGGCTCATTCCAAGTGGACTCCTTGAATTTGACGTGCGTCCTCTCCTGGACTTGTTGCCTCACTCTTGGGGTGCTGGGAACCACGTCTTTTATCAGATTTCCTGCCCTATCGGGAAGATTTCCTTATTAGCAGAGGCAGAATTACATTGACGGGTAACATCTCTATACACGTCTAATAACACTGGATCCACAAATCAAAGTAGGTGGTGTCACCGCTCCCTCACCCTCTTCACAATAATCCTTTCATGTGTTCATTAGAGTGTATGAATGCTTTTTTTTCCACCTTTAACATGACACTTTTAGCGCAGACAGGGATTGTTAGACTAGGACTATGAAGCTGCAGGTGCAGATAGTGATAGCTGGGGGGGGGGCATAAACAACCTGACAGGTTGCCTTTAACAGGTAAACATGTAGTGGTGAATAATAGGTTAAATTCAGATTTGTTTTAGTTGAAACAGTGGGTAACCACCATTGTAGATGGAGTCACACATCTTGTGTTCTCTACGGCTCGTGTTCTTTCTGACTGGCGGGTTGTCTATCAGTACATACTGCGTTAATATACTGCCATCCGGCAAAGTTTCCTTCATCATGCAGTGTAGTCACCCAACTGAGTAATATGTGCTGTACTTCAGCTACATTCCTTCAGTTCAGCAGCAGGTCAGTCGGAAACGTTGATGCGTCCATGAAATTATTGCACAGATAAAGGTCAGTAAAAAGTGGTCAAAAGAGCGATAAGACTCTAACAACTATCCGAGACGTCCATTGCATTACCTGTCTACACATTAACACAAAACTAAAGGGGTTACTGTATCATTTTATTGCTGATAACTTGAGTATACAGTGGAAATTCTATGTAATAACAATATATTATGTTAGGGTATGACCCAGGTAGTCTACAGCCTGGTGACTCTTGGGTCAAGGTGATTGGAATACTCCAGATCAGATCATCTGTTGTTTCTTCTTGTATTATCTTTTTAATTTTTCTTGGGTCCCTCAGTCCTATCTTTTCTCATCAGTAATCTATAGAAGATGGTTCTGTGAGACAGAATGGATGACATCAATACAACCCATCCATTCTGGCAAAATTGGACATCCATCTGCTTTGTTTGGGGCGTCCCGACAACATCTTTTACTTCCCAATGTGCCTGATACTTTTTGTTTTGGAGGGAGATAAGCCTCCAGCAGAAGTATCTGGGAATAATTTACTATGTATTCTCAGCTGAGCTTGGTTGTGTATGGTACCAGGAGCTGTTAACCAAGAGACTCAGTGTCACGCCCAACAAGTCGAGCTTAAGGGAAAGCAGACCAAAGCACCGATCACTGACCCGGTGGAGCACTCCTGAGCGGCATCCATACACTCTGGGCTTCTGAGCAGGCTCACTGCACATTATGAAGCTGACAGATACACCCGCAGCGAGGCGGGAGATGGAGCCCTGGGGAACGCCCAGGCAGACTACATACTGTAGTCAAGATGCCTAATTAGCATACGGACATGTGAGTGAAGAACTCATTTTTACAACCATTGTAGGACACTTTTAGCTCAGAAAGGGATGATTAGCAGTGGCGTAACTACCGCGGTCGCAGCTTCCAGCCACCCGCCGCAATAGCGCTGGACAAGGAGTGGAGGGAGGACAGGAAGTGAGAGAAGCCTCACCTCCCGCTGCTGTGCCCGCCCCTCCTCTCCTCTGTGCCAGCGGACAGGTACTCGCGCTAGCACCCCCCGCTGCTCAAAATCTCTCACCAGCACAAACACCCTTCCTCCCCCCGCTCCTCAAGATTTTCCACCAGCACCCTGATCCCCCCTCCCCCTTCTCACCTAAGAGGCTCCGGAGTGCAACGGGGCCCGCGTCGCTGAAGTTACGCCACTGATGATTAGGGATATTCAAGGAAGGTGCAGGGATAAGTAGTGATAGGTTTGGGGGTAAAAACAACCTAATAAGTTCCCTTTAAGCTTTAAATGTGCTTTGCAATACTTTATTCAGCAATGGAGTCTTGCATACTGAGCGTGCATATAGGATTGTGCATACAGGCCATGGAGGTTGAGTATATTACTTATTGTTTTCTTTAAAACAATTATACCTGCTGATTCCAGCCCTCCACAGTCGATCCTTGTTTCTTGCACAATTCTTCTGATAATTCTTTTCACTCCTCTGTCTAAGATCTTGCAGGGAGCAGCTGGTCATGGCCAGTTTATGGTGAAATGATGTTCTTTCCACTCCCAGATTATGGTCTCAACAGAGCTCACTTGAACCTTCAGTAGTTTAGAAATTATGTAACCAATGCTTCATTGTGATTTTCAACAATAAGGTTGCAAAGGTCTTGACACAGCTCACACCTTTTATGATGAGCCCAGGGCTATGGGTACTGGGACACCAGGACTGATGGCTTCTTGGATGGGGAATCACGGGTGGTTGGGTTCCCGGTTCCGTGTCCTGGTTATCATTTGTTAGATGGTGGGAAGGGAGGGAATATTTACAAGGGTATGTGACGCCACCGCCACCTGTAGTTCCCGGTAATATTGGTACCGGCGCTGCAAGCCGGCCGCTGAGGTAATGGTGGGTGCGGCAGAGAATGGTACAGCTCGCCACAGGTGGAGCTTTTACCTCAGGGCAGCGGTGGTGGAGGATGATGAGAGGGTGATGAGGGGAGTAGTTGTTGTAGTTCTTACTCCTCTGATGAGATGCTGTTGACGGTGTTGGGGCCCTCCGGGCACCGACGAGAAGAATCACAGAGACAGTTCAACTCAAACTCCACTTTACTGGGTACCGGCAGATGTTTAACGATACACGGTACAGTCTGGTTTAATGGGTGTTTTGTTGCCGATTCAGCGTCCCCATTATGGAGTCTCCAGATGTTCTCTCTTAGTCTTTCGGGGTCTACTTTACTCTTCTCTGTCTTTACCACCCTCGCAGAGCTCTCCCGCCAGTCCTAGGGTCTGTATCTAGTAGGTAGGGTTGTTTCTTTACCGGTATGGACAGGAGCAGCAGGAACGCACTATTTCTCCCGCCACCAGAATTCGGCCCTTTTCCTCTAGTGTCCTGAACCAGTTTCAGTCCTGAGGGGAGAGATGCCTTTTGTGGTGCTAGCGGCAACCCCATTAGTATGGGCCCGCAGCTCGTCGGTTTGCGGTCAGAGGTGAACTACTGACCGCCTTGGCTTCCCGTGCTGCTGGTGTTCCCCAAACGTGACCAGCCGGCTCCAACCAGTACTGGTCCGTTTCCTTCTGTCCTGGGCCTCCACTTAAAGATGGGGATCCCTCCTGTCAGCAGCCTGTCAGGTACGTCCGCTCTGGCTGCCTTCCCAGCACTGTCTGTCTGTGGTAAACTGTCACTCAACTCCTCTTACTACTTCTTCACTGACCTAGGCTCTACACGCTTTTGGGACCTACTAAATTGCCAGTCCCCCCTATACTAGGTGGCCTAGTCTTGTGTGTTGTGTGTAACACGAGACTCCACAGGTTAAACCCTGAACTGACAACTTACAGAGATAACACATTTATTGTCAGAGTGTAATACCTCTCTGTGTCACCTAGTCAGAGGGGCGCCACATTTACCCATCATGAGATGTTTCTTGTGTGGCACATTGATAATGAGACTCATTTTTATAGACCAACTGATATTACAGTATATATACATTTGGCAGGATTGCTTTCTAATTACTGATAGATTTCAGCTGGTATCATGACTTTCCATGGCTTTTTGCACCTTTTTTCTTGATGTGTTCCATACTTTTTCCCTGTGTCATTTCTGATTACATCACCAAATGTATGGACATCTATGGTTTCATTTATTTACCTGTGTGGATTGGATGGGTTGTTACCAACATCTGGTAAGAAATTCATGTCAATAGCACCTTTAGAAATATATCTGCTTACAAATTGATAACATGTTCAATACTTATTTCACCTGCTGCAAATAGTTTTCATTTAAAAAGTGTCTGTGAAAGGTCTAATGAAATAAAAGAATGTTTTGAGTCCGCACCTGAAACTTTATTTTAATCTCATATAACCCCTATAAATGGGTGATCATTTCTATTATATCCATGAGGAATATCACGCTGTAACTATTGCTCTTATGTATTCTAGCATTGACAGTCCAGGTCTCATTGTAAGTAACATGGCAGGAACTCTGACCGGCGACCGCACAATCTAATTTCCTTGTGTGATGAAGGCATTGAAATTCAATCCCCAGTTCCAGAGTAGCTGCATTGCAGAAGACGGGTCTCCGTGTTATAATTGATATGCGTCATACTTACACATGAGGCTGACACCCAAGATGTAACACAGCGCTAATAACCTTTCACAATCAATAATAGGCAAGTGATGCAGAAAGGTCACAAGGACCATGAACAGTACGGGTACATCAGAGACATGAGCTATGGGTCTTCCTACAGAGGAATGACATGTCCTCCAGCACATCTAACATGATGTATGGAAAAAGATGTGATTGGCGACCATGGTTGTGACCTAGGACATGAAACCAAGCACAAATCAATGAAATGTTGTACGTCAACTGAAATACCATTAAGATGATTGCGGATATGTGATGAGGAAGGAAAGTTGTCATAGATACAAGGGTAGGATGGGTGTGAATTCTTTAAATTATTATTAGTTTCTTTAAAAAAATGAAGGTCATTGTTGTAAAAGTACCGTATGTGGATATAAAATCCTCATGTCGAGTACCAGTGGACTATTTCTTAAATTGCAATAGATCTAGAGCATGACAAAGCAATCGTTATCGCACAAGTAGCAACCTATTTGTTAGCTGACACAGATATTATCATATGGGTATAGTGGTATCTTGTACTGTATGTGCCTGGTGCTGCGTCTGTGTATTCAACATTCAGTTCCAGATGGAGCCACACAACATCTGAAATAGATGTGTTCAGGGCTGTAGTAAAGGAGGGGTGGCACTCTAGTAACAGAGTGCCGTTCCTCCTACAGCTGTGCGTCTTCCTACAGAGGAATGACATGTCCTCCAGCAAATCAAACATGATGTATGGAAAAAGATGTGATTCCTGACCATGGTTGTGAAATAGGACATGAAACCAAGCACAAATCAATGAAATGTTGTACATCAACTGAAATACCATTAAGATGATTGCAGATACATGATGAGGAAGGAAGGATGTCATAGATACAATGGTAGGATGGGTGTGAACTATTTGAATTATTATTAGTTTCTTAAACAAATGAAGGTCATTGATGTAAATGTTATGTGGATATAAAATCCTCATGTTTAGTAACAGTGGACTTTTTCTTAAATTCCTATAGATCCATTCAATGAAAAAGCAATTGTTATTGCACAAGTGTAGCAGCCCATTTATTAGCTGACACAGATATTATCACATGTGTGTAGTGGTATCTTGTACTGCATGTGCCTTGTGCTGCGTCTGTGTATTCGACAGGCAGTTCCAGATAGAACCACACAAAATCTGAAATAGATGTGTTCAGGGCTGTAGTAAAGGAGGGGCGGCACTCTAGTAACAGAGTGCCGTCCTTCCTATGGGTTTTCATACAGAGGAATGATATGTCCTCCAGCACATCTAACATGATGTTTGGAAAAAGATGTGATTCCCGACCATGGTTGTGACCTAGGACACGAAACCAAGCACAAATCAATAAAATGTTGTACGTCAACTGAAATACCATTAAGATGATTGCGGATACGTGATGAGGAAGGAAAGTTGTCATAGATACAAGGGTAGGAAGGGTGTGAATTCTTTGAATTATTCTTAGTTTCTTAAAAAAATGAAGGTCATTGTTGTAAAAGTACTGTATGTGGATATAAAATCCTCATGTCGAGTACCAGTGGACTATTTCTTAAATTGCAATAGATCTAGTGAATGACAAAGCAATCGTTATTGCACAAGTAGCAACCTATTTGTTAGCTGACACAGATATTATCATATGGGTGTAGTGGTATCTTGTACTGTATGTGCCTGGTGCTGCGTCTGTGTATTCAACATTCAGTTCCAGATGGAGCCACACAACATCTTAAATAGATGTGTTCAGGGCTGTAGTAAAGGAGGGGCGGCACTCTAGTAACAGAGTGCCGTTCCTCCTACAGCTGTGCGTCTTCCTACAGAGGAATGACATGTCCTCCAGCAAATCAAACATGATGTATGGAAAAAGATGTGATTCCCGACCATGGTTGTGACCTAGGACACGAAACCAAGCACAAACCAATGAAATGTTGTACATCAACTGAAATACCATTAAGATGATTGCGGATACGTGATGAGGAAGGAAAGTTGTCATAGATACAAGGGTAGGAAGGGTGTGAATTCTTTAAATTATTATTAGTTTCTTAAAAAAATGAAGGTCATTGTTGTAAAAGTACCGTATGTGGATATAAAATCCTCATGTCGAGTACCAGTGGGCTATTTCTTAAATTGCAATAGATCTAGTGAATGACAAAGCAATCGTTATTGCACAAGTGTAGCAGCCTATTTGTTAGCTGACACAGATATTATCATATGGGTGTAGTGGTATCTTGTACTGCATGTGCCTGGTGCTGCGTCTGTGTATTCAACAGGCAGTTCCAGATAGAACCACACAAAATCTGAAATAGATGTGTTCAGGGCTGTAGTAAAGGAGGGGCGGCTCTCTAGCACCAAGATTGTTCTTTGTTCTGCTGGTTTCCATGTTATGAATTATAGCCTCCACTACTGATCAATATTGGGTCCCATCTAGCAATGTTAACTGTGACCTAGTAATGGTCCACTAAAATAGGCCGATCTTGACCCATTAACAATTACTTATCGACTGTATACAAATCCCTTGATGCTCGTTTACTGACCTGTTTACACAGGCTGACGAATACTGGTGGCAACAGATATTAAGTGGTCTCCATACAGGATCCCTGTTATTAGCGGCATTGCCTTGTTTATACACAGTGATGTACTGCCAATAATGGTTATTTTTATGCATAAAACAATATAATCACTCAATAAATGAGCATTTACATCATTCATTGTATGTTTGCCATCATGTTTATTCTGGCCGATAATCACAACAAGCTTTGTTATGAACACTCATTCATTAATGTGGTTGTGCCACAAACAATTGTATATTTTAGTTACTAGATCTTAGAATAAATATATGTTACACAATTGGATGTGTTAAAAAAATGTTTATGTCCCAAATTGTACATTTTAATTACTAGATCTAAAACTAAATATATCATGACTTCCACAATTGGATGTGTTAAGAAAAAATGTTCCTGTCCTGAGGTATTCTTAGAAATGTGCCACTGTGTACTGTATGTTTCCAACCATGGAGGAACAGGTGGGATATACCACAGCTCCTGGGCAGGGCAGGAAGTTAGAGAGTATACAGACATTACAGCCGGGGATCACAGAATATAAGAGTATACAGACATTACAGCCGGGGATCACAGAATATAAGAGTATACAGACATTACAGCCGGGTATCACACAATATAAGAGTATACAGACATTACAGCGGGAGATCACTGAATATAAGAGTATACAGACATTACAGCCGGGGATCACAGAATATAAGAGTATACAGACATTACAGCTGGGTATCACAGAATATAAGAGTATACAGACATTACAGCCGGGATCACAGAATATAAGAGTATACAGACATTACAGCCGGGGATCACAGAATATAAGAGTATACAGACATTACAGCTGGGTATCACAGAATATAAGAGTATACAGACATTACAGCCGGGATCACAGAATATAAGAGTATACAGACATTACAGCTGGGGATCACAGAATATAAGAGTATGAAGACATTACAGCCAGGGATCACAGAATATAAGAGTATACAGATATTACAGCCGGGGATCACAGAATATAGGATTATACAGACATTACTGCCGGGGATCACAGAATATAAGAGTATATAGACATTACAGCCGGGATCACAGAATATAAGAGTATACAGACATTACAGCCAGGGATCACAGAATATAAGAGTATACAGACATTACAGCCGGGATCACAGAATATAAGAGTATACAGACATTACAGCCGGGGATCACAGAATATAAGCATGTTATATACAGTATATATATATATATATATATATATCATGTTGCCAATGCCCCTGATGAGCCTCTCAAGGGAGCTATGAGAGGCGAAACGCGTCGGGCGGATGTTAGCTATAATAAGCCATATCAATGGCTATTTATTGATGAAATTATCTATGTCTGCACGAAACGTAGGACCTTGAACGGAGGGTGGGGTTGGACTTCTGACATAAGGGACGATAGACACACACTGGGACGACCCAGAAACTGGGTTTGAATGACTTAAACCACAACGGTATTTGGTCTGCAGCCCTTTTGGAGACAGATTGTGTCCAGGGGCCATCATCCCTCTTACCGTCCTTACATCTCCATACAACTATATATCGTCCTCCAACTGAGACAGACCATGTCATTGTACCTCACCTGCAGATATTGTGTGTTTAGTTGTTAAGAGGGGGTGGGTTGTCTATGTGAAAGCACCAAACACTGTCTCACAAATACACACAGGATTTTTAATTGAATAAAGTAAGAAATCAAAAACAAGATAAAAGTTTATCCCTCTTTATTTATAATGTAAGCCTGGATAACTCATAAACCAATCCTCGGTGAAATCGACGCCTTTTAGTGGTCGCCTGATTTCAGAGCAGTGCTCTGAAACCAGGCGGACGATCTGGGGTGATGTGCACACACCGCCCCATGTAACCGGCCGCCGGCGACCTGACAGGTGATGGGAGCCATAGGCTCCCATTGTACTGCATCGCCGCTGGGGCTTTGACACACCCCGGCGGTGATGCCGCCTATCAGCTCACCGGTGCATCGCCGGAGGTGTCTCACCTTGTAAATGGGGGGTGGCGACGCCTAGCAGGGCGCCAAAAGCCCCGTTTGACAAGCCCCTAAGAGTTCTCAAGACGATCCATGTCTGACCCATAGATTTTAACAAGTCACTTACCTATTAAGAAAAAAATGGATTTCTCAGAAATATTACATTGGATCACATATATTAAGGTATCATTATATTCCACTTCCTATGACCTCATATAGATGGCTTAGGAGGGTTGATCCTATTGACATCTTCCCTTTAAGTTGTTAGGTAACTGTCTTGATTCAATCAATACTTGTGTCATGAGTTGACTGCTCAGGAGTCTATGGCATTTTAAACTTGTTTATTTATATTGTACTGAAAAGGGTTAATGCCAGTTTTCCTATGTTGGTAAGCTGCTGCTGTCTAGATAAGGTGATGAGATTTGATGACCACTCCCCCCACCCTTTAAACAGTCTCATGACCCATCACTTAACACCATTGAAGAGTTCATTCTCAGCCTGAATATCGTGCATTTGGATGTCGTGTTCAGTTGTTGCTACAGTTCTTCCTAGTGCCGTCTTTTCTCTGCCTTGGAGTTTGGCAGCAGATATCAAGTATCCTTGTATCCTAAAGGCCCCTTTACACGCCGCCACAGTGCCTAGCAACAGGTATCCACCGCACGTGCACCGCGACGTTTTTGACGGTGGATACCGATCGCTGATGCCGCATATACACGCCGCCATTGCGTTGTCAACTGAAGGTATCTTTATTCCCCGGGAAGTTCCGACAATCCTGCGGCTTACTTCCTGTTGAATACCTTTGCTGCTTCACATGCCGCTATCCACAAAGGAATATGGGCGTACATCTTTCACGCCGCAAGTACATAGGCGTAACAGAGTTGTGTATTCCGTGACGCTAATACTCTGATTGGACAACGCAATAGCGTCATGATTGGCCAGCCTACGCAGGAAGGCTGGCTATTACATGACGCCATTCCAATTGTGAAGTGTGAATGGACTGCTCTTTAAATATGGCGCCCTGAGAAGGGACAGCCAATGGTTACACAGTAGCCCCCACCAATGATCGCTGATGGGGCGTGGTATCCATGACGCTGTGGCACGCCCCTGTGAAATCAATTTCCATCCCTGTGCCCCGTTTACACGCCACTACCATGGCAATTGTGCCTTTGTGTTGCCTTTGGTTTTTGAGCACGGCTCAGCAACAGGTATCTGAGTCAACTGCAGGACACCGGCAGGAATTTCCCTTATTTACACGCCGCCATTTCGTAGCAATTTCATGGCAACAGGCACAAATATCCCCAATGCCAGGCAGTTGCTACCTTGTAGTGGTGGTGTGTAAAGGGGCCCTTAATGTTTTTTTTCCTCTATCCACTATCACCCTCTCTGTTTGTTATTTCTGCAGTGGCGAGGCTAGTATCCTTGCCCGCACATGCACTAGCCAGGCACATGACGGTGGCGGGGGGAAGGACCTGCTTAGAGCTGTTAAGGAAGGAAGGGCCAGACACAGCTGAGTCAGGAGGTGTCCCCATTCCCCCTCCCTATGGTTAGGGACTTCCTTCTCTATTCCATCCCGCTGTCATCTGTCTTGTGCATGCGGTGGACATTTCCCCTCTCCACACTCAACAACTTGACTCCCATTAACGTTTTCTGAATGGCTTTCTTTGATCACAAATTCACATATTGCCCAATTCTTGGATGAAGCATACTTATATACACTCGGCTCCTTCTATCGGAGCTAGGCACCATGACTTTTTAATATCTTGGCCTGCATCCTTCTCGCTGCCACTGAGTGATGGTGATAAGGTTAAACATACACCAGACTTTAAGCTTGGAGAGACAGGAGAGTGAAAGGAATAATCAATATCTCTCCCTCCTACGCTCCGGCCGCAGCTCTACACCCGTTGATTCATTGTGTTCTCACCTTCTGGGGTCTCGTCCTATCGATATTGTACCCTTTTGGTTACATGATTGCACTCAAGCGCTTCCCACCGTTCAATTTCATCTCTTTGTGTCAATCTTAGAAAAATAATATACAGCCTCATCGTAGAAACATAACATACGGCTTCATGAGATTCAAGTTTGGTATTTACAGGTGCGATGCAAAATGTTACCTTAATGTTCCGTCTCCGCATAGAACGACTTTGTCACCGCTCCGAGTATTTTAATCAAGGATAATAAGAATGATGGAAATTATAGGGGTCTGGTATTTCCATGTAGCCGCACCACTTCTCAGGTATACATATTAAAGAATAACATGGGTATTATGATTGTAAGGAAAGCGGAGCTATTTTGTGACTTGCAGGTGGTTTGCATTGTAGATGTGAAAGTTGCCCATAACTTATGTATGAGTGTTGCTATCGTTGGCTACACCAGGTGCTGCTTAATTCAGGATGAGCACATCTTTATCTAACTCTTTAGATACTTACATCTTTCCTCTTTAAAGGGAACATTTTCCTTTTAATTCAACATGATGTTGAGACCCATGAGGTCAGATCGGTGGTTAAGTCCCCATCTGACCAATAACATTGGGGGAAGTTAGGAGGACCTTTGGGGTGCAACTGGGACATTCCACAGGTTGAAGGGTACACAACAGTTGTACTTCTATGTCCTGCAAGTGGCCAGGATTAGTGCCATACAAAGACGTACTGTAAAGTAATTGCGATGCTCAACCAGCAATACGGCTCCCTCAATCTAAGAAATGTAAGAGACTTCTAAAGATGAAAGGATACCTACTAATCAAAATTTATGGCATATCCTAATCCTAAGGGTATGCCAAACCATTGTGTGAAGGGAAAACCCTTTTAAGGCTGAAGTCACACTAGCGTATGTCTCATGCGAGGATCACATCGCAGAGCCCGGACTGGCCGCCATCTCTCCTCTCCTGACCTGAGCATGACAGCTGCATAGAAATACATGAAGCTGTCATGCTTGGGTCAGAAGAGCTGACAGCCTGTTTTGGCATTTGCGTACAATCTTCATTGTCCCTGAGGAAGGAGCATGGTAACGCTCCGAAACGTGTCATTGGAGTCATACAGCTATGTAACTCCAGCCTAAGACCGTTAAGAGCATTGGATATTGAAAGTCATTGATTACTGTGAGAAGCTGGCCATAGACTAAAGACTGTTGGTTCAATGGACATAGAGTGGACTTTTTTACAGCACATAGCACAAGTTACATCAGTATTATTTATGTGTTTTATTGGAGGTTTGCTTGCTTGTCAGTTTAAGGTACACAATTTAGAAAGGAGGAAGGTGGGGATGTAGCAGAGTGTCACATCCAACCTGATTTCATAGACCATTACGATTCCATGTCCTGGGGTGTTGTTTGTCTTTTGTTCCTCCTTTGCTTTC
Source organism: Allobates femoralis (assembly GCA_033576535.1). Lineage (NCBI taxonomy): Eukaryota > Metazoa > Chordata > Amphibia > Anura > Aromobatidae > Allobates > Allobates femoralis. The sequence goes on along the minus strand of JARQOC010000011.1, from coordinate 211,643,278 downwards.
CTTTGCTTTACTGGCTGAAGACGTCAGTAAGCGTATTACACTTTGAATTAGATTTACCTTATGGTTAAGGGGGTTGGGTGTGCTTATCTATACCCAACTAGGGGGCTGATTCCAAGAAAAAGGCAGAAAAGAAGAAGACACGTGTTTAGGGGAGGTTACTTGGTGCTGTAAATTGGGAGGGAGAGGATCAGTGCTGAGGCCAGGTCCTAAAGCTTATGGATGGAGTTTAAACCTGTTGTGATATCAACCTTCTGGATTTTAGGAATAATACTAAGGACTATTCTTGCCGACTGAACCTGGATACACTTTCTACGGCTGTGATATCTACCATCTGGATTTTAGTAACTTCTTTAAGTACTATTTTCAGCTGGTTTTTGATCTTGTAGACTAGGGGCATCACATTGTGCCATCTACTAGGAGTTGCTATAATATAGATGTATGGATGCAAATAAAAATTGTTGCATTGTTAACCTGCCTTGGTGATTATTACAACGCAGAAATTCAGATCTTCACAATTACAGTAGCTCTTTCTCAACAACAGGTGATGCAGCATCATTAAAGAGCGTAGAATGACTGTTCAAACCAAGTGCAGGTGCTCTGTGCATTATGGTGGAGCCAAACATTTCAGTCCACCCAACCACCTCCTTGTTTTCCAACTGTTTCCAACCGTCTTTGGCTCTATGAAGCCAGAACTGTGAAGCAAAGAAGAGGGGAAGGTGGTGATGAAGGGGAAACAAGCAAGTGGGAAATATTTTGTTACACCATGATGCAACAAGCGCCTGTACCCAATATGAACAGTCATTTAGTGGTGACAGGATTTTTTTTAAAGAGGATATGTCAGGCCTCCTGAAATGTCTGTTTTCTTAAATACTCGTAGTCCCATAATATAACATAGTATAACAATTCTGAAGTATCTGTCCTTAGCACTTTGCATTATATAATATATGCATTGTACATTATCGCAACATTTCTCTTGGAATTTTATAAATCAATTTACGACTGTGAATTCCCATTCTCTTTGTAATAAATGGACAGTGGCAATGCAAGTCCTAACTAGGACCAGCCTTCTATTAAGAGGATGAACAATGAAAAACTACGGTATTTTTCGCTTTATTTAAAATGCACCGATTATAAGACGCACCCCCATATTTGGTGAAGGAAAAGAGAAAAACATTTTTAATGTTAAATAGGGTCCGTCTTATAATGCCAGTGTCCATCTTACAAATCATACATAGCCCCACCTGTGCTGCCACTTGGCCCCCTTTGCTGCCACATAGCGCTCCTGTGCTGCCACATAGCCCTCCTTGTGCTGACACATAGCCCCCTCATGCTGTCACATAGCCCCCCCTGTGCTGCCACACAGCCCCCTCGTGCTACTACATGGACCCCTCATGCTGCCACATAGCCCCCCTATTTTGCCATATAGCCCCTTCATGCTGCCACATAGCCCCCTATCCCGGATATGCCCCATCACTGTCTATGCCCTACTGCCGACGCATACAGTAAAATAAAAAATGCTGTTACTCACCCTCCGTTGCTGGCTCTGTGCTTCCAGCTCAGCGTCATCTCTTCCTGCGTCTGTGATTGCCCGGCATCGGATCATGTGACCAGGGTGCACAGTGATGACATCACTCTGGTTACATGATATGATGCCGGGCAGCCACAGACACAGGAAGAGATAATGCTGAGCTGGGAGCACGAAGCCAACGATGGAGGGCGAGTAACAGGTTTGCTTTTTTACTGTGCGCTTTGGCAGGGGGGAGGCATATAGAGTGACGAGAGGGAGGGACATATCCAGGATGGAGGGGTGACTGCAGGAACAGGTAATATGCGCCACTCCCCTGTTCACATCTGGTTTTCAGCACCGAGGTGATGGACAGCGGGTGCAGTGCACATTATATGAGTATAATTAGCGGGGACACGTGACCTACCGCTGCCTCTGCAGCCCACAGCCAGCCCCCGGACACTGCTCCAGAGCGGCTCTCCCCCCTACAATACAGAAACGTATTCAGATTATAAGGCGCACCTCCCACTTTTCCTCAAAATGTAAGGGAACAAAAGTATGTCTTATAATCCAAAAAATACATATGTTACAGCCATTGCATGGTACAACATAAAAGACAGAACACACCAAAATGTGCTGAATTAAAATGTGTAACAATCAGCTTCTTTGGCTGACCACCATCTACCCGTAAGACCACCAAGGCTTGCCCTTTATAGTAGGTGCACCAGTTCACAGATGAAGCAGAACTGTATTGTAGGTGTTATATAATTCTCGTTGAGTAAAGGAATAGTGAAGATAAGTTTCTATGACTGATTTAACTGTCTGAAAACATAGCAATGTTTGTCAAGGGAAATAATTCAGCTACTTCATGCTTGCCTTTTTTTTGTCATCCAGGAAAGGCCAACAACAATGTCCAGTGGGATGAGGACTCCTTGGAGTATATCGCTGCCAACCCAGTGAAGATAGCCTTTGTCTTGGTTGTTCACGGAAGAGCCTCTCGACAACTCCAGAGGATGTTCAAGTCAATTTATCACAAAGACCATTACTACTATATTCATTGTGACAAGGTACGGGTCTAAAGCTCATCCCTGTCACTCACCGCAGACCAATGGAGTTTTTCTAATAAGTATTTGCGGCCTATAAACACATACATAACGTTAACAAAGAAACTATCCTAAGGGTAAAATCGATCTGTGCGCTCTTGTCCATCTATCCTTGATCATCTTAGTCTTGTAGTTGTCAGTACAGTTCTTTCTGTAGATCCTCAAAGACTAATAGTGAATGCAGAGCCCCTGAGTTTTCTGGGACTATCCTATTCTTGTGGTTGCAGTCATTGCTAACGGAAGTCTACAGTAGGATGAAAAGGAATGGGTTTTGTCTAATAATTTCGGAAGTGAGTAGATCTATTTTATACATGATGTTGGCATTACTGGGATAGATTGTTCTAAATATGCAACAGAGCAACAACCCCAATCTACATCTGGGCCTATCCTCATGTCTTTTTTGGGACAATGTAGTTGTAGAACCTTCCTTTGCAGTTGAAATTGCATATGCAAATTGTAACTTCAGTGAGGATGTAGACAAACTCTAATACCACCCAATAAAGGTAGCAATCCTAAAAGTCATAATAGACTCTTTAACAAGCCTTTTAATGTGACTCAGGATTTGTGCCACATCAGAACGCCAAACTGATCTAATCTGGTACAAATCCTGAGTCATATTAAAAAGCTTGTTAAAGAGTCAATTATGACTTTTAGGAATGCTACCTTTATTAGGTGGCATTAGAGTTTGTCTACTTCCTCACTGATTGACATTTGCATATGCAATTCCAGAGCTTTAATTCCTCACCGCGCTAACGAATACACAAGGAGAATAGCTGTTCACCAGACCCAGTTGAAAGTGTTCATCTTACCAACACTTTGATCCCAAATTGCCATTCGGAAGAAATAATAACCTAACCACGGAATTATTGGTAACTTTTAGTTTGGGAGCAGGGGAGGGCAGGCTTCAAAACCAGGGTCGTCTACCGATCATCAGAACAGGACACTTTTAGCCCCATTATAAAAGAGTGGCAATGTGCATGAACAACCACCACTCGATTCATTTGCTATGAGAGTGCCAGAGAAAGCCGCGTGCAACTATCCAGCAGTCTTATCGAGAAAGAATGAAGTGGCAGTTTGCCCTGTTGCTTCATTCTACTGTGGATAGAAGTGGCCATTCTTCGTTAGCAGTGAGGAACCCAACAGTTGAAACCCAGCCACCCAATCCAACATTGATCCCCAATCCTGTGGGTAGGTGATGAGTTTTTACAGCCAGAATACCCCTCCCCCAATCAGAATAGCAATACTACCAGGAACGCCCAGCATTGCACACTTTTAGGAGTGATTTTGCTAAGCACCAATTTTTTCACAGTCTGGTTATAGGGCTTACTTTATTTTTAGACACCCTTATTCATAGCAATTGATATATACCACAATTATATAGTACTGGTGTCGCAACTCTACATTATTTTCTCTCTTTCTTTCTGTACAGAGATCCAATTATCTGCACAGACAAGTAGTCCAGTTTGCCAGTCAGTATCCCAATGTCCGTGTCACATCGTGGAGAATGGCTACGATATGGGGAGGAGCAAGTCTGTTATCTACGTACCTGCAAAGCATGAGGGATCTACTGGACATGTCAGACTGGTCATGGGACTTTTTCATCAATCTGAGTGCTGCGGATTATCCAGTCAGGTACAGTTTTTCCTTTTGTGATATAATACTTTATAGAAATCAGTCTAAGGCTAGGGTCATACCAGTGTTATGGATTGCATTCAGGGGGTTCCATCTAAAACTTAGAATTTTTGAGCACTAGTGCGGTGTTACTGGAAAGGCTGATAATACCGGGGAGAGGTGGATCTGTCGGGTCTCCAATGGCCGATCCTTGTGTTCTCTGTGAGATATGTATTGTATGACTGTACCTGTCATACAAATCACAAGAGATAACATTTAAGTCAGGGGTCGTCAACATGTGGCTCAGGAGTGACATGTGGCTCACAGGCTCATGTTGTGTGGCTCGCGACTGTTTTCCAGCTTGGTGGATTGGCTCCAGGTCTAGCAAACAGCTATGAAGAGCAGGTCTCCGGATGGTGACTTTTGTTAATAGCCCCACATAGAAGAGCAGATCCAGATAGGGGTAAGGTAGAAACCCCTGGATCTTAGTATGCTACCTCAGTGTGATTTCTATGGAGAAGGTTTGGCTGTCATTATACCGATAATGGGGGTCACTACTGTGAGGAGGGGGAGCTGAATGTGACTCTCAAGGTCAGAAAAGTTGTCGACCTTATAAGTGATCTTTTCCATTTTTGAGCCCAGTTCATTTTGGCAGCCTTCATAAGAAATATATAAGAACTAGTGACCTTTTTATAGAGGTTATACTATTTTTTTCTAAAGGGGTGACTTATTGATAGGATATGCCATCACTCTATGATCAGGAGGGGTTGTCTCCACTAATCATGAGCATGCAGGAGATGCTATATTCACTTAGGGTGTTTTCACATCTATGAGGTGTCTGCGCTAGGCTGCTCAGCCTGCCTGCGCCAGCGCAAATGAAAGCGCAGGGACATTTAGTGGCTTGGGCAGCCTAGCGCAGGGACGCATAGATGCCCTGCATTTGCGCTCAGCTGCGCTCGGTCCCGCCATTATATCCTATGGCCGAGCACAGCTGAGCGCGCGCTCTGGATAATGAGAATCGCAAGTGAAAGTAGCAGACGCCATGGCGCATGGTCGAGTTTCTTCCACTATATATGTGTGCAAGCCTCGGGATCCAGGTTAAATCTTGACTTCTCTTAGGTCTGTTCAGTTTTGAGCTTCTAAATGTGAAGGAGATTGAGTCTGTTCATGGACAGAGAGCAGAAACCTTGAGAATTGTCAAAGTTCCAATCTCAAAGTGTGGAAGAAAGTTGCATGAGTTCTCATGATACGATGGATTCCCCTTGAAATCTCCACATGAGTAAATACAGTGAGATGACGTTCTCCTTGATGTAGAGGAGGTGACATAGCCAACCAACCATCTACTACTGTATATAATTGCCTAATCGTGTCTGTCTGAGGCCGAAATCGTGCGCCAGCGCTCATTGGTCGCCACCAGCCGTGGTTATCAATGAGTGCAGCGTATGCAAATGAGCCGCCCGTGGAGGTCCGCGGCGAGCCAGCGGAGAGATGACCGGCTGACGCCGGTCATCTCCCGGCTGGCTCGCCACTGACCTCTGTGCTGCAGTAGCTGACCCGCGGCTACCTGCCGCACAGAGGTCCAAGGCGAGCCAGACGGGAGATGACCGGCATCAGCCGTTCATCTCCCGGCTGCTCGCTGCAGTAGTACCCTGAGCAGGATTCAAATCCCCCGTCAAGCCGTGCTACGTCCCTGATTGGTCTCCGCGGCCGGCGGAGACCAATCAGCGAAGCGGCGCGGCTTGGCGGCAAATATGAATTCTGCGCCGCTGATTGGTTGCCACTCTAAGCCTTCACTCCTGTCTACAAGGCTGTCAGTCAGTGTCACGAACTTTACTCCTGTCTACAAGGCTGTCGGTCAGTGTGACGCACTTCACTCATGTCTACAAGGCTGTCAGTCAGTGTCACGAACTTTACTCCTGTCTACAAGGCTGTCAGTTAGTGTCACAAACTTTACTTCTGTCTACAAGGCTGTCTGTCACTGTAACGCACTTCACTCCTGTCCACAAGGCTGTCAGTCAGTGTGACGAACTTAAGGCTGATCGTCAGTGTCACACGCTTTACTCCTGTCTACAAGGCTGTCAGTCAGTGTGACGCAGTTCACTCCTGTCTACAAGGCTGTCAGTCAGTGTGACAAACTTCACTCCTGTCTACAAGGCTGTCAGTCAGTGTCACGAACTTTATTCATAAACATGCATAGAGAGATGATAAATACATATAGCATACATAGACGATAGACACATAGGTAGATGATAGATAGATATCGTATATTCATTGCATTGTTCTTAAATCTTCATAAATAAACTGCATACATATTCTAGAATACCCGATGTGTTAGAATCGGGCCACCGTCTAGTTCATCATAATCGTAAATCAATGAGATTTCTCTTCTCTCAGACCCTATGTGCTCATGGGCTTAGTGGTTTTTTACATTTTCCAGTACTTAAATGAATGAGGTTAAAATTGTAGTCTTGGTTCATTTTAAGTTTCTAATTATTATCATGATTTCGTAAGACTTCATGGGAAACTTCAACCATAAGAGTTTTGTTTTAAGTCCCAACCCAAATAATTAAATTGTCAAAAGAGTTCAAAGGCATTCTAATGTACGTCAGCAGACCATGGTGAGCTATACTGTGTATAGGCACAAAGCTGACAATTACTTAGGGGTTGTAATTGTATAGAGGGGCCAGCCATATGGGGTCTTAACAGTCATGGGCGAAGCAGGACCTCGGCTGCGGAGCAACCCTGGTTTTGTAGCACGCACCATGGCTGGCTCCCCCAGTGCAACAGTTCAGTTCAGAGTCTCCCTCAATGAGGGCCAAAGCAGAAATAGAGTCAATTGAGCTCTGCAACAATTCCTTACTAAAACAGTCTTGAGAAACACAGGCACTCGACATGAACCTAACTTGATTAGGGATATATTCATAATGACAGATTTTGGTGCAGTTCCAGTTCCTCTCAGCTCTCGGCCACGCGGCTCTCACCATGGTATCCCACTGCAAATTCATTTAGTCTTTATTGGCTCCAAGCCAACTCTTCCTGTAGGAAACCACTCAGAGGAACGGTAAGGACCACTTTTCGACAATATTTTTTAGTGCCAGCACTGTAAAGACTCCTACTCAAAGTCTCTGCTGAAGCTCACTACAGCCATACTGGAGGGATCAGCCGCTTCCCGGTCACCATGTCCAACTCCCGGAGTGTAGAATCCAACAAATGGGCCTACCGTTCCAGTGGTTTCTTCTTTTTCTCCTCTCTTGGGGACTCTCCTGCCAGTTCCACACTGCAGGCCCTTTTTCTAGACTGTTTTGAATAAAGAATGTGGTCAGTAAGGAGCGCTAAGACACAAGACCCAAGGGAAAGTCTTCAATGGTTACAAACCTCTTTATTTCAATACCACTACGTGTTTCAACAGCAGACCGCTGTCTTCCACCTTTTCCTCTTTTTGTAGACTGGGCCCCATTCTTAAAGAGTATCAATAATTATTATTAATAACCTTACATAACTGAAGGGGACCGGGGGGTAGTATTTACCTTTAACCACTTGGTGGCTACATACACATAATTAAACATACAACTCGTAAGCACAGAGATAGACAATGCACCCTCCTGAGCGAGGGCAACATTACCCTAAGGCTGGCTTTACACCACAATTTTTGTGATCCCCGGATCAGATTTCGGTCCCATAGTATTTCTGTGGGGCCAGATGGCATTTTTTGCCATCCGGTTTCCATCTGTCCAGGAGGATCCAGCAGAATTCAGATTTTTGTCCCGGACACAAAATCGATTTTGTGTCCGGGGCAAAAAATCTGAAAAAATCGGATCCACTGAGATCCGGTGTTCCCTAACATGGGAGTCTATGGCGTCGGATAGCGCCGGATCCGACTGAAAATCGGATCCGGCTTCCGGACACCGGGTGCTGAGGCTGAGCGAAGGACGGTACTGAATTTCAGCACCCTGGAGAGCTCCCCGCTGACATTTCAGGACCGCAGCTAGCTCCCGCTAGCCACAATTTTGAAATTTCAGCAGGGGACAGCTCCTGAAGCTGCGATCTGCTGACTCCGGCAGAACACATGACCGGAGGGCATATTTGCCCTCCGGTTCAGTTCTGTCCGGGGCTGTCAGGTTCTGTCTGGTGCTTCCTACAAAACACCGAACAGAACCTAATATAGGAAAATCGTGGTGTGAAGCCGGCCTAAACCCTTCAGTCAGACCACCAGCCATCATACATCATCTGATCAGTAGATATGGTGATAATCATAGTAAGTGGGAAAACCCTTGAAGTAGCCAGTAAGACTTCCTAGTGGCTAATTACTAATGATAATCTCCTAATGGGATAGCCCCATTTGGCTAACCCTTGTCTCGATGGCCACCAGTGGATTGTTTATCAATAAGGAATCCCACTGCTGGTATCATCCATTGCCCTGTCAAAAGTAGACAGGTTTTGCTCTTATTTTATTCCCGCTTCTCCCCTGAGTAATCATGATTTACTTTTTCTAAAATCTACCACATAGTTCTAGGGAATATTTTATCACTTATGACCAGGGCTGTGGAGTCATTAAGCCAAGCATCCAACTCCGACTCCTCAATTTCCCTGAATCTGACTCCACCAAAATGGACTCCGACTCCATAAACATGGCTGTCAATTCAGGAAGCCAAACATACGACTACTCAACTTCCTTGAATCTGTCTCCGACGCCACCAAAATGGACACTGACTCCATGACTTTGACCTCTACGACTGTGACTCCACAGCCCTGCTTAGGACAGATCCACTTTTATGACTGACTAAACCAACCCAACAGTCAGAAGTAAACCTGGAAAATGGCAGTGAACACCGTCTTCCATCTTTTTCGAAAGCGCCAACATTTTTTTCAATCTTAGAACAGGACTCTGAATGCCCGATCGAAAGAGAACGATGACTTTGCCCGTGCACCACCCGCTCCACTACTTGTCTGTGGGGCTGCCGGATATAGCTGAAGGCAGCTTTCACTGTCCTATAGACAATGACTGGGCAAGTGGTGTGTGTACACGGTCATCTGTACATAGTTAGTGATAGTCTTGGATCAATCACTATCAATAGCCCACAAAGCAGTTTACTGTCCAAATTCATGTATGGAAACAAGAGCAATCTTCTCTTAGAGCCTTCAAGAAGACTGAATGACCTGAATTTTATACATTTCACTGATACGGAAGGAAACAAGTCTGATACTTTCCGCCATGTTGGATTTACCTTGCTTAAGGCATGTGCCGCTGTGACTAAAGCTGACACCGCAGGCGGTGGAGATAACGTTGTATACAGAGCAATCTGTGCTTTTATCTAATATGTGTAGAGTATAGAAAGCTGTGACACAGTGTGACACTCTTCTCTATAGTCACTGTCTTAAGGAACTGCCTGGAGCACTTCATATGCTCAAAGCTCCCAATAGACTGAGTCTTGAAGCTTACGAAAAGAAGTCATCCTTTATATATATATGTTAAACACCTATACATTACACCTGCAGAGGTTTTCAGATCCTACATTTTGCATAGATATGCTTTAATACGGAGTCGGTGTCCACTTTACAGCTATAAGAACTCCCTCTTTTCTGGGAAGGCTTTACAAGACAAAATCTTGGAGCTATCTTTTGGAATTTTTGCCCTTAACCCCTTCCCGACCCGTGACGCAGCATATGCGTCATGAAAACAAGTTCGTTCCCGACCTTGGACGCATATGCTGCGTCATCGCGGGTTTCCCTTGCTGTGGCTCTATTAACTGCGGTCACTAAGGGGTTAAAGGGATCCATGAGCAGTTCTGTGCCCATATCTATGATCCTGACCTAACAGTCCCTCTATGTTGTAGCTTACATAAACAGATCTGTAGAAGAAGTATTTCTAAAGACCATTAGTTAGGGTTTTGACTTGTCGAGGGGGCATTAGTCCCTCCACTAGCATGTTATCACGCCCCTGTGGGCATGATAATATTCTTTACCCCCGCAGTCCCATCAGCACCGATATAAAGCAGTGTGTGCCCCGCAGTTTTGTGTATCTCAACATTTAGCTTCTCTGAAGCAGGGGGCAGGTGTCCCAGCTTCAGAGAGACTCACTGCGCATGATCGGAAGTCGACACACGTTTGGTCATGTGCACTATGCATCTCTGAAGCTGGGGCGCATGCACCCAATGTCAGTGGATCTCAATGCTGAGATATACAAAGCCGCTAGTACGCGCTGCTTTCTATATTGGTGCTGATGACGCTGCGGTGATAAAGAATGTTATCACACCCATAGCCAAGTTAATCCGCACACATTCCCCCATCTTGCCTTTATAGGCCTTGCTTTTTGCTCTGGAGCACAGTCAAGGGCCTTTTCCAAAGTTATCCTTCAAAGGTGGATATTACAATTGTCCAAAATTGCTAAAGTATTAAGATTTTTTTTCACTGGAACTAAGAGACTTAGGACAACCCCTTGAAAACAAACTTATTACATTCTCCCTTCTCCTGTCTTTCATGAAACCCATCCTCCACCATAAGACTGCCATATAACCAAATAAAGAACCATGATTCATCACTCCAGAGAACATGCTTTCACTGCCCCATAGTCAAGTGGTGGGGGCTTTACACCACTCTATCCATCACTTGGCACTGTGCTTGGTGGTGTAAGACTTGTATACAGCTCTTGGCCATGGAAGCTCATCCTATGAAGATCCCGGGCCGGTCTTTGTACCATATCAGAGTAATGGGCTCAGCAGAGAGTTTATAAACTATGGTCCTCAGCACTTGATGACCCCGCTCTGTAACTTTTTGTGGTTGCTGTGCATCCAGTTCCAAATAATATCACTTACAGGTGATTGTGGAACATTTAGTAGGGAAATAATGTTATGGACAGACTTGGTACATCGGTGATTCCTACCGTGCTTTCCCGATAATAAGCCACCCCCGATAATAAGCCACAGTGGGTGGTAGAGGAGGGGCGGCTGATATAAGCCATACCCCGAAAATAAGCCGTAGTAACGCGTTCATGGTAAAAATATAAGCCATGGTACCATTTTACCGTATATGCATCGGCGCTGCCTGGTTCCCCTCTGTCCCTGCTGTCCCCGCTGTCCTCCAGGGTCTGTGTTGTCCTCCTCTGCCCTCATGTGCAGCCGCTGGTGGCCCCAAGTGCATGGGGTTAATGTTCTGTGTGTCCGCCCGGCCTGACGTCACCGCTGCCCCTGCAGGAGCTCTGATTGGCCAAGCGGCTCCCCAGCATCTGGAGTGCTGATTGGCTCAGCAGCTTGAGTGCTGATTGGACCAGACGCTCCTGCAAGGTGAAACAGCCACACCTGCACCCTGCACCACGGAGGAATCCATTAGGGGAAGCCACCATTACAGTACAAAGTAAGGAAATCACAAAATGTTACCTGGGCTGTGTGGGATACTGTGCTGGGGGCTGTTACCCTCTGGACTGTGTGGGATACAGTACTGGGGGCTGTTATCCTCTGGGCTGTGTGGGATACAGTACTGGGGGCTGTTATCCTCTGGGCTGTGTGGGATACTGTACTGTAAGGGCCTGTGACCCTCTGGGCTGTGTGGGATACTGTACTGTAAGGGCCTGTGACCCTCTGGGCTGTGTGGGATACTGTACTATAAGGGCCTGTGACCCTCTGGGCTGTGTGGGATACTGTACTGTAAGGGCCTGTGACCCTCTGGGCTGTGTGGTTATACTGTACTGTAAGGGCCTGTGACCCTCTGGGCTGTGTGGGATACTGTACTGTAAGGGCCTGTGACCCTCTGGGCTGTGTGGGATACTGTACTGTAAGGGCCTGTGACCCTCTGGGCTGTGTGGGATACTGTACTGTAAGGCCTGTGACCCTCTGGGCTGTGTGGGATACTGTACTGTAAGGGCCTGTGACCCTCTGGGCTGTGTGGGATACTGTACTGTAAGGGCCTGTGACCCTCTGGGCTGTGTGGGATACTGTACTGTAAGGGCCTGTGACCCTCTGGGCTGTGTGGGATACTGTACTGTAAGGGCCTGTGACCCTCTGGGCTGGTGGGATACTGTACTGTAAGGGCCTGTGACCCTCTGGGCTGTGTGGGATACTGTACTGTAAGGGCCTGTGACCCTCTGGGCTGTGTGGGATACTGTACTGTAAGGGCCTGTGACCCTCTGGGCTGTGTGGGATACTGTCCTGGGGACTGTTACCCTCTGGGCTGTGTGGGATACTGTACTGTAAGGGCCTGTGACCCTCTGGGCTGTGTGAGATACTGTACTGTATGGGCCTGTGACCCTCTGGGCTGTGTGGGATAAAAAAAATAGTCATTTTTTTTTCTAATATAAGCCATACCCCGAAAATAAGCCATAGTGGGACTTTTGGGGGTAAAAAGAATATAAGACACTGGCTTATATTCGGGGAAACACGTAGTACAGGATTGTGCCGGTACCAGGGACCCCTTGTTTCTCAAAGGTCGGTAAAGGCATGGCGAGGGGCTGCATTTTAGTATGCACCTGTGGCAATGGCTTTCTGAATGAAATACGTGAATCCAATTAAGAGCCGAGTCACAAAATTTGTGTCCATACAGTGTATATATTATCCTTTACTTATGAGTTATGCATTTTTGTTATTTGCATAATTGTCTCATTTTAAAAGGCTGCTCCTGCCATTAAGTGAAAAGCATCATGTATCAGCCTTAGATAGGCAGCACCATCTAAAGTGCTGATAATCCCGGACTGCGTGTTATAAGCGCACGCCGGTGATTACCACTGCATTGACATACATCCAGCCCGCCTGAGCGGATACACATGTAATCTCTCCCAGATGTTCTACATGAGATGCTTTCAACTTGTAGATCTGCAATACTGTAATTCTCACATGTTAACGGCTGTGGCTAATTAATGAAACATGAAAACACGCGCTAACGGGTAACGAAAGATAGATTCACATGGATGAACAAACCTATTGTCTAGTGATACCTCGCTCTTCACGTTGGATCTGCTGCCTGAAATGGAGCATATAAATAATAGAAAGTAGGTCAAGCACTATTTTTATATGGTGTAACGGTGTGTTTCCACTGTTTGATTCGGTCTCAGCATTATGCCATTGTGTTAGGGATGTTCTGAACAGCACATCTCCGGCACATTCACACAGAAAGGCCAAGGGGGATTTAATTACTGCTGTTTGTCTAGGAATGACCTATTCAGACTTATGGGATGTTCAGATTTAGGCTGACACTTATCCAGGCTCCAAGATCTCCTCTACGCACCCGAGCACCAGGGCTGTGGAGTCGCTAAACATCAGACTCTGACTCCGACTTTTCAATATCCCCCAATCCGACTCCACCAAAATGGACATTGACTCTGACTCCACGACTCCAACTCCATACCCAAGGCTGTGAAGTCAGTAGGCCAAACATCCAACTCTGACTCCAACTTTTCAATTTCCCAGAATCCAACTCCACCAAAATGGACACTGACTCCTTAACCAGGGCTGTGAAGTCAGTAAGCCATATATCCGACTCCAGACTCCTCAATTTCCATGTAATCCGACTCTAACTCCACCTTAAATGGGCACCGACTCCGACTCCCCAAACAAACACAAAGTTCAGCCAGGGTAGTTAATGTAAATCAGTGATCGCGAATCTTGAGATGAGCGGACCAAACTTTAAAGTTCGGATTACTTAAAAAATCACCGAAGTAGGACATAAAACTTCAAAAAACTCACCAAAATTTAGCCATGTCAAATATCCATTGCACCTAGCAGGAAGAGCTGCCAGCTCCACTAGGAGGCAACACAAGTGTCTGAATACCAGGGCCCTAATCCCCTGCAACCTAAGCTTTGGAGTGATTGTGGCACCTGCGACCAGTCATGCTGGGGATTGAGCACTGGTATTCAGACACCTGTGTTGCCTCCCAGTAGAGCTGGCAGCTTCCTGCTAGGTGCAATGGATATTTGACGTGGCTACATTTTGGTGAGTTGTTTTGAAGTTTTTTGGCCTACTTCGGTGATTTTTCTAAATGTTTGGTGGTTTACCCACCAAACAAACATATGGTCAGGAGACATATGGTTAGGACTCGTAAGCGTGAGGGCCCTTGACGGTGGGTTCCAAGCTTACGTTATTTTGGCAAAAATATCTACTAACACCTCACATCTTCATCTATAGTGTTTTGTTGCACCTTTTTATCGCTTTGCAGTTGAGGCTGAGGGGGGCATGTGTCACTTGGATGCATGTATTTGGTGCGGAGCGGCCCGCCTTGTCTAATTGCTGGGCGTGACCAATAGGCTGAGCTCTGACACTGTGCCTCACATGACCTGTGTGACTGACACCCTGTTGGTAACCATGTGTCTATAAATACCACCAGTCTCCTCCCTGTCAGCATGGCTGGTCGCAGGTGCCACAACCGCCCCCATGCTTAGGTTGCAGGGGATTGAGCACCGGTATTCAGATACCTGTGTTGCCTTCCAGCGGAGCTGGCAGCCTCCTGCTAGGTGCAATGATATTTGACATGCCTAAATTTTGGTGATTTTTTTTTCAGTATTCCATTACCAAAATATTAATATTCAAGTTCATAGTTCGGGTACTTCACTTATGCAAAACACTTGCTCTCTATATATTGTCGGAGAGCCAAGCTGCCCAATCAGTGACTTCCAATGAGATTCGGGTCACATTCTGGTTCAGAACAGAACTTTATCTAAAGGACCGACTAACCCGTAGAACCCGAATGTCACAGGTCTGCTCCTCTCTAATCTTGAGTTAAATGGTTGACCACACCACGGCTTCCATCATTTTTCAAAACCAATCCATGGTCAGCCAGGGACTGAAACAAATTGCTAGGGAAATGGGACAATTTATAGTTGCTTGTGTCAAAAGTAAGAGTTTAGGATATTTTAGAAATGTAACTATGCAATTGTGGTGTCTTGTAAGGAATTCCAAAACATAGAATAGAAAAGTAGAGTCAGCTTTTTAAATGATGCTCCAAGAAAGTGTAATCAATATTAACGTCTATCCTAAGGCAGATCTGATTTTCTTTTAGTAAGAGGAAAAGTTCTTGTCTAATCATAATGTATGTTTAGAGTTATTAGCCTGTCGACCATCGGTCATTGTTTCCAAGCCAGTATTCCATGATGTTTAAAGGGACTCTAGTTGGTACACTTTTTTCTCTAAAAAGGCTCAAACTGGTATCCTTCTGGTACTTACCCACTGCCAACTGGTGTCATTTGGTTCTGTGTCCACACCACAGAAATGTTTGAAAATACCCAACCAGTCAATCATTGCCGCAGACGTGACTTGTGTCAGCCAGCAATTGGCTGAATGGGCGCTTCCAACCATTTCAGGGATGTCAAGATATATGCGGAAAATATACTGAAAAGAGAACACACAAATTGTCACATCCATTGTAAGTTGCTTGTAAAATGCCCTCACCTCTCCCTGAAGAAGCAGCGCTAGTCAGGCTCGCGAAACGTGCGTAGGAACGGTTGGTTTTATGTGTTTCGCTTGAGTGGATCCTCTTGAGGTGCTTCCCTTATGGTAAGCCTATATTGGGCACTTATATAACCTCACTACCATTCAGTGTTATAATACCCTTAGATGGGATTTGTAGCTAATCTAACCAACTGTATTTAGGACTGAGCCCTGTGGTATATGTGTGCAACAGTATACAAAATGTTCTTTCTTAATTCATAATCTCAGTGCTCCCTAGGGAACGTGTCATTTAACAACTGGATCCAGGGGAAAAAAAGGTATACTACTGGATGCAACGGGATGCTCCTGCTCCGGTATTATCACTGATCTGCGAATCCCGATCAGGGATAATACTGATGCAGGTGCATCTTGTTGCATCATTACAGGGGAATCCAGGGGGATGCAGGCTTTAGGCTGACTTCACATCACGGTTTTACTGACCTGGTGCTGTCCGGTGTGAACCGGATCAGATTTCGGCCCCAAAGTATTCCTATGGGGCCGGATGGCAGCTGTTTGCCATCTGGTACCCATCTGTCCAGGAGGATTCGGGAGAATGCCGTTTTTTCTCCCGGACACAAAATTGTAGCTTGCTGCGATTTTCTGTCCGGGGCAATAAACTGCACAAATCGGATCCTTCCAGATCTGGCGCGATCCGGCGCCCCCTAACATGGGAGTCTTTGGCACCGGATCCAACATAAAATCAGTCCGGCTCCTGGACGCCGGGTGCTGGGGTGTGGAGCTTCAGCTCGTGGAGAGCTCCCCGCTGACATTTCAGGACCGCAGCTAGCTCCCGCAAGCCGCGATCCTAACATTTCAGCAGGGACAGCTCCCGAGCCCTGCGATCTGCACCCAAATTCCAGGGCAGAAAACGAAGCAAAAACCCCTAGGTTGTGGACTTGATAAAGTGAAAATGCTAATCATAGTATACTTAAAAGTGGGGTTATGAAACTAAATCCAAAACGAGAAAAAGGTAAAACATGCTGCAAAAAATAATTGTTTTCCAGCTACCTTTCCTCCATGTTTACCAGTATAGAAGCAACCCTCTCATTAAGGAGGTGACTTCTCCACCCCTCTCGTATACTGATAACAAAGAACGCGCATTAACCAAACTAACGCGCTGTCTAGAGAGTAGGCCCGATGGCTCTGGGGGTAAATGCAGATTTAATTCCTACAATTAGCACTGGTATCACTGAACACCACATGATTTACATTTTACAGTAAGGGAATAAAAAATTTAGTTTACGAAATTAAAAACAGAACAATTAAATTCCATTCACGTTACATGACAAAGAAAGAGACTAAGCGGTATTTTTTTCCTATTCATTTTCCCTATCAGAAGACATAAGAAAACAAACATATCTGAGTCTTTTGCCCGTGCACAGTTTAGCCTCAGTGTAGGCTTGCAGCCGGGATCAACGAATGGATAAGAAGCAAATGAACCTGCACACTAGAGATATCAACCACCTCTGCTTATGCTTCATCATGGAAAAAATGTTCTTTTAGCAGAGAATACCTCCATAATAGAGAACCCACTAAAGTCTGGAAGCACCATATACTTTGGATTAAATCAGAGTTATACTGGGGTACTGCTGGGTGGACCCCTTAATTTCTGTAGGTCAGAGATTATGGTTTTGTTCATAATTGCCATGAAATCTCTGTCATGTAAAGAGGAACTCCAGGGGGATAAAACATTTTTATACTCTCCCTTCACGCCTACATGATGAAGCAGAGCCGGGGCACTACCATGTTTCAGTGATCATAGAAGTCATTAAATAAATCAAAAGAATAAAAAGCAAGTTATCCCCCCTCTCCTCAGCTGCCCCCCCAATCTCCCCTTCAGGGAAAACCGATCTTAAATTCACGCCCTCAATGCTATGCACGGCCTAGCATTGACAGGGGGTGTATCCGGGACGGACTACAATCTAGGAAGACTCCAATGAATCTGTCCTCA
The DNA here is from genome assembly GCA_033576535.1 of Allobates femoralis. NCBI lineage: Eukaryota > Metazoa > Chordata > Amphibia > Anura > Aromobatidae > Allobates > Allobates femoralis. The sequence continues at coordinate 211,625,700 of JARQOC010000011.1, read as the reverse complement.
CTTATTTCAGGACAGTAATCACCTCATACACTGGAGTGTATGATTCACTGTCCAATCCTATTTGCCCCTATATTCATCACTTAATTTATATTATGTAATGTATGAACAGGGGTGTCCTCCCCTCAAATAGCAATCATGTCACTAAGCAGATATAAATACATGCTGTGATTCTATGCTGTGCAATGATATGATGGTTCATAATGTGTACTGTCATGTATCAGACGAGGAGCAGAGGCAAAGCACTGCATTGATTGATTCAGCACTAGTGATGAGCAGGCATGCTCGGCGTTACTCGTTACTCGCACTAGTATCCCGGTACTCGGGATGCTAGCGAGCACCGAGTATCGCCGAGATGCTCGGACTCTTCACTAATAATTATCTGACACAAATACACAGCTCCCTTCAGTGCACACAGTGAGCTGGCACCTCACAGAGAGGAGATTGATTGTTAGGGTCCCTCTGGGGGGCACAGCAAGGCGTTGTATGCTGCGATGATTTGAAAAAGCCCCTGGGGCCTGTCCACATAATTGACTTACATTGGGCTCAGAGCTCGGTCGGGCACCTGAGCATCTCGAGATGCTCGAACCCAGCATCGAGCACCCGAGCATTTTAGTGCTCGCTCATCACTATTCAGCACTGCCATGGTCACCTCTCCCCCATATTAACTTGTTAGATCCCTATACCCTGAAACTTAAGCACTATGCATGACTGAACTTCTCTGTCCCCAAAGGGAGGGGTGAGAGCTGAGGAGCAGATATGATTTTATTGATTTATAATCGATCTATAGACCCTAGAACTGTAGTGCCCAGCTCTGCTTCATCATGTAGGAGGGCAGGGACACTATAAAAAATGTTATCTCCCAGGAGTTTTTGCAAGAGACCCTGTTAACATCTACAGTGATGGCCACTAAGTATTGGAACCCTTGAAATTGTTTTAGTAAATGAAGTATTTTCCCATAAAATTATTGCAATTGCACCTTCTGCTATACACATCTTGTGTGTATTGGATGTGAATTGTAGCGTTTTTGGGAGGCAGGGAACCAGGCACGGAAAGTTCTCAATATCACGGTTTATGATCTGTGTTCGTTACAGTCACCAAAACACATATCTGGGCGCATCCGCACACTTCACACCGTGTGTATCTCCCGACCGCTGACAGGCTCTATCAGCCCCACCAGAGATAATCCCTTCCCAGGACCACTTCAACTTTCCTTCAGAGCTCCTCAATCAGGCTCTGCACTGGAGAAAATCTCACTCCAGACTCAAGGAACCACACCCAGGGTTCCTATGTCCTCTTAACCCCTTCTGCTCTGAGAAGAGGAATCCCATCTAATACCTGGGATGGAGTACATCCTGCGGCACTGGGGCACGCACCCAAAGAGGCACATACCGGTCGCAGCATACCGACCCGGCCGGTGCCTCACATGGAACAATAAAAAAAATGAAATAAATGCTAATTAGACATAATTTAACACAAAACTCTAAAAATGGGCTGGACAAATTGTTGGCACCCCCGACTTAATATTTGGTTGCACACCTTTTGGAATAATTAACTGCAATTAATCACTTCCTGTTACTATCAGGAAGCTTCTTATTCCTCTCAACTGAAATTTTGGTCTCTCATATTTGAAGGGTGCCTACTCCCAACACCAATTTTAAAGGGTTGTCCACTGCTAGAACATCCTTTTCTGGTTCTCCCCAGGTAAAATTTAAAAAAGCCTATACTCCCCTCCCGTGCCGACGCTGTTCTCGCATTCCCGGGGCTCACATGATATTTTAACGTCACGTAAGCCTCACGTCCAGTCACCACCGGTTTCTGTTTCTCCGCCTTCGGACAAATGAGTTAATCAACAGGGAGTAAGCAATGAGGCTGCCAGGCACTTTCTCTTAACTGTTCCTGCATTCGAAGGTGTAGAGACAGAAGGTTACTACATTTGTCCCAAAATCTTGTGCATGAGACTGCGACCCAAAAGCTTCGTACACCTCCCATATGTGATTTTGGACCACTCTTCTTTTGCGAACTGGTCCAGATCACATATACTTGCATAGCGGCCTCCCCTACGGTTCCTCAGGAGAAACCTCTTGATGGCCTTTCAGGAAGCTAGGTCCTTTCAGGAAGCTGATGTTTTTAGTTGTGCGGCTAGAATTTTCCTAGTCTGTATAGGAACAGTACAGTGTGGTTTCGGCTTCCAAGTTGTAGGAATTACTTCTCTCTTTGCCTGTGTTTGAATTAGGTGAGTGCAAGACATCTTTCTGTTTCCCATGCTTAGTGTGAGACACATAATGCAAATATTGAGTCAACTTCTCCCCTCTTTTATCTGGTTTCAGGTGTGATTTTTATATTGCCCACACCTGTTACTTGCCACACATGAGTTTTAACGAGCATCACATGCTTGAAACAAAGTTGATTTTAGAAAGATGTCAATACTTTTGTCCAGACCATTTTAGGAGTTTTGTGTTCAATTTGCTTTTTTATCTCAGTTTTTTTTTTGTGTTGTTCCAATATACACAAAGGAAATATACTTCTGTATGATAAAAAATGTGCAATTGCAATATCTTTATGGGAGAAATACTTCATTTTCTGGAACATTTTTAAGGATGCCAACACTTTCCACCATGACTGTATATCTTGAGGTCAAAAAGGATACGGTATATTATTTTTACATTTATGGCAGATTGTCTTTTTTGCTTTTTATAGGTTAGTAGCGGGAAAGTTGTGAGATTTACCTCCTCCTCTTTCATTGAGATTGTGTTATGGGATCTGTCATGTAGCTGTCTCTTAATCTCCTTCTGGATACATTAGTTTGGTAAACCATGGCATTCAGTCCTCCCGAAAGTGGAAACTTGATAGAAGGGAGTTTAATTGATACCATCAGCTCGGAATGAAATGGAAACTTTTGATGTTAAATTTACAGAACAGAAGGACATACAGAAACACAGGACAGGACCTTACAGGGACACTCCAGCTTGGGCTCCCATGCACACAGCCGAATTAAGAATGTCTTGTATTCAGGGCTGTAACTACAACAGGTGCAGGGGTTACAATCGCACCCGGGTCCTGGAGTCTAGGGGACCTATAGAAAAACACTAATGCAATTAAAGGTTTGCAATAATTGGGGGCCCCATTGGAGATTTTGCATCAGGACTCATGAGCTTCAAGTTACAACACTGCTTGTATGGATACACAATATGGTACCTAAAATTGTGCTATAGGGCTAAAGCCTCCTTTCATACCTTGAGAGCCACATTCAACTTTGTGAGATGGTCACGAACCACTTTCATGAACCCCTCCCTTATAGGCAGTATATTGACATCCAAAGGTTCCCACTTTACCCCACTCAGTATTCCCCTGTCAGGCTCTTACATTTTTACATCCAGCTTTAAGCACTTCCCCCGACTAACAAAATTATCCTAACTCCAGTTTATAATATTTAATTCTCCTACCCACTCATCCCCCCTGCCAGTATATTCATAACCGGATCTTCTCTTTGGTGCGAAGCTACTCACAAGAGTCAACGTCTGGAGACCTACTTTTGTTTCTTCTTGACCTGGTGCTAAGGCACCAACCTCGAAGACAGTCGTGAGCCACAAATTTTGGGCCATGTGGTGCTCAAATCGCAGATTGGGTACCCCATCTCTAGCACAATGTGGCATCCAGAGTTCATTCTTGGCATACTCCTCCTTCACATGCTATATTATGGCATGGAGGTATTGTCTAGTATAGTGTTCCCCAACTCCAGTCCTGAAAAGCAACCACAGTGCATATTTTTCAGATTTCTTTAGCATTGTATAGGTGCTAATTTCATTATCTGTGCAATACTAAGGAAATCAGAAAGCATGATTTGTTGGTGGCTCTTGAGGACTAGAGTTGGAGAACAATTCTCTAGTAGAAGCCAGGACTGTGGAGTCGGTGTCCATTTTGGTGGAGTCGGATTCAGAAAATTGAGGAGTCGAAGTCAGATTTTTAAGAACAACTATAAAAAGGAATCAATAGCGCAATGTAGGGTCTTATCCTAGTAACACAGAAATGATAAGACAGATGTCACTGCTCACCTGGGTCAGTTGTGTGACACACAACTAGTTTGAAGCATATGAGATGGCTGCACAGGATCCACAATCCACGTGTGCACAGTGATATCCAGAAACGATCCCAAAGGGTCAATGTGTGTATGTCCTGCGCTGCCGTAGATGAAGGGACCACAAGGAATCTATCAATGGTGGCTTTATTTTGATGCGTTTCAGAGCGCTTTCCCCACTCCTTTCTCAGGAAATTGATTATTGATTGATTATGGTTGCTTTCCTGAGGAATGAGCCGGGAAAGCGCCCCTTAAATGAGTCGAAATGTAGCCACCATTGCTTGACAGATCATTGTGGTCCCTTCATCATACAGCAGCGTGGATCATACACACATTGTAGTCAGATGTTTAGCTTACTGAGTTCACAGCCCTGGTTGTGAAATCGGTGGCAATTTTGGTGGAGCTGGAGACAGATTATGGAAAATGGAAGAGTCGGTGTCACACTTGGGAGGTAAGTGAATCAGTATCAGGTAGGTGAATTGGGCAAAAGGGGGTCAGGAGAGCCTAATCTGACCCTGATGCTGGGGTCCCTGGCTCGCCCTGATCTTGAGGTACCTCTGATGGTGAGGAGTTCCAAGCCGCCACCCTGTACCCTAAAAATCCTGATTAGTCCTAGGCTGAGGGCCCCTACTTCCACCCATGGGTCACCCAATCATAGCTTCTCCCAAGGAAAGAACTTTAGCCCAGCAGCTAAGCATAAGCACAGCACCAAGACCTAGAGCACATAGCTATCAGCAGCACCTGACAGAGGAGAGGGAAGGCTATTTAAAGCCAGGGGGAGGGGATTCCATGTGAGTCACACATTAACTCCTGAACCAGCAATTGAACATAATAGCGACTGCAGTTCTGGAGCACAACCACAGGAGGCAAGGACCTTCACAACCATCAACCATGCAGCTCTTAAAGACAAACCACATACACTGCAGCATCCAACAATGTCAGCGTCATCTAAGCGCGCGACAGTCGGAGTCGGATTTTTTTGCCTTATTGACTTCACAGCCTTGGTTGGAGTTGGATGTTTGGCTTACCGACTCCACAGCCCCAGTAGAAGCCTCTAGGAGGGGGGGGATATGTTGCCACAAGAAGGCTCGATACGGTGGCACATGGCATTCCCATGGGTGCACTGCAGCTCTGTGTTTTACATTAATGTGTTAAAATAATGATGAAAATGTTCTAATTTTGCAGAAACAATCTTTTCGAAACCCTTTCATACTTAATGCTGTTCTCCAATGGCATGCAAATCTGTAGATAAGCTGTGTGAAACCATACATAAAAGGGCTAATCTTCACATCCTTTGATATACGATAACCTGTTTGATATTACTGGAATAATTGAATTTAGGAGTTATCTTAGCATTGTAATTTATATTAATTGCTTATCATAAAGCAAATGCTGAAGACCGACATATCCTGACTTTAATGCATCACATTTACACGCTCATGAACTGTCATGGCAACGGACGGCACATCTTTTATAATTAGGTGACATGGTGAAGGAAAAATTAGGTTTCTGCATGACAGCTACCTGCTTGATGGTCCATTTAAGTCCTAGCATGGAGTGAATTTTAAGTAACCTCCTAGTGTGGGGGCAATGCAGTGCAAATATGATGGTTTAAATCTTGAAACCCCCCCCCATTTACATATATCGCATTAAATTAAAGACTTAATATACAGGGGGTTCTTCTTTGGGACTTTTATAGATACATGCTTTACTTAAACAAAACATTGATATCATTGCAAAAAGTGCAATACTTCATTTCACCTGCGGAGGCATCGCAGGAAAATTGAACACGTGCTATTATGATCTCTGTAGCAATCAATGGTGATCCAAGAATAAGAACACCTTATCTTTGAGGGATATTTCTATGAAAAAGAGAGGAAAGAAAACAACCTTTTTCAAGGGATAGTAAATTTACCAAGCTCATTTTGGTGCAGGGAATTCGTAATGTGAAGTCAGTCCTCCAAAAAATACATCTAAAGGCCTAAAAAGCATGTGTTAAAGGACGAAAATGGTATTACTACATACGTTTAGCTATAAAAAAAACATGGTGAATCACTAGCTAGTATTAAAACAATGGGGTTCCAGCAGGGGCGAACCTACCATGGTGCAGCTGGTTCAGCTGCACCAGGGCCCCGACTGGGTAGGGGGCCCCTCAAGCATCAGTAGGGGGCCCCCGTGATCCTGTGTCAGAGGAGAGGAGGGTAACTGAGGGAAGCTTCCTGCTTCCTTGGCTGTTCCCACCCCTCTCTGCAGCCCCGGCTCCCAGACCTTCAACACGCTGCTCGGCGCAGGTAGGAGCCACTCGCGATCCCCCTTCCCCACTCTGCAGCTGCTAGCACAACCCCCGCCCCCCCACCCCCCGCTTCTCACCTAGAGCTGCACCAGGGCCCGCCAGGATGAAGGTCCGCCACTAGGTTCCAGCTTCTATCAGGGGTAAGATCTGGGGTATCAGGGGTATTGTCAAGTTTTAAAGTTATCTCCTATCCGTGACATAGGCCATAACTTTCCGATTGCCAGGGGTGTGAGCATTGGAACACCCACCAAATAGGGTTGCCAACTGTCTTTTCATTATTTGTGCATGAAAAATAAAACATACAGAGAGCCGCCCCTGTGTGTACCTGGTGGTCTAGTGGGGATTTTTGGGAAAAGAGGGGGTTGTGATATTTTTTTATCTGGAAATCTTGGCAAAAAAATCACAGACAGACAATATTGTTTACGGACACATTGGAAAACCATCATAGGTAATTTTGTAGGTGATAAACATCTACAGCCCATAATTCTGTATGAGGACATTAGCTGTAGTCACTGTGAAACTGTAAAACTGTGATAATTACAGTCAAAATTATCTGTATTGTCTGGATTTCTTTGCTCTGTATTCAGGGTCTACAAGGCTGGGTGATGGACAGCTTTGTCATCCTATCTGCAGCTGGGATGTGCTGGGCTGTTCGTGTTCTGATTGGCAGCTCAGTCGCCCAATCTCTTTCTAGCTTGTGCTGAGATTCTGCAGCTACTCCTTGTCTTCTGTAATTGCTCAGCCTTTTACAGTGCCTTGTAAAAGTATTTGGCCCCTTGAACTTTTCAATCTTTTGCCACATTTCAGGCTTCAAACATAAAGATATAAATTCTAATTTTTTTTTGTGAAGAATCAACAAGTGGGACACCATCGTGAAGTGGAACCAAATTTATTGGATATTTTAAACTTTTTTAAGAAATAAAAAACTGAAAAGTGCGGCGTGCAATATTATTCAGCCCCTTTACTTTCAGTGCAGCAAACTCACTCCAGGAGTTCAGTGCGGATCTCTGAATGATCCAATGTTGTCTTAAATGACTGGCAATGATAAATAGAATCCACCTGCGTGTAATTGTGGCGCCCCTATGGGAAGGCACCACAGGGAGGTACTGCACCCCAAACAAAAGGTGTAGTGCCTCCATGGTCATGGAAGTAGGGTTTCTCACAGAGTCTGTCATAAGCGCCCATACAATAGGCCACCTTAGCACATGGGACCGTATATTCAGTAGGTCCCAGGGGGTGGAGCCTAGAGTAGAGCGGGAGACTTAGAGTGACAGTTAGTCAGTCAGAAGGAGAACGGTGCTTAGGAAGCAGCAAAGGCGGATGTCAGGAGACTGCGTCCGTGACAGGAGGGCACCTCTTTGGAGAGGGGTGACCCAGACACAGGAGGGGACAATCAAGGAATGGTTGGAGCCGGCTGGGGAGTCCGGGGTCGTCACCGGCATACTGGAGCCGAGGCAGTCAGTTGGCCTATTTCTGACTGCAAACAGACAAGCTGTGGGACCGACATAAGGAAGCCATGGACTGAATCCCTACCTCTGTCCCAAATTAGGTCCAGGACACGTTAGGGAAAGGACCGAATTCCGATGGCGGGAGGATTAGCTTGTTGTCACTCTCGTCCATACTGGTAAGGAACCGACTGCACCTAACAGTAACAGACCAGGGGACTGGCGAAAGGGCTCTTCAGTGTGCTTAAAGAGAGTTAAAGAGGAACCCGGACCCAGAAAGCTATTAAAAAGGTACCACCGACAGACTGGAAAGTTGCCTCAAAATCTGTGGCTACGTCCCTGTTAAACCAGACTGTACTGTGTACTTCAACATCTGCCTGGTACCAGTAAAGAACTTCTTGAGCTGATCTGGTGTCTATACTCCTTTTCTCCTCCACCCGGAGCACTCCCACAGCATCAAAGAGGTGAGGACAATGACTCCCCTCATCCACCCCCGCTGCCCTGAGGTAAAAGCTCCACCTGTGGGGAGTTGTACTACTCTGAGCTGCACCTCCATCACCTCAGCGGCCGGCTGTATCGCTGGTATCCACATTACCAGGTACCACAGGTGGCGTCATGTTACCATTCCCCCATCCATTATCATCATCCCCCATCATCCCCGCCATTGAGGGTCCAGGGCACGGAACCAGGAACCGACCAGCCATGATCCCCCACTGAGGTAACAACCTGTCCCGGTATCCGAGTTCCCTCCTACCCTGTTGACCAACTCATAATCAAGCCTCCGTATAAATGCACCTGCTCTGTGATAGTCTCAGGCTTCTGTTTCAAGTGCAGAAAATATCATGAAGACCAAGGAACACACCAGGCAGGTCTGAGATACTGTTGTGGAGAAGTTTAAAGCCGGTTTTGGATACAAAAAGATTTCACAAGTTTTAAACATCTCAAGGAGCACTGTGCCAGCGATCATATTGAAATGGAAGGAGTATCAGACCACTGCAAATCTACCAAGACCCGGCCGTCCCTCTAAACTTTCATCTCAAACAAGGAGAAGACTGATCAGAGATGCAGCCAAAAGGCCCATGATCACTCTGATATTTCATTCCGACGCGTTTCAAGGTCATGCCGACCTCTTCATCAGGGATACACCAGCATAATCTATATGCTGGTGTATCCCTGATGAAGAGGTCGGGATGACCTTGAAACGCGCCGGAATGAAATAAAGAGCACCATTTTAAATACCACGGACGTCTGTGATCTTATATACAGCAGCGCGGATCGTATCGGTCTCTTGTCCATGATTAAATGCTGACACCTCCTTACCCAAGGTCCCTTAGAGGTGACATCAGGATGTGGCACGCTCACGACAACTCTATAATCTGGCTACAAAGCTGTCACCGGAAATAGTTGTCAAGAGGACCTAGCAGTGAACTTCACCAATTTCAGCTTTAAAGGGGTTATCCCAAACTTTTAATAGTCACTAAATTGCCTAGTATAAAAATGTATCCACTAGCATAAAATATCACATAATATAAAAGTAGATGACAGCACATTCAGCAGAGCATTGACGCACGGCGCCGGTGAGTCGGTGGGATAAGATTGAGGTTCTTCACCTGCTTTCTTTTCTCATTCAGTAGAATAGACTATTCGGCAAAATAGTTTTTGGTGTGATGAGCTGAACTTGCTGACATCAATGACTCCAGTGTAGAGTATTTTTTATCTCACAAAACAAACCTTGGCATTTATCTGTGTCACTGTTTCTTGAGAAAGCTGCTGATGGAGGTGCCCGGCGCTGATAGCGGAGGAAGGTTACAAAATACTGATTTCAAGTGATGGCCAGGCATTTTCTGAAGCATGTCTATGGTCATGTTTTCTGAGTTAACCCCATAGGATTGTTATTTCCTATGTGCAGACAGTTTTGTCTCCTACACTGGTAAAAAATTCAGGTAACCATAGATGATTCAAAAAAGAGGAAAGACACGTACCAAAGTTCCAAAATTTTAACAGTATAAATCAAGGTAGTCCGTCAACCCCAAATGGCAATTAAACTGTCTAAACATTTACATAGCTCTTATTTAATTTATACTACACATGTATGCAGTAGTTCAACTTAATTTTGTGTATGAAAAATCCAATTTTATGTAATATGCAAATGAGGGAGCTTTGGGTAACTTTTGGCATGTCCTATGCCTTGGTGCACCATCACACCGTCGCTGGTTCCTCATAGTGATTGACCTGCTCTGAAGCTGAGAACGAGCGCTGTCATGTTGTTTGTGTCTGCGCACTCACATCTCAGCGTACGCTCTCTGACCGTTGATATGAGCATGTCAGAGTGCTCTCTCCTCCGCGAGGTGGGATATGACTTTAACTCTTAGTGAGAGCAACCTCCATTAAGATGCAGACATTGAACCTGTTTCTAAAGGTACCGTCAACACGCCGCAATCTCGCCTGGTGATATGTGGCGATATAACGTGCGCGTTTTTCGTGGTTGCCTCAGATCACGATGGTGGCATCACACACCGCAATATCGCCCTGAAGGTAAGGCAGTGTGTCGCTCCGGAAATGGCCTCACCTACAGCGTAACCAATCTTGTCTCATTACCTCACACTTCCCATGCCGCAATCTCAATGGAATGTGGGCGTACATGTTCAGCGCGGCGAGGACATAGGCGTGCCACAGTGGTTTACACTGCGCCCCATACACCATCATTGGACAACACAACAGCGTTACGATTGGTCAGCCTGCTCTGCACTGAGTTTGCGACGGTTGTGTAGCTGAAGATGTGTGTGGTGCTGAATGGACAGCTCTTCAAATATGTCGCGGTGTCAAGTGACAGCCAATGGGAACACAGTAGCCCACACCAATTATCTCAGACAGTGCGTGGACTACAGCACGCTGAGGCACGCCTACGGGAAATCATAGAAAGCGCTATTTCCGTCACTATCACCCTGTCACACGCCAAAACCCCAAAGTATCGCCTTACCGATTGCCCCTGATTACTGAGCAATGTTCAGGAATCAGGCGACGGGAGATGGGCAATTTTAGCACCGCAAAATCCCCCAATCACACACTGCAACCATGAGGCAATTTCACGGCGATTGCGCCGGGGCGACATATTGCCTTTATGATCTCCAGGCGATATTGCGGGTGTGACGGTACCTTTAGGTTAAAATTTGGCACTAAAATACAAACCATATAACATGCATGATAGCAAAATAGTCATTTCATCAGTATACTCATCTGAAATAGGTATAAACATACACTATCCCTAAAGTGATGGGAAATAGTATTTAATACTGAACAGATGTGCAAATCACATGTACAGATGATACATGAATAATGTAGTATCAAAAGAATACAAGAGTTAAGCAGTAACATTGGGTAATAAAGTGCCGTCTGCAGAACCACGCAAGTGAATTGGCTCATAGGAAAAGCATTGCAAGGAAATGAGAATTCCATGTGTATCGCCACATAAGATAGCTTCCTCAGGGGTCATTGTGCGCCTATGGCTTCTGACAGAGGTAAACTTTGTAGAATGCCCCCATTACCCCGAAAAGAGACAAAAATCAATGACAAAAAGACCCGTAAATGTTTGTTCCTATTTCGGCAAATTATCACTTTTCGATGGGATAGGTGAGAATACTAAAACTGATCGCTGAGGTTTTACCTCTTTGTAATGTTGCATTAGAATGGGATGGTGGCCTTATATGAAGCGATAGCCGAGTGCAATGCAGGCATGGCTACAGCTCCATTCTAATGGGCATCTCACAACCTCTTTCTTGGGATCGGTGGGGAAGTCAGTGGTCAAACCTTCATAGATGAAAAAAATCTCTCTGCAGCAAGGAGGACAGGGATGTCAGCATAGGACTCATCGGACCTGGGGGCACCGTGTCGTGGTTGATGAGCAAGCAGACATTGGCCAATGTATGTACCAAGAACCCCTGAAAAAAAAAATTAAGAATTATGAGTTTTTTGAAAAAAACGTAAGTTTTTAAAATGTTTTCCTCATTTAATGCTTTGTACCATGTGTACAATATTGGTAGTAGCTGTGTGCTCGTATTTGACCCAGCGTCACTGCTAGCACAGTTCACATTTGTCTTTGAGTGCTGTGAGCTCTGTTCTATGTACTACATCTAACTACTATCATCTAGTCTATCTTCATATCTATCTATGGTATCTATCTCACTACTATGTATGCTCTATGCTCATATCTATTATGTGACCTATCTCATATCTATCTATGTATCTATATAATGCAAAAAACAGCGGCACTCCCACATTTTCACCTGATTTGGGAGTGCTACCTGTTTTTTGCGTTATATATCCACACAAGGTTTGGACATTACCTTAGCAGGGAGGATTTTTTGCACCTTTTTTTTTTCTTAGTAGTGCTGCCAATTTTTGTTGATTATCTATTTATCTATGTATCCATCCATCTATCCAAATATCTACCTAAAGGCCCCGTTACACACTATGATATTGGTAACGATATAGTTGAAACGTCAAGGGTTTTCAGTTGTTCTAACGATGTCACAACGACGTCGTTCAGTGTGACATGTACATCCGATCAACGATAATCGGGCAGATCGTTGATGGGAGGTTGGTGAACCGGACCTTAAACCAAACGATGAGCGTTCGTCCAACCTGCAGCATGGGTGTGACACCTCGATAACGATGTCGTTAACCACCTTGTCTATTGAGAAGTGAAGGACGTAGGTGAGCTAACGACCGCAAGTATCGTGTGCTTGTCGTGGAATCGTTGCTGCGTCGTTAACGAGATCTATACGTGTGACATTTCACTAGCGATCATTGAACGTCATTCAAGCGATCTAGGTCAAGTCAGATCATTGCTTGGATCGTTCAATCATCGAAGCGTGAGACGGGGCCTTAAGTATCTATCTATCTAAGGGGGCCGTCACACGGTGAGATATCTTTAGCGATATTGTAAGCGATCACGTGCACGCGCGATCGCTTACAATATCGCTCACATCGCTGGTGAGATGTCACACAGACAGACTCACCAGCGATGCGGAGCAGCGATCTCGCTCGTTACTATGGTACACATCGGGTAACTAGGCGCCGCGCGTCGCTTAGTTACCCGACGTGTACCATAGTTACCATCTCCCAGCATAGGCGCGGTCGCTGGGAGATGGATCATCGTGGTGTCATACACCACGATGAAGGAGATCGTTGCATCGTTCATCGCTAGATCTGAGAACCGAACCTCAGATCAGTGATGTCACGATCAAGCGATTTACCATCGTAAATCGCTTGATTACATGCAACGATATCTTGCCCGATATCGCTTAAGCGATCAAAAAGGAGATCACATAAACGATATCGGGCAAGATATCTCACCGTGTGACGGCCGCCTAAGATCTATCTATATCTATTATCTGTCTATTCTATCACATATCTATCTAAATATGAAATGCAGTGGCGTGTAATATGGGAATTATTCACTATACCATGGACAAACAGTTTGTGAGCAAATTAAAGAGCAGTGGAGTGGGTTGATGTTTAGTCTAAGGAATAAATGAAGCAAGATGTGAAGATTCAGCAAATTAGAAAAAGGGAACTTATAATGAGTGTTTGTCCTTCTTCCTACTGTCCTGGGGCTTATTAATACATATTGGTTTGGCATTTTGTGTAGGTTTCCTTTTTTTCCATCGTTGGCTCTAGGCATTTTGTGATTTCAAGGGATATCACTATAAACTGTTCTGCATAAACAAATACACAACTCCTAACAATAATGAGATTTTTTTCTAATCCGCAAGATTTGTTAAACCAATATATCTAATTAGATTAAGCATTCAAAGTCTTGGGTATTGAGCTGAATGCCGCTCGTCTACTGGATGCATTTAGGTTAATGTATTATAAGCTGTTCTGTAGCCCATTAAACTGTGTCAATCACCTACGTGGAGGGAACGCGGATATTTGGTAGATGTCGGTATTTACAGATTCTTGCTTTTCTTTTGTTCCTGCTCCTCTCCATTCCTAAAATATGTTTCTCACTAACTTGTATGGACATCTAATTTTGTAAGCCAACTGGGCGTCATCTTCAAGAAGATGCTCATAGAGAAGGGTTTTAGGCCACACCCAGTTGGATGAAGAGAATTAATTTACTTACAGGGAAGTTGGGGGGCATGTCTTAGGCTGGTTACAGCCTGTTGATTTTTCCTGAAGAAGGGGTTTTTTGGTTACCCTGAAACGTGTAGAAAACAAATCACATAATTATAAATTTTTTGGTCAAGAAGAATTTTCTTTCTATGCCAACAGGAGCGTAGTCACACTCCCTATTTCTTTGGTCTTTTATGGTTTTAAGCTTATAGTGGGAGATCGCAGCAGACTGAGAGACCTGCTACATGTCTTTTATAGCGGTTGTGACTTTCACAACTGTAAAAGGTGAGCAATTCTAATTTTAACTCTGAAAATTGTCTGACAGGTATACACACTGCGCCTTTCTTTTTCCAGTTATATTACTTATCCTTTGCAGTCAGCAGTGTGGACGTTCTGTAGGCCTTGCCCCCTTTCCCTTATATGGTTACATGCCCGTATTCAGTCTGTAGATGGATCTGACTGAGAATGAACATATGTCTGCTTCACACACAGTGCAGTGAGGACACCTTGTGGAAGGTTTATGAATGGTTTTCAACCAGAATTTTCTTATAAAGTATATTTAAAAGTTTATTATAATCACTTGCTCTACATGATTATGAAATAAAAATTTAAATGGCGGTTACACTTGACATTTGCTGGAGTGCACACTGCTTGTACAATAAGAAAAAGTTACATAAAGCAGTGAGATAAGGTGACTCTAGCACTTAAATACATTTACTGCATTAAAAGTTTATTTGAACTTTAAACTTTTAGAGCAAATGAAGGAAACTGTTTCTGAGTCATTCCCAAATATCCTTCTCGCTAAATTGCATGCTTGCATGTCTTGGAACGTACACTAAGAAGTTTGCTATTGAAACTATTTCATGTGGAAGGATTGCTAAGTAAATCCACTAAACGTCCATTCATCTCACTGAGATAGGGAATAAGCCGAGCGGAAAATGTGGAACTCTGCGCAGCGTTCTGTATAGGGAAAGTTTTTTTCTTTTCCCTATAGCTGCCAAATGGAAGCGCAAAGCCTAACCCTGGAAGGCATTTATGTTCACTTGAGTAAACATTGAGAGAGGGCCTCACTGGTCTGAAATCATTAATTTCCGCATTGTGGTGGGTGTACATCCCCGCATCCCCTCTCCCCGTGTGAGTTAGTAGTTAATATATCATTTGTTTAATCGCTTGTTTATTTCTGAAGCTTGGGAATTTGCCTTCCTTTCAAGGGAACTTAGAACATTTACTGTAAGCCATAAAGAAATGACTTTTCTTTTGGCTTTACGTAAAGAAAGCCTCCCATCAAATTGGCCTCCCCAAAACCTTTCTAAGTATATGTAACTAGATGGGTGCCCGATGCACAATGCATCGGGATTCTAGCAGAGCGAGTCTCTGACTCGCAATGGCCGCTTCGCGGCCAATGCTTCGTGCTGCTAAGGCGACTCGCCATGCCTGCTGCGCGGGCATAGCGAGTCGCCTTAGAGCTGCTCGCAATGGCCGCTGCGCGGCCAATGCTTCGTTCGTATCCACATGACCACGCTGACTCGCAGCGAGAGCGGTCTCAAAAGGGGCAAAAAAACCATTCGTGATTATATAATAGATGTGGTGTAGCTTTATTAAAATACTTACCCATCTCGATCTTCTGCGGCTACCTAAGACACGTGAGTGCTCCTTTCCTTCGCCAGCTCACATAGGGACTGGAACCGGGCTCTTTCCACCAATGTAAGCTTATGAGACTCAGAACAAAGCTCCATAGACATACATATATGTAAGTCTATGGAGCCTTATTCGAGCCACTTGGTACAACCCTCCATTCTGTTGCAAAATTAGACCAAGAAGAGCAAGATGCAAGGCTCCAAAACGCCTTCTCTTTAGAAGATTAACTTTATTGGTCCCGTCATACAAGAGAAAAAATAAAATAAGGAATGCTTTGGCCAACCAAGGCTGTGTAGTCAGAGTGGTGGATTCGGAGTCGGTGCCTATTTTGGGTTTAGTCAGAGTCGAATATGTGGCTTGCTGACTTCACAGCCATAGTTATGGAGTCGGAGTTGTGGAGTCGGATACAGGGGAATTGAAGAGTTGGAGTCAGAGTCGGTGTTGGATGTTTGGCTTACTGACTCCATAGTCCTGTGGCCAACGTTGGGTCTTTTTCAAGCACACCTTTTAATGGCTTGAAGAAGGCCCTGCGTTGGCCGAAACATTGCTTATTTTACTTTTTCTGTTGAGTTTTGGTGCCTTGGATCTTGCTGTTTTATGGATTCATAGACTATCATTGCGAAATTGACTTCCAGACCACACATATATCTCTGTGTGATCCGGCAAGTGTAATTTGAAGTCACGTGATCCAGAAGAGGACCAGAGCAAGCTGGCAACTGGGGAAGATTGTGATCTATAAGTAGTAAAATACAACTACATAACATACAGTATGTAGAAAGGATTGCTGTGGATATAATTTTAGCTAGAATTCCTTCTTTAACCCCTTCCCGATGTTTGATGTCAGGTCCGGTGTGGCGCTCACATCAAACACCTGACATCTCAGCTGATCTCATCAGCTGAGATGTCTGGCTTACAGCACCGATCGGATCCGGGATCCGATCGGTGCTGTTGACCCCTTGGATCCTGCTGTCATTCACTGACAGCGGTATCCAAAACCGCCGTGGCGGGAATCTCGCTGGTCTTTGCCTGCACCGGAGATCCCACGATAATATCGCGAGATCTCCAGCCGTCACGTGATAGCCCGGGGTCCTTCCGAGACCCCGAAAGCTATCACGGTTCACTTCCTGTGAGTGATTGGCAAGCGCTGCCAACCACTCACCGTGCGCATTTGAGACAGGTCCCGATGTGCTGCTGCTCATCGGTACCTGTCACAAGCGATCGAATGCTGCAGCACTGTGAAATTAATTAAAAAATAAAGTTTATAAAAATATGAAAAAAAATACACAAAAGTTCAAATCACCCCTTTTTCCCCCATTCAAAATAAAAGTATTAAAAATATAAAAACATACACATATTTGGTATCTCCGCGTTCAGATCCACGATCTATCAATATATAACATCAATTAATGGGAGCCATAAACTGCGTAATGGAAAAAAAGGTCCAAGCGCCAAATTTACGTTTTTTTGGTTTCCGCAACATTGATATAAAATGCAATAACGGGCGATCAAAATTGCACATCCACGCCAAAAATGGTATCATTAGTAACATCAGCTCAAGATGCAAAAAATAAGCCATCACACAGCCCCAGATCCCGAAAAATGAGGACGCTACGGGGTGCAGAACATGGCGCAAAAAGTGTGATTCTTTTTTTTTTTCCAAACTTCAGAAATATTTTTCACCACTTAGATACCAGTAAAAGTATACATGTTTGGTATCTACAAACCCGTACCGACCTGAGGCATCACACCGTCATGTCAGTTTTACCATATAGTGAACATGGTTACTAAAAAAAAACAAAAAAAGAAACGTTTAATTGCACTTTTTTTGCGATTTGACTGCACTTGGACTTTTTTCCTATTTTCCTGTACCCTATATGGTAAAGTAATTGATTGCATCTCAATCAAAGAAGAGGGAGGTGGAGAGTGAGAGCAAACAAGCAGGTGGGAAGGTGCACTCAATTGTTTGGCCACGCCATGATGCATCGCGGGCCTGGACTTGGTTTGAAGAGTCATTCTTTGCTGATAGCAAAAAAGAAGAAAGGCGGAAATGAGAAGGATCCGTGGATACTATTTAAAACCACACTGGGGTGATGAGGGGATGGCCTCTCACCTGTTTAGGTTGTGCTCACCTAGCGCAACCTCGGTTACTGGCGCCTGTGCTGTGGTCCGCGACGTCTCTGAGCTCCGGGATCTCAGGCCGAGTTCCGGTCACGTGGTCCCGGTCAGCGATGCTGCTACTGACGTCACGCCAAGTCCTATTGCGGGGTTTGCAGGTCCTGTCCCAGGCTGCTCCACACGATGAAGACAATGGATTCAGAAGTTATTTTCGTGTTAAGGAGCGCTCCGGACACAGGACCCAAGGGAATAGTCTTGGAATTAACTTTATTAAAGACCACAACGCGTTTCAATGGCGGCATGCCATCTTCATCAGGTG
Source organism: Allobates femoralis (assembly GCA_033576535.1). Classification (NCBI taxonomy): domain Eukaryota; kingdom Metazoa; phylum Chordata; class Amphibia; order Anura; family Aromobatidae; genus Allobates; species Allobates femoralis. The sequence goes on along the minus strand of JARQOC010000011.1, from coordinate 211,607,698 downwards.
GGTGATTAAACAAAGATGGAGATGGCATGCCGCCATTGTGGTTTTTAATAAAGTTAATTCTAAGACTATTCCCTTGGCTCCTTAACACGAAAATAACTTCCATTCTTTGCTGATAGAGTCCCTTTAATTGGTTGAACCCAAACTAGTAGGGGATAACTCATTGATCTCTGGAACTCTTGAAGGAAGCTAACGTACAAATGCTCGACCTTCACTCCATCCATTGTCTATGGGACTGCTGGAAATAGCTGAGTGCTGTTCAGTCCTATAAACCCTAAATGTAGGTCAAGTATGCACAGTTCTTCCCTATTCAAAGATGGCACTCTGCAGACCCTGGTTTCCATGTTCCAGAGCCCTAGCCTCCAAGTGTTAAGGGGGCCCATTTCTAGCTCCAGAGCATTTTGATGAGCTCTTGGGCTGCAATGGTCCCGTATTCTGTTCTGGTACAGGGGACCCTCTTCTGTCTGTGTCCGCTAGTGCATCAATCAGTAGGTTATCCACTGTCTTGAAAACTGGGGACAATGTACTACATTAGATATAACCCTTATGATTTTAATAATATTATTTCTATCTTCTGAGATCCAGTCTCCTGCATGATCAGATACCGTGGAACATGAGAGTCTTGAGTGGAAATGACAAGGTCAAGAAAGGGAAGGGGCACAAGGGATACTCTTTTCTGGAAACGTTCATACGTGACCAGATATGTACTGATGGGGATTCGAAACTCATGAATGCACCATCCATATTCCGTTAGCACAATTTTCACTGTTAATTGCATATTGGTATATTCACCTGTGCTATGTGCTAAGTGAATAAGTCAAATATTTTTTGATCATGTCAACTATAGTAAAGTAAGTTAAAGGGGGTTGTCCAGTAGCATAACATGAATCTTTTGGGGTCCATTGCAAAATCGGCAACAGGGCCCACAATTATCATGGGTCTCTAATAGAATTGGTCTTCACTTATGGGCCAACGAGACCTTTTATACCCCTTAGGCTCCTGGGACTGTACCCACTGTAGTCCACTTTGCCAAATCTTTTTGTTTGAAAGGTCCTTCAATGAGACAAAAAACATTGAGATTCCGTCAGCTGTGAATGTAGCGATCAACTGTGGGACAATTTGGCAGAAGATATTTATTTCCCTACAGCACCCCCACTGGAGAAATATAGTATTACACCATTCTATCAATGTAATGAACAGCTGTGGTGGATCCTCCAGAGGAGGAGATGCCTTGTGGCTCTTCTACAGGTCTTCGATGAAAATGTATTTTTTGACCCAGAAAAACCCATTGAAGGTTCTAATTAGCTGTTAATGAATTGTACTCTGGTCCTCCAAGTGTTTACCGTCTACACCTCCTCTGCCTGTTTCATACACATCTTTATTGCTCTCTCCTCACCCTATACCGCATATATCTGTATCTACGTGTTACATAAATAACTCATTAGTCTGTGAACCTTTCACCCTCTGAGCTCTAGTAGGTTTTATTCCTTTATACTATTCCTTTCTGCATTCCTACATCTTGTTCGTAGAGTCATCTGGGTTCATTGATTACTTTTGCTATTGTCTGTATATAACTAACAGCAAGTGTCTATGATCTTCTAGATGTTACGATACATTTCAAGGCCGGTTTTTCAGTCTGCTCATAATGGAAGCCTAATTGGTCCTGATACATTCAATAAATCATCTTTGCGTGTAGAAGACAAGTGCTCTGTCTTGTTAGAGTTTATTACAACCTTGTAGACCAATGCGTCAATTGTTTTGGCTCCCGACAAGATCCATGTGGCTTATATGTCCCATATTTAATCTTTTCACAGGACTAATGACCAGCTGGTGGCATTTCTGTCCAGATATAGAGATATGAACTTCTTGAAGTCCCATGGAAGAGACAATGCAAGGTAATTGTAAATCAGTCTATGGTTATATTTAGTTGGTAATATTGGATGGTGAGACTGTCGGTCAAGCAGGAGAAGGTGGTGAACTGGAGTGACAGAGGCTTCAGATCTACCATAGTCCTTCAGCCTCATTTGCATATCAACTTTAAACTCTTATTTCACAGTAATGGAAGAACAGATTGACCATGTAAAGGTATTGCTGGACTTGTCTTTGAAAGATCTACATGCACATATCAATATTTTAAGATGCCAAAACGTGTTGACAGATTCACTTTAAGCAATCAGTTAAGGCTGGCTTCACACTACGGCAGCGTCGGACCCGGGGCTCTCAGGGATGAACCTGACCGCCCCGGACCGGATCAGCACACAGAACCGGAGGGCTAATATGCCCTCCGGTCCGGTGTGCATCTGGACGCAGCTGCCGCTGCTGATGATTCAGGACCGCGGCTCACAGGGAGCTAGCCGCGGTCCTGAAAAAACAGCGGCGTGCAGCCGCCGGTATCCGGTTCCGGAAGAATCCGGGAGCCGCCATTTTGGGTAGATTTTTCTCCCCGGACACACAAAAACGTTGCAGGCAACGTTTTTGTGTCCGGGAGAAAGATCCGGATTCTTTCGGAGAAATGGAAATCGGATGGCAGATAGCTGCCATCCGGCTCCATCCTGCCCCATCCGGCCCCATAGGATACTATGGGGCCAAAATCCAGTCCGGGGCTGTCTGGTTTACACCAGACAGCCCCGGATTGGATCTTGCCGCGGTGTGAAGCCAGCCTAAGGCAACACTCTAGGATTTTTTTCTTACAATCTAATTTCCCTGCCGCTACTTTTATACTCATCCTCCGGAATCTACATCTTTTATCACTGCCGCTTCGGTTGGTCTATGGCAGTTTACTCCATTGTTTCATGGAGCGTGCCGGAGGTCACCATTCAATACAAGTCTAGGAGAAGCTCATTCTGGCTCTCCTACACTTGTATCGTGAGCTTGTGATGTTAAATCTGACTTTCAGCTAGTCAAAAGTTGCGATCACCAGCAGGACTATGGAGTCGGAGTTGGAATTATGGAGTCGGTGTCAGGGAAATTGAGGCGTCCGAGTCGGATGTTTGGCTTACTGACTTTACATCTATGGTTGTGGAGTCGGAATCAGTGTCCATTTTGGTGGAGTTGCTGTCGGAGTCGGTTCAGTAAAATTGAAAAGTCGGAGTCAGATGTTTGGCTTACTCACTTCACAGCCATGGTTATGGAGTGTCACGCGCTTAGATTGCGCTGACTCTGTTGGATGCTGCTGTGTGTGTTTGTTTGCATTTCTTCAGGAGCTTCATGAGGTTCGGGTGTGAAGGTCTTGCCCAGCTGCTAGTTGATGTGAGGCTGGGGCGAGACTCACCTGCAATCCCCTACCCCTGGCCTTTAAATAGCTATTCCTCTCCCCTGTCAGATGCCGTTGTTAGAGTTATTTACTCTTGGTCTCTGTGCTGGGAAGTTGCTTTGCTGCTGGGCAGAAGTCCTTCCAGGAGTTCCTTTGCCTTGGGTGTAACTGTGGTTCCTGATCCGTGGGTGGAGGTAGGGGCCCTCAGTCTAGGGCTAATCAGGAGCTTAAGGCGAAAGGGTGGCGATTCGGACCTCCTCACCAACAGAGCTACCTCCAAGATCAGGGTGAGCCAGGGACCCCTAGTTCCAGGGTCAGATTAGCTCCCCCTGAATCCCTTTGCCCATCACACCATCCAGTCACCTGATTTCCTCACCTCTCAAGCGTGACAAGTCGGTGTTGATTTTGGTGGAGTTGGAGTCGGAGTCGGTGTGTTTGGCTTACCGACTCCACAGACCTGATAATAAGATGGGATTGGACACTGGAGATTGAGTATAACACAGGAATCAGGGACCTTAGATTAAGACCACCACTCCAGCGATTAAATAAAAACAAAATGCTGGAGTGGAGCACTTAAGGTGCATCCAATGCCGATACCTCTTTGCCTATTTTTAACCCTTTCTTCCCCATTTCATATTGCCGTTCTGAAAAATGTCAGAATTTTTGTGCTATTCTCATAAGAGCACTTTAGATCGCACTTGTAAGAAAAGCAAGACACACTTTAGAAACCATCTTGTTCTTATAAGAGAACACAGCGTCACTGAAGAGCAGATCTCTAAATATTTTAGAGCGAACGGATAAAAGAGAAAAAAAGAAGACATAAAGGTGAAAATAGCCCTTCATCTCAGCAGGATCAACGTTATTTTTTGGAGTCATGGGATGCATTAGTAGGAATTGCATACATGAGTTAACAGTGGTAGACGTCTTGTTCTGGCTCTTTCTCCGGTTCCCTTGTAGACCTCCCAGGTCATTAAAACCTTCGCGAATCCCAATGGCTTTCCGCATTTAGAAGGTGAAACATTTCTGATCGTAATGGTACCTGGGACTGAGAGAATTATGGCGGCTCTATACCATATTTTTCATAGCGGGTGTAATTTTTATGAGCTTTGCTCAGATCCGAATGGACTCCTCGGAAAAAATAAAACTGTTTCACTCTCCATGTTTATTATGATGTGTTCCAGCATTGCGATGTCTTACTGGTCCCCAGTTACCTACAATATGGATATGTTTTAATGAGAAAAAAATCAGTAAAACAAGATGGAACCAATATAACCCAGCTGGGTAACTCCAGTAAATTAGATAGCTTCATATACAGCGATTGTCCTACCAGGAATAAACCAATCAGTGAGGGCAAATAACTCCAGGTCATACAAACCGTAAACTCTACTGCTGAATAACTTCCGATTTGACTGTTTTTCCAGTACACGAAGCATTTAACATTCAGTCGGCAACATAAATTAGATAAATGGAACTATATTCACACATTACAGTTTTAACATCATTTTCACCTACTATCACATTATTGATTGCAACCTGTGAATGTACACTTAAAGGGACTCGGTTCAGATTTTGGCCACCCCATCTGACAGCAGCATAATGTAGAGATAGAGACACTGATTCCAGCGATGTATCACTTACTGAGGTCCTTGCTGTCATTTTGATGAAATTACTGTTTTCTCTGCTTCGGGTCTAGCAGTAAATGAATATGCCGGACTATTTGATTAGTAATCTACAGAAGATTTAACAGTGATTTTATCAAAACTATACTGAGCAGCCCAGTAAGTGATACATCGTTGGAATCAGGATCTCAGTCTCTACATTAGGCTGCTGTCAGATGAGATGGCAAAAACCTGGTGACAGTGTCCCTTTAAGATTTTTACAATAAAAAGTCAAAGGTGGTAAATTTTTAGGTCTTATTTTATTCCTGCTGCTCCGCGGGGGTGTGGGTGGAAGGTTGTGCTTTTTCGCTTTTTCTTTTTGGGTGGTGTGCAAGAATCTACAGTATTAATATTAAAACACTATGATCATAGGACCACTATGCTTTGCTTATTCAGCTTTGTATATGTGTCATTATTAAGCCTGAAGAAGAGACCTGAGTTGTGTCAAAAGCTTGTTATTATTCACCATCTTTTCAGTTAATCATTAAAAGGTATCAACCACTTAGGACTCTCAGATTCTAATATATATTTTTCTATTAAAACGCATTAATGTATGCAGGCTTGTAGATTTTCCAGAACACAGTGAATAGAGGGACTTAGGGTCCCGTCACACTTGCCGACGTTCCAGCGATCCCGACACTGATATGACCTTGTAAGGATCGGTGGAACATCGCTACAAGGTCGCTAGTGAGATGTCAAACAGTTAGATCTACTCAACGACGCAACAACGATACGGCGACCCGTATAACGACCTCGGCGGTCGTTGGGACCCTCTCACACAGCAGCTAGTCTGACGACCTACATGGCTGAGCTCTGAGTCGCCAATGAGGTCGTTGTTAAGGTATCAAACATACCGATGCATGCTGCCCAGTGGGAACCCGATGATCAAAAAATGGTCCAGGCCATTCCGACACGATTGGTGATCTCACAGGGGGGGCCCGGTCGCTGCTACTTGTCAAACATAGCGAGATCACTGGCGAGGTCACTGTTACATCATAAAACCTGTGACCCAACAGCGATCTCGCTAGCGATCTCACTATGTGTGAAGGGGGCTTTAGACTATGAGCAAAGAAAACTTCACCATCCTCATCTAGAGATTTTGTTGGCTATTAATATTGCATAACCTGATCAATCAGACATGAAGCAGAACTAAGGTTCTTCCTTCTAAGGGCCATCCTTAGGACTCCTTGTAGAGGTCAGAGCTGTGGTCTGAGCAGTCGTTGACTTTAGAGCTCTGTTCTGGGTAGTGGTTGTTACTGATTCTGTGCCCTGAGCAGTGGTTTCATCAGGAGCTCGGGGGACTATCCAACATTGTGCCAAAATCTGGGTCATTAATTGGTTCCGTAGTAGAGATCTCATCTTCAATATTGCCCGTTGCGACGGCATTTGCAACTTTTTCGAAAAATGGATTTCAGCAAATATGAGACACCTGGAGCAGTTTGGTCTAAAATTCCAGGTGAAAGGTATCAAAGGGCTGTGAATGGTTATTGGAAGCAATTGTAGCTATTTATTCCAAAGAGTGTGTATCCAAATATTACCGTAAGTTGAGAGTGCCAAAAATTTTCTCCAGACCATTTTTGGAGTTTTGCCTGAAATAATTTACAATTTTCTTTTTTTCTCAGTTTTTATGTAGTTGTTCTAATACACACAAAGGAAATAAACATATGTATGACAAAATGTGTAACCGATAATGCAGGAACCAAGAAAAATAATAGATAAATTACAATTTCAAGGGTGCCAACACTTTTGGCCATGACTGTGTATGGACCCAGACTAACTTTTCAGCCTCCTCTAATATCATCATCGTTGAAAAAAAAAAAGGGGGGTGGGGGTGGTTGAACGCATAGAAAATAAACCATATGTTTATCTCAAGACCTTTGGACTCATCTCGTCTGGTTATTTACGCCAGCGAAGAGGAACCACACATCACCCCACCCAACCCTGCTTGGTGGCTTCACCCTCAGCTTTTGTTATGTTCTCCAGTAGTTGTGTCACACACAGCTAGAGATGTGTCATTTATGAGCGATCCGACACAAAGAGTTGGTTCCCAGCTGTGACTGGCAGGAGCTAACACTCAAGTGAGAGCCACAAAATTTCTTTTAAAGGGAACCTGTCACCTAGATCCAGCCCTCTCTCCTATCACTACCTGTCCCTGCACCTTCCTAGCTGCTCCCTAACCATCGCTTTCTGAGCTAAAGGGGCCTATAATGATTTACAAAAATGAATTAGAACTTACATATGGTCTCCCATCTATGAGACTGGAAAGGCGGGCTCCATGATTCCCTCCTCGCGGTGTCCAAGCATGCCCCGCTGGGCGTCATCCTTCCTGCTGCTTTGCAGCCTCATTTTGGAATTTCCCGCCCTGTCTGCCAGTGTAATGCCCGGGCGGTAACGTCATCCAGCCCGATGCATTGTGGGCCTGATCACGTGATCGGCCCAGTGCATTATGGGCCTGATCACGTGATCGGCCCTTTGCATTGTGGGCCTAATCATGTGATCGGCCCGGCTTCAATATGCGCATGCGCGGAGTCGGACCAATCACGTGATTAGGCCCATAATGCACCGGGCCAATCACGTGATCAGGCCCATAATGCACCGAGCTGGATGTGACGTTCTGGCCCGGTCATTAAACTGGATGAGATGGCGAGAGATTCCAAATGGAGGCGGCAAAGTCGCGAGAAGGATGACGCCCAGCGGGGCGTGCTTGGACACCACAAGGAGGGATTCATGGAGCCCGGAACCCGCCTTTCCAGTCTCCTAGATGGAGACCATATGTAAGTTCTAAATCATTTTTCTAAATAGTTATAGGGCCCCTTTAGCTCAGAGAGGGATGGTTAGGGAACAGCTTGGAAGGTGTAGGGACAGCTAGTGATAGAAGAGATGGGTAGATCAAGGTGACAGGTTCCCTTTCATGGCTCTCACTTTGCATAAACGTCCAGAGTTTGGGCACATAGCCCCACCCACCTGATCAAAACCCCGCCCATTGCTCAATTTAATTGGTCCGTTGCAAGTGGGCGGGTTTTGGGCCGCGCGCAGGCGTTGTTTCATCCATATCAACAGATCACCATAATGTTAAACATGCACTCGCCTGGGGTGAACACATTTAATAGGGAGCCGTTTAGCTCTTTTTGGTCCAGCTCTTTTTGGTGAGAGGAGCCATAAGATCCGGATTGCCAAAGAGTGCCAAACTGCCCATCATTACACACATCTACATCAGATGCGGGGACTCCCTCACCCCAATCAACCCTATTAACCAGTTAATACCATATTGCTCTTTTTTTTCTGCCCTACTTCTCCTTTTGTTGGTCTCATAGTATATCATAATTATCAGAGCTTGCCTCCTGATTACAATCTCTGGTAGTCCATAGTTGGCCACTGGGCTAGCATCTCCGGACTGACATAAAATCACCTTTCTGTATCCCGAGGAACATTGGAACTTCAGAAATCATTCAGCTGAGATGTCTAATCTGCTAATTATAATGTGATAGGGAACAGCAATATTAGAAATTCCCTATACACTGATGAAAGCTATAGATCCAAGCTGGGGCTCTGCTCCACCAGAATCGATGCGGGGTGACGATAAGAATATTAGTTCTGCAATCAATGCAGTTTAGATATAGCCTGTGAGTAAGACACAAGATATCAAAGGCACATTTAATTGCTGAAGCTGTGGTAACCATTACATAATCAATTACTACATGGGGAAATGATGTAAAGCATATAATTTATGAGGATGAAAATCTCATTAGCAGCGTTAAAGGAGTCTGATGGTGACAAAGACTTCAATATATTTCCTGAAAGAACGGACCATGTAATAGTGTTTCTGGTCACTACTGACCGTGCAATATCATGACAGCGTTTGTGTCTATGATTCTCCTATTCATGCGGACGGCCGTAGAATTGACTTGAAATTTAACTGTAGATCTCTATAAAGTGTAACTAATAGCACAGGCATGTCACACTATAAATGAGGCTTTCTATGTGTTCAGAAGCGTCATTGTGCCATATACTGTAAATGGTTCTTCACGGGTGCATGTGGGGGAAGAGACTGTTAAAGGGGTTGTCCACGACTAGGACAACCCATTCCGAATCAACTTGTTTCCACCTATTAAAGGGACTCTGTCAGGTCTTTTTTCAGTATGATGCTAATAGTACCCTTGAATAGTGCTTGGGCAGACCTTTCAGAATATGTAAAAATCATCAATGTACCCTGTGTAGTTCTCTTGCTATAAGCACCTTCACACCCTGTAAAAGTAATTGCTATCACTCCTGAGAGTCACAGACTGTAATGGTTATTTAAATGATCATGCCGATCCAAGCTGTTATCTGTCCCTCCCCTCTGTGATTGAAGCTACATTGAATCTCTCAGGTTTCTGCAGGCTGCTGGGTAACATCACTACAGTCTGTGCTATCTGTAAAAGATTTCTATTATATGAACATCGGCTTTCCTATTTACATATAATGTGTGTATCTGCTGAGCAAATTATCAAATGTTCATATAAACACAAAGAAATATCTCGGAGCACACACTCTACACGTGCCTCAGATAAACACAATGAAGATGTCAGATCTGCATCTGCTAAAATCAGATCTGCTAAGGGCACACACCTCCTCCCCCCTCCTTTCTCCTCTGTCTGCAATGAGTCACACAACATACATACGAGAGGAGGGCAGGGCTGTGTAATGCTGCATGAATATTCATTCCTTTGAGAATGGGCAGCAGAGAACTCACTATGATTGACAGATGGAATTAAACTTTTATTTTGAAGCTTACACAGGATAGGAGGGAAGCATACATAGTAAAAATACACGAATATAGAGGGCTTAGAAAAAGGCATTAGAAAATTATATCAGTTACATGTGGATTTTTGAACTGACAGATTCTCTGTAAAATAATAAACCATGTACTCACCTTGCATGCTACCGTAGTTTTAGCATTTTCAGTAACCGCAGCTCAGGGCTCATGTAATATTGTGGCATCACACGAGCTCCGCATTCAGTCAGCATTGGCTTCCTTCTCACCACCTTCGGACATAGGAGCTATCAACAAGAAGTGAGCGCTGTGCTTGCTTTTGATAACAATTATGCCTGAAGGCGGGAAGAGGGAATCCAGCAGTGATTGGATGTGCGGCACGCGTAACATCACAATGTCGGTTACCAACAGCGCGGAAACAGCAGGAGTACAGAAGGTGAGTACAGAGTTTAATATTTTAATAGTTGGAAACGAGTCGATTCAGAAGCGGTTGTCCTTATAGTGAACAACCTCTTTAAGTCTGTGTTCACATGAATGTAAAACACAGGAGAGGGCTATCCGTTGTTTTGTTAGATGGCATGCAGACCAATGTTGTGCTATGCTGCAGTGCCGATGAGCTTATTTTTTCTCGGGCCAATTCAGCATTAGAAAAAATTGCAGCATACTGATGGACAGGGGGATGCAGTGCATATTGCATTGCACTAATGAGCGGGGGCACGTAACCTCTCCGCTCCTTCCACAGCCACCCCACCCCTCCTTCACTGCCCCCTCACTCAACCTGTACACTGTGACTCGAGTATAAGTCAAGGGGGGCACTTTTCAGCACAATAATTGTGCTGAAAAACGGCTTATACTCGAGTATATACAGTATCCAGAATTGAATTTTTTCGCCCACTGCAACATTACAAAATGTAATAACATGCGATCAAAGCATCATATCTTCTCCAAAATTATATCAATAAAAACAGTGGCTGGGGGCATAAAAAGCAAGCCCTCACACACAGTACAGCTCTATATCTGGAAAAATATTGAAACTCTTACAGCGCCCGGAACATCTCAGCACAAGCAAGTATTTTTTTATTTGACTAATTTCTGACTTTTTTCACCACCTAAAATAAACAAAAACTGTGCATGTTTGGTGTCTACATAATCGTACTGAACTGGAGAATCATATTGCAAGTTAAAGGGAATCTGTCAGGCCAAAAATCCATATGTAACTGATATCATTTTCTAATTGGTTTATCTAAGCTCTCTCTACTCATGTATTTCTAATATTTATACTTCGCTTCTATCCTGTGTAAACTTCAAAATTAAAGATTAATTCTATCTGTCAATCACAGCGATTTCTCTGCTGTCCCCTCCCCAAGGAATTAATATTCATACATCACTACACTGTTCTGCCTTTCTCTGATCTGTATGATGTGTGACTCATCCACAGCAGACAGAGAAGGGAGGGGGGAGGAGGTGTGATCGTAGCTGCAGCTCTGAGCTCTTCATGTCATAGTGTGTATCTGAGTCATATGTGCAGTGTGTACAGTCTGAGATATTTCTATGTGATTATAACATATTATAACAACATTTGCTCAGCAGATAAACACATTACATGTTTGCATGTCTGTTCATATATACACATAGAAATCTTACAGACAGCACAGGCTGCAGCACAGAAAACCTCTTCCCAGCACAGAGCACAGAGGGGCGGGACAAAACACCAGCTTGGATGGGTTTGGATATGTAAATAACACTTAGGCCCCATTCACATCACATTTTTTGCCTGTCCGTGTAGATCCTGTTTTTTGAAGGACCACATGGACAGGCACGGATTTGTGTAAATGGATGGCAATTATGCTCTTGGATCCTGGTTTTTGAAGGATCCATTTTGTGCATGGCGACTGGTGCAGCCCTAGGACGTAATAGTAATGTCAGAGAGAGAGAGAGAGAGAGATCGATCCTGAACAGAAATTGGGCTGGGAGGACCAGTGAATCTGTTCTGAGCATGCGCAGTACCTAAAACCGGATCCGGGAAACGATCCTTTTTTTCTCGAATCCGGGAAACAATCCTTTTTTTCCCGGATCCAGCTCCATAGACTCTCATATTATGCGCTCCAGACCACACTGGATTAGTTTCTGTCTGTTTTTGTCTGGAGCGCCCAAAATTGGAGCAGTCTCTGATTCTGGGTACAGGAAAAAACAGGACACAAACAGATCCCTAACTGAATTCACACAAACGGATGGCCATATATGACCAATCCGGGCCCATGGGGATACATGGGAGGCAAAAAACGGATATCTCCCTATCCATTTCAAAATGGATAGACCCGCATCCCCAAAAACGTGGTGTGAAGCCATTGTTATACAGCAACTGGGCTATTCGGCTGTTAATATAATGGAGAGGACGAATGCACCAGCTGCCTGCGGGGTCTGAAAATGCTTATAGCATGGGAACTAGAAAGTGTACAATAATGATTTTAAATGTTTTTAAAAGGTCTACCCAGTCACTATTCAAGGGTAATATTAGCATCATACTGAAAAAAATGACCTGACACTGTCTCTTTAAATCCAGTCGGGAGGAGGTTTGCCACTACTGTGATATTGCTGGCCTGTCCTTAGGAGAGAAGAACTCTAGAATAGGTCATTAACTTCAGATCGGTTGGGAAAACATATCCATATGACGATACAGAAAGTGCCTTCATCATTTCATCTGTTATACAGAACCATAAGGCTGTGTGCCCTCTAAGATGGGCCCATTATATACAAAAGAGTTATAACAATATGGTCAAGCTGGCTTCAATGACATCTGTACCTGTCTGCAAGGTGTGATGACAGTGCCAAAGGGACTCAAAATATTTCCGTACATCGTACATGCACGTGAATAGTGATAAGCAACCAGGACTATGGAGTCGTTAAGCCAAACCACTGACTCCGACTCCTCAATTTCCCTGACTCCGACTCCACGACTCAGACTCCCTCATACATGGCTGACGCTCAAGTGATACATTTATTATAGTGAAATGGTAACCAGGCTTTTAATCACTATTATGCTGCAATCATCTAGATAATTAAATAGAACATAATAAAAATGCATAATAATAATATTCAGCACCTACTGCATTGAACTACTGTACCCAATTTATTATATATTTTAGGAGTCGGAGTTGGTTCATTTTATACCGACTCCACCAAAATGGTCACTGACTGACTCCATGACTCCGAATTTACAGCCCTGTGAGCAAGTACTACCATGCTCAGGCACTCAGTATTTGTAACCAGCAGTTGGATGTACGGCTGTAAAGTCATGGAGTCAGAATCGGTGTCCATTTTCGGGGAGTCGGAGTCGGAATCAGGGAAATTAAGGAATCAGTGGTTAGGTGTACCGATTGCTCACCAGGGCTGTGGAGTCAGAGTCAATGTCGATTTTGGTGGAGTTGGCGTGGACGTCGGATTCAGGGAAATTGAAAAGTCGCATTGATTTTGGTGGATTTGGAGTTGGAATCAACGTCATATTCAGGGAAATTGAGGAGTTGTAGCTAGTTTCGATTTTAGTGGAGTCGGATTTGGAGTCAAGAGTTGGATTTAGGGAAATTGAGGGAGTCGGAGTTGGAGTCAGAGGTTGGGCTTACTGATTGCACACCAGGGCTGTGGAGTGAGAGTCATGGAGTCAGAGTCAGTGCCGATTTTGGTGGAGTTGGAGTGGACGTCAGATTCAGGGCAATTCAGGGAAATTGAGGAGTCATGTTGATTTTGGTGGAGTTAGAGTCGGAATCGGTGTCGGAGTTAGGGAAATTGACTCCACAGTCCTAATTGGATGTTCGGTTGCGTGCAATTCGAGACCAGGGGTGCATCAAGCCCCCCTGCCGCCTGAGCCCTGGTTGAGGAGCGGGGGGAGGGGTGGTGGTGCTAACAGTTACCACTCGCCGCAAGTGAGGAGTGGAGGGGGGGGCGATTTGTGCTAGCAGCTCATGCCCGCCGCAAGTGAGGAGCAGGGGGAGGTTCGCTAACTCTGGCGGCGCTACTGGCGGCAGCAGGGGGAGAGGCTGTGTCTTACCTTGCGTGCTACAGCTGGTGGCGCCCATCACACGGGTGTCCGCTGTGTGGTGATGGTGCCGCCCCTGCCTACTTGCCGTCTGAGCTTCAGGGCTCACGCGGTCCAATGGACGGTGCAGCCATGTTCGAGACCCAAATATAAGCAACGTCAATAGGGAACTTGAGCTTTTTTCCAGGAAATCTACTGGCATTTACTTCCATTATACCCCGAGTTGATCCCATCCAAGCACCCAACAGCTTATTATGAGTACCGGGCACCGGCTCATCACTAGCTGTGAATAATTCGTATTGTTCTAATCTCTCTTTGTCGGAATTATGACTGTATCTTCTCTCCAGAGAATGTCAGATGGTTCAGACACAGTTTGCAGCCTTCTTTTTCCCGGTATTGAACACCTCCTTGTGTCTCATATTTTTGGAATTCGCACATTGAACTACGGAGGATAAAAGCCGCGGCTGCCACACGGTGGAGAACCGTCCTTTTATGTAACATCTGCGTTTATTGTAAATATGAAATTATATGTAATTAAGTTTAATTATGACTGGAATGGTTCCTGAGTGTACAATATTTAATGCATTATCTGTATTTAAAAGTCAGTCAAATTAGTGCTATTTTCTTCCCCGCTAGATGATGTGTTGATGTGTGCGGAAGGAGGAAACATTCCTAACAAGTATTAAAGGGCGCGCAGGGCCGATGTTGATGTGGCATTAAATTAATCATCGTGCAGTGGAATAGTATGCAGCTTTGTAATAGGTTTAGGAGCTTTTACGTCACAAAACCTTTGTGCAACACGGAGTTTCACAACAGTTTTGCAAAAATTGCTTTTTTCCCAGCAGTTTGATAGGCAGAGCTGAGGAGGAGCCAAGGCGGGTGGGATGTGTTGTATGCCCAACGGTCAACTTTACAAAAAAAGCTTCAGTTTCTTACACCAGGAATGTCACTTCAGTCCCTGGAGTAGTATTTATGGTGAAGTACACACCACTGAGAAGATGCGTCAAGTTCATGACATGGCTTGTTCCTCTTAATGGTTTGACGCATTTGTGCATGCCCCTCATTAATACTGCTGGAAGAAATGCCAGTCCTAATAAACCGGGGCCTATGTCTTCATTGGAATGTCAAGATTAATAAAGGAACATTAAAAAAAGACATCAACAAAGAAGTACAAGAGAAGAGCGACCAGAATGGTGACCGGTTTGCAAACCATGTCCTATAAGAAATGGTTACAGGAATTGGGGAATGTTTAGCTTGCAAAAAAGAAGACTGAGAAGAGACTTAGGCTAGCTTCACACCACAGTTTTGAGCTGTCAGGTTCTGTCCGGTGTTTTGCAGGAAACACAGGACAGAACCTGACAGCCCCAAGCAGAATAGAACCGGGGAGCAAATATGCCCTCTGGTCCTGTGTTCTGCGGAATCTGCAGATTTCAGGAGCTGACCCCTACTGAAATTTCAAAATCGCGGCTAGCAGGAGCTAGCCGCAGTCCTGAAATGTCAGTGGGGAGCTGTCCACAGTGCTGAAGTATAGAGCCGGCCGGCGCTTAGCCTCAGCACCCGGTGTGCGGGAGCTGGACTGATTTTTTGTTGGAATCGGCACGATCCGGCGCCATAGCCTCCCATATTAGTGGCGCTGTATCGCGCCAGATTCGGGAAGATCCAATTTATTTAGATTTTTGCCCCAGACAGAAAATCGCAGCAAGCTGCGATTTTGTGTCCGGAACAAAAACCCGAAGTCTCCCTGATCCTCCGGACAGATGGAAACCGGATTGAAAACAATGCAATCCGGCCCCATCCGGTCCCATAGCAATACTATAGGGCCGAAATCAGATCACACCGGACAGCCCCGGATCTCAAAAACCGTGGTGTGAAGCCAGCCTTAATAGGTGTCAACAAATATCTGAAGGGCTGTCACACTGTAGTGAGATCAGGAAAGACTAGAAGCAGTGAGACATAACTGAATGGGAGGAGTCACAGATTAGATATTAGAGAAAACTTTTTGACAGTGAGGGTGATCAATGAGTGGAACAGGCGACCACGAGAGGTGGCGAGTTCTCCTTCAATGGAAGCCTTCATACAAAGTCTGGACAGACATCCGTCTGGGATGATTTAGTGAATCCTGCTTTGAGCAGGGGGTTGGACCGGTTGACCTAGGTGGTCCCTTCCAACTCCTCCATTCTGTGATCCTATGATACATGACTTTTAATGAGTTCAGCACATCACACTCCAGAGAGTCCTTCATTAAGACATGCAAGCGCATTGCCAGTTTTACGGAATTTATCCCTTTGTGTTTACCCCACCTTCTCCAGATTTGTTCTTGATCAGTGAAATGATGCGATTTCATGCACCATGATGGATGTGTAGGTCATAGAATGGGTCAGGGTGTGTGAAATAAGGAGATAATCTT
The DNA here is from genome assembly GCA_033576535.1 of Allobates femoralis. Taxonomy (NCBI): domain Eukaryota; kingdom Metazoa; phylum Chordata; class Amphibia; order Anura; family Aromobatidae; genus Allobates; species Allobates femoralis. Next base: position 211,591,597 of record JARQOC010000011.1, on the reverse strand, counting down.
GCTTTACACAGGACAGGTGCTAGCTGTGTGATACAGCCAGCATATGCTTCTAATGGCAGCAATCAAATCCAAATTGACATCTTACTACCTACTGACCGCTGTATTTAAGCCACACAGTCCTGTCCCGGTGGCTATTAGAAACCCAAGAACGTGACTGCAGAATGCCAGTAGGCCTTGCTGAAGACCGTCGTCAGTGCCATGTTGGTAGTGATTTCACATTGCAGTATATGAAAAGAACGACCCCCAGTTAGAAATAAAGAAATGAAACAACAAATATAAGTTATAGTTTGAAAAATATAAAATAGTTTCATCCATATGGTAAATGTCATAAAGAAAAAAAGCCCACAATAAATGTCATAAAAATTACCGTAATTAAAGAGTCTTATGCATTAAAACCTGGAGATGGCCACAAAAAAATAACCCCGTACAGCTTCATCGATGGGAAAATCTAAAAGTTATAAAGCAGATTGTCACGCTATGTCACGGTGGATGTGGACCCAGTGCACCACAGAGCCAAGGTTACCTTGGAGGGGCATAACTAAGTGACTGCCTTGTTTTCACTAGAGCCTCTGATGGTGGTGTGCTGAAGGAAGCAAAGCTAGTGGAAGAAGGAGCAATTGTGGTGGAAGGAGTAAAGACACTGTGTATTGAGCAGGGCTGTGGAGTCGTGGAGTTAGAGTTAGTGTCCATTTTGGTGGAGTTGGAGTCAACGTCAGATTCAGAGAAATTGAGGAGTCAGAATTGGAGTCGGAAGTTTGGCTTACCGGCTGCACAGGAATCTGTGTCCATTTTGGTGGAGTCAGAATTGGAGTTGGAGCCAGAGTCGGATTCGGATAAATTAAGGCGTTGGAGTTGCATTCAGGGAAATTGAGGAGTCAGAGGTTTAGCTTACTGACCTTTAATCCTTGGAACAAAGACACTCTGTGTTAATGCAGAGACGTACATGAAGTTGCTCACCCGCTATCTATTGTACATTGTTGCCAGTAATTGGTTATGGAGTAAAATTAAGTTTGTTTTTAACTAGTGTTATCAACTCATTGAATTTCCTAAGATCTGATCCTGGTTGTGGAGACCCGGGGGTCAGTGGGCGCTCTCGTCCGCAGGCCCAGCCGCCTTTACAAAGACAGCGTGGACCAGGGCTCATCCCCAACTGAACGCCCGAGCTCCTTAACCGTGGGCGGAACACTACTCAGACAACACAGGGTCAGGGAATCACAATATCAAGGCTTTATTGGATCCCCAAACAGTTAACAGCATATAACGCATAACCAAGCACAACAGGCAACAGAGTCTCACCCTTCCGCTGGCTCACCAGGGATTAGAATGTAGCACGGGAAAGTCTGTAGCCAGGTGACTGTATCGTCCCAACCTGGATTGCTTCCTTATCCTTATGTATCTTGTGCAGTCTTTATCACAGCCGAATCCGATAATCCGATACTGAAGTCCTTGTGGTTCTTTAGTCCGTGTTCCGGTCCCCTTGGTCGGCACCGAAATGCCTAGGCCTAGGGTTATGGCTCGCCAACCGGATCCGAAGACTCTCGATTAGCTGCCTGTATCCAATCCAGTGACCTCTAGCCGGGACCGAAAATCCCTAGACTGAGGCCACTAGACAGAATCTAACTCCAATCTTCAATCTCCACCCTCTGGTCAAAGAGAACAGTCCTCCTTATATACCCTCAGCCCTCATTGTAGGATATTGGGGACGTCATGATTGGTGCAATAACATAGTCTTTTCATTGGCTGAACTCCAATCCTCATTTAACATATTTTAGTCCTATCTCAATCTAAATGCTAGAAGTGATACAATGGAATGTTAGTCTGAGACATTGAGTCTGCAATCAATGACACTTAAACAATCGTGGCTGGGGCCCCTGTACATGGAATCAACATTCACAGGGTAATAGACAATGGACGATTAGCATAATTAAGTTCTCTGGCCTGCTATGACAAACAAGTTAGATAATTACATTACCAAGCTAAACTTACACCAGTCATCTATGAAAATACTGTAGGAAATTCTCCTTGGCCATTACCAGTTTACAAACCTATATACAATATGATATGTCTGGATGAATAAGAAATCCTCCTACATTATATATTAAAGGGTCCATTTCGTCACATTCCTCCCCCTTCTTATTTAGCCAGACAGGGCAGTCAAATATGATCAGTCTCTGGTTATCCTTCTCCTCTTGGCGGCATTGTCTTTTTTAATGGAGAAAACAGCAATCGAGGCTTCCATCTATACACCTCCCCCAGATTACCATCCCCAGGATGGGCAGACATATTGTGGATAAACAGTAAAATGGGATTCAGGAGTTGAGCTCCCATAAACTTCTGGTTATCAATTCCCCCCCAGTCCATGACAACATTCTGTGTGTCTTTACTCACTGTTGATGGCTCAGAGAAGAATGATGGGGGCTGGGAACATGAATTATCCTCTGAAGGTGGGGTAGCAAGATCCACATCAGGGTGCTGCTTGGCTTCCTGGATGATGGTGATGGCTGTGACAAACTGGCTGGATAGTCCTTGTCCTGGGTCAGCTTGCAAAACAACAGATGTGGGGGGGCCATCCATGAGCCCCACTTCAACCTCCTCCTGGTTAGCCCCTGAATCAACAGGTGTGGGAAGGCTGCTCACAAATCCCACATCAACCTCTTCCTGGCCAGTCTCCAAAGCAACAGGGATAGGGACATTGTCCATAAACTCCAAATTGTCCTCTCCCTGCTCAGGCTCCAAACTAACAGGGGTGGGGATGCTGTCTTTAAGATCCACATTGACTTCTTCCAGGTAAGTTTCCACAATAGCAGGTGTAGGGTCACAGTCTATAAGCTCCACATCGACCTCTTCCTGGTCAGTTCCCACAATAGCAGGTGTAGGGTCACAGTCTATAAGCTCCACATCAACCTCTTCCTGGTCAGTTCCCAAAGCAACAGGGATAGGGACGTTGTCCGTAAACTCCAACTTGTCCTCTCCCTGCTCAGGCTCCAAAATAACAGGTGTAGGGTCACTGTCTGTAAGCTCCAACTTGTCCTCTCCCTGGTCGTTCGCCTCGGCTAGCTGCACACCTTCCGAAGGGATGTCTGAGCACTGACCCTCAGCCAGGGAGATGGTTAATTGGGAACAGGGTACAGGGTCTGGAGAAACAATAGCTGGGCTTACCAGGATGTGGACAGAATCAGTTTCTTGTTGTCCCGGGGCTTGGACGTCACTGACCTGGACTGGCTGTGCTGGCCGATGAGCTCCAGGCATGGGGCCCCAGCGTTGGCGACAATCTATGTCCATATGTCCTAGACGTCCACAAGTATAACAGTGCCGTGGATTGGGCAAGTCACGTATCCTGTCTGCATACCTTTGTCCTGGTGGGGCTTCTAATGGGTAGCGGATTAATCCTACTCGAGCGGCTGGTGGTAGCAGTTGGTGAGCTGGAATTCCTAAAATATTTCCCAGAACCCAAGCCCTCTCTTCTCTTGAGGCTTTTGGCCCCAATGCAGCCAAGCTCTCCTTGATTTGGACTGCTGTGGACCTGGTGATTTCACGATATTCACTGGATCCATGATGTGGTGCACAACTTACATCCTCTGGTACCACGTCGGCGGGGTCCTCATCATCCTCACCATCATTCTGGGTGTCCCAATGGACCAATTTCTGAATCAAAGCCGACCGAGTGTCAGCATTCCTGTATTCAATACTTCGCCTCTGGCACAGATCCTGTAGCATCCATTTACTGCTGCTGCCGTATCTCCTCTCCAGCCCTTGTCCCATGGCTGAGCTGGTGGGGTTGGACATGGCAACGTCCGAAACCTGAATGCCTCACTATGGCCTGCTGGGTATGCTTATATGCCTCCCTGGTTGTTGAGCCCTTGGACGGTGTCCACGAACACCAGTCCCCTGCAGCTCCCCTGGATAAACCAGGCTGAGTAGTATCCCACCGCTGCCACCAATTGTGGAGACCCGGGGGTCAGTGGGCGCTCTCGTCCGCAGGCCCAGCCGCCTTTACAAAGACAACGTGGACCAGGGCTCATCCCCAACTGAACGCCCGAGCTCCTTAACCGTGGGCGGAACACTACTCAGACAACACAGGGTCAGGGAATCACAATATCAAGGCTTTATTGGATCCCCAAACAGTTAACAGCATATAACGCATAACCAAGCACAACAGGCAACAGAGTCTCACCCTTCCGCTGGCTCACCAGGGATTAGAATGTAGCACGGCAAAGTCTGTAGCCAGGTGACTGTATCGTCCCAACCTGGATTGCTTCCTTATCCTTATGTATCTTGTGCAGTCTTTATCACAGCCGAATCCGATAATCCGATACTGAAGTCCTTGTGGTTCTTTAGTCCGTGTTCCGGTCCCCTTGGTCGGCACCGAAATGCCTAGGCCTAGGGTTATGGCTCGCCAACCGGATCCGAAGACCCTCGATTAGCTGCCTGTATCCAATCCAGTGACCTCTAGCCGGGACCGAAAATCCCTAGACTGAGGCCACTAGACAGAATCTAACTCCAATCTTCAATCTCCACCCTCTGGTCAAAGTGAACAGTCCTCCTTATATACCCTCAGCCCTCATTGTAGGATATTGGGGACGTCATGATTGGTGCAATAACATAGTCTTTTCATTGGCTGAACTCCAATCCTCATTTAACATATTTTAGTCCTATCTCAATCCAAATGCTAGAAGTGATACAATGGAATGTTAGTCTGAGACATTGAGTCTGCAATCAATGACACTTAAACAATCGTGGCTGGGGCCCCTGTACATGAAATCAACATTCACAGGGTAATAGACAATGGACGATTAGCATAATTAAGTTCTCTGGCCTGCTATGACAAACAAGTTAGATAATTACATTACCAAGCTAAACTTACACCAGTCATCTATGAAAATACTGTAGGAAATTCTCCTTGGCCATTACCAGTTTACAAACCTATATACAATATGATATGTCTGGATGAATAAGAAATCCTCCTACATTATATATTAAAGGGTCCATTTCGTCACACTGGTCATCTGGAGTCATCGGCATCATGCGGCCTTCAAAGATGTATCGCCTTCTTAGCACTAGTGCATAGATCCAGCCAGGAACACTCATTCATGTAGAGTGCCCGGTGCAATAGATGACCACCTTGCCCTCGGCTACTGCGTCACATTACGCCATAACATGATGACATTGTGTGGACTAGTAAGAGCTGCCCAAGATGCCAGGCCGAGGATGCCAGGTGTACCAGTGAAGACAGTATTATTCTGTATTCTCTCTCTTGAATATGGTTATGTTTATGGCACCGGAGCACCACAGCCCTAACATGTAGACTGCGCGCTCTGTCTGCTCATTATTCAGTATTAGTCTGGCTGACATGGGGGACCCGACTGACTGGATGCTGGACTAGAGCAGCACAAATCTTTTAATCACATAACTAAATAAGAAAATTTAAAAATAAGAATTGTAAAAAAATAAGAAAAAAAATAGTTAAAAGCAATAAAAAACGCCGAACCAAAAGTGTAGCATAAACCATGTGTATTGACTATGAGGAGCTGCCATAAATATGTACTTAAGAGAATATATCATCCACTTCCTAGGCCCCAGACCACTGCTTCACCTATAGAATACAATAAATAAATCAATTTTCTGCTTATTTACTTTGATTTGACAAAAGTGAACCACAAGCAGGTCCGATTGATTTACCCAAATAGACCTCATTTATCAAAACTGTCTCATGGAGAAACGGGCTTTATTGTCCCCAGCAACCAATCACATTGCGGCTTTCATTTTGCGAAAGCCGTTTGCATTCTCGGTAGTTGATATGGAGAACACGGCTAGTTCCTTCAGTAGTCAGTGATAAATAAGGAAAACCAAATGTGAACTGGAAATGGAACAATGTAGTAGGTGCATGTTCACAATGGCCTCAAAACAGCAAAACCAATGAAAAAATACATAGTGAGCAAAATACCCATAAATGAAAAAATAAATTACATAAAAGTAAAATAGGGTACATAGTGACATTATTTGATCAAAAAATTTGTAACCTGTCCAACCACGTCAAGGCAACCCTATCCCGATGGGGTCACCTTGACGCGGTGGGACAGCTAGCACATTTATTGATTAAATAATGACCCTATTTTACTTTTATGCACTTTGCAGTTGATTGTTTCATTTATTTTAGGGTATTTTGCTCACTATACATTTTTTCGTTGGTCTTGCAGTGATAAATAAGGGCCCATGTGTCATGGAATTATAGGAATTAATGAACACATATGTCTCCCAGAGTCCGTTTATGATTAGCCCTATGTGACAAATAGGAGAATTCTTTGATTTTTCCTCGTGATGCGATCAAGGCCGTACAATGCTTTTTAGAAACATATTATGCATTTGTACAGTCCTGCCACAAAATGATATGATTGTTACATAGCGGTGAAATATGCCGAGCACGGAGGCCATTTGTTATAAAAGCCCAGATGTTTTAATAACAGCTGAGGGGTAAACAGCGCTGTGTCTGCCCCGCATCACATAAAACGCGGTGTTACAATTCGCACATAACAGTATGACGGTGACATGTATTTCGGGATAGAGCAATTAGCATCTTAGCAAGTGGCCCTGCATATCCCATTCCTTTTCATGGTCCTGACTGTGGTAATGGGACATTAAGCCTGACACAACCTCATTGCTCATTAATTATTGCTCTATTAACCCATGCAGGGCAGGCATTGCCCGTGAGAACGTTATATTCTTATTACTAGGGAAACAGGAATGTATGAAAAATAAGTCAATCAAAAAGCACCAAAACGTATACATTGCCTAGTGTGTATTGCAACCGATAATTGACCCAGTAGGTGAAAAAAGATGATTGTAACCTCCCAGACTGACGTCACTCCTCCATACTCAGTGTAGAGTTCCCTATTGGTCTACCGAGATCAACATACGATGGCGGCTGGTAATTAGTGGTTCCTGAAAGTTTCTTGTATCGGGATAGATAATGCAACTGGAAAGACAAAGGCACAAATAGCGTCTTACCTTTATATGATATGTTGTAAAAAGAGGCTTGGATTGCTTACCAGTGGGGGTTATGAGAAACTTACAACCACTCTAAAGCGCTTGTAAGATGATGGCTGCTGCAGTCAACTGTAGAGATATTTCGTAGCCAGGAGAAGGAAGGGCTTAAAAGCACCAAGATGTCGTGGAGAAGGACGAGCCGAACAGGATAATCAGAACTGTGATTTTATTCCTATGTGTTTCGTGAAGGGTTATCCCCTTCAGAAACAAAAATAATGGCGGTACATCCATGATTTTTCTCCTGAAGAAGGGAATTACCCTCCCAGAAATCGGTAGAAAAAAAAAATCACAGTTCTGATTATCCTGTTCGGCTCGTCCTTCTCCATGGCATCTCACTGCTTTTAACCCCTTCCTTTACTTGACTACGAAATATGTTCTACAAGGATTACATTTAAACATTGTACTGGTGATTAGTGATGAGCCAATGCTACCATGCTGATGTGAATGCTTGGATAGGCACAGCTCAGGTATCATAATATAATGGAAATCAATGGGGAACTCAAGCATTTTGCTGTTGGAGTTCCTGAAAAAAGTTTTGAGTTCCTCATTGACTTATACTCGGGTACTTGAGTCTCGCCCATCCGAGTATCCAACTGCTCGTTACGAATACTGAGCACCCAATCATGGTAGTGCTGGCTCATCACTAGCCGTGATCCATCTCCTGGGAGAACAAAAGTATGGAGAGTTGTAATCCAATGTGATGGATCCTTCTCTCCCATCATATCATTAGTCAGTGGGGGACTACACCATACACATTAAATGCCTGGCTAGTGGCACTAAAATTGGCAGTTTTGTTCACTTTCATCAAATGTGGTTTGCAATCTTTAGAACCTTCCTGATTTCCTTAAGAAAAATTATTATGTTTCAATTATTTTCTTAGGTTGGAAAATTATTTATTTATTTATATACTAGATGGAGCCCCGATGATATAGCATTGGGAGGGCATTGACATCATAATAGGGGCAGGCTCTGTGGCGCTGGGGGGAAAAAGTGTGTTTTATAACCTGAAAAATATGGTAGTTTATTCTCAGTATGACTACTGCTTTTTTGTGAATGCCTCAGAGGTTTGTGTGAGAACATTAGGAATTGGGAAATAGCTACTCTCCGTATGGAGAGCAATGAGGGGACTTATAGCCGCAATCCTCCTCTGGGAAATATTCAAATTGTCACATAAGTGAGGAAGTAGACGAACTCCAATGCCACCTAATAAGGTAGCAATCCTACAGGTCATAATTGGCTCTTTAACAAGCCTTTTAATATGATTTATGATGTGTGCCAGATCAGAACCCCAAACCGCAGATGCTGCGTTTCGGGGTGAGTGCCCCTCATCAGTGCAGTGTATGGGTTTCTGATCTGACTGTAGGAGAGGCTAAGACAAGGTCTGGGGGAATAGCTCTTCTCTAAGTCTCCTCATTGCTCTCCATAAGGAGAATGGCTATTTCCCTAGACTTCGTCTTAGCTTCTCATACAGCCAGATCATAACTCCCACACACTGCACTGATGAGGGGCAATCACCCCGAAATGCAGCATCTGCAGTTTGGGGTTCTGATCTGGCACAAATTCTAAGTCATGTTAAAAGGCTTGTTAAAGAGTCTGTTATGACTTTTAGGATTGCTACCTTTATTAGGTGGCACTAGAGTTCTGACACTTCTTGATTGTTTGCTGTGTGGTGCTGTTTGCTTTATCCCTGTCTGTCTTATCTGTTGGTTCCATAATGGGTCACCTCCTGGGGTGGGGTTGAGGGTTTAGCTCAGGGCTGGACAGGAGAAAGGGACAGGTCGGAGACTCAGACCTCTCTACCAACAAAGGGACCCAGAGTTTAGGAAAGTCAGTGTTCCCTAGCCTGAGGGGCAGTTCAGGGCCCCAGGTTCCTTTCCTTCTTTTCTCCCAAAACTCCCGTGACAAGAGGAGCAGTGGAGGGGCCGGGGCATCACAGACTGGAGGTAGGCAGAGGATTGGGGAATCACAGACAGGGAGGATAAGGTCCAGTGTACAGTCTGGCCTCTATGCACTGAAATCTAATTAGCAGAAAACTTCAAATGCAGAACAACAAAGATGTCTTCACCAAATGTATCTATGCAATCAGTATTACAGCGACATTACAACCATGTCTATAGTTAGCATTGCAAAATCGTGCTGACAGCTTCTTTATAACTGTGATGTGCAAGTTATTTTTTAAGAAGCAAATAAAGTAAATGGTGGAGATGAAACCTGATGGGAACACAGCCTGTTGTTCTGCAGCACGTACTGAACAGCTCGACATTGCGCATCAAATAAAGATTTGTGCCGAAACTGTCCAAAAATGACAGAATGACCTATTCTTCATGGCTTTGTGAAATGTTTTGAAGTTAATGTTGAGAAAATTGTGCAAAAGAAATCCAAATAAGCGCAGCAATTTCTATGCCACTATTGCTGTTTTCTGTAAAAGCAGAACAAAATATATTAATAAAAAGAGAAATAAAGAAATGATACATAATAACTAATTTTTAATCAAAGTATATGTGGTAGTTAGTGCGGCACCTCGACAGGTCCAGGTATACAAATCTCTGAGGGGTAAGCTTTTCTCATTGGGGAGAGTGGCATGCCAGTAATGAGGAGACTTAAAAGCTGAAATGCACCTATAGGAAATTAAATATGCAAATTGTCTCTTCAGAGAGGAAAAAGACTTGAACTCTAATGCCACTATGTCTGCAAATTGAGATCCTATAATGTATGGGCAGCCAGTGCAATGACTGGCACAGAGCGGAAGCATCCGAGTAACGATTAGCCAGATAGGAGACCCTGGCTGCTGTATTAAGGATGGACTGGAGAGGGGAAAGCCTAGTGAGGGGGAGACTAATTAATAAAGAGTTGCAATATTCAAGGCGGGCGTGGATCAGGGCCACTGTGAAGGTTTTAGTTGTTTCCATGGTGAGGAAGGGGCGAATTCTAGAGATGTTCTTCAGTTGCAGGCGACAAGAGTGGATGAAAGATTGTACAGTATAGGGGACGTGAATGAAAGATCAGCATCAAACGTAACACCCAGACAGCGAGCCTGCTGCCTAGGCATTATTGTGGTGCCATACACTGAGAGGGAGATGTCAGATTTAGGGAGATTTGTGGAGGGCGGGATCAAAAGAAGTTCAGTTTTGGAAAGGTTGAGTTTCAGGCATAGAGTGGACATGATATTGGACACTGCGGTTAGACAGTCATTGGCGTTCTGTAATACAGCGGGGGTAAGGTCAAGGGATGACGTGTATAGTTGTGTGTCATCAGCATAAAGGTGGTACTGGAAGCCAAACCTACTGATGGTCTGTTCAATAGGGGCTGTGTAGAGAGAGAAGAAAAGAAGGCCAAGGGCCGATCCCTGAGGGACCCCAATAGTGAGAGGAAGAGTAGAGGAAGTGGAGCCAGCAAATCATACACTGAATGAGCGGTTGGAAAGATAGGAACAGATCCAGGAGAAAGTGGTGTCCTTTATACCGATAGAGTGCAGCATAGAGAGTAGGAAATGGTGGTCAACAGTATCAAATGCTGCAGAGAGATCAAGAAGAATAAGGAGAGAGCGTTCACCATTACATTTTGCCGTCAGAAGGTCATTGGTAACTTTGATAAAGGCAGTTACTGTAAAATTTGGAGACGAAAACCAGACTGTAATGGGTCTAGAAGAGAGTGAGTGGAGAGGTAACAGGTAAGGTGGGAGTAGACCAGGCGCTCCAAGAGTTTAGAGATAAAGGGTAGATTGGAGACTGGTCTGTAGTTATTTGTGCAGGATGGGTCAAGAGATGTTTTCTTAAATAATGGAGTAATGATAGAATGTTTGAAGGAGGAGGGGAAGATGCCCAAAGAGAGGGAGAGATTGAAGATTTAAGTTAGGTGAGCGCTGACCACTGGGGAGAGAGACTGGAGTAGGTGTGAGGGGATGGGGTCAGTGGTGCATGTAGTAGGACGAGAGGAAGAGAGGAGCCTGGAAACTTCTTCTGTCACTGGGTCAAATGTGGAGAGTGAGTCAGAATAGATGTGAGCAGGGATGGGAGTAACAACGCTTTGAAGTGGAGAGTTGATTTTCTGACAGATGTTTTCTATTTTCTTAGTGAGGTAAGAGGCCAGATCATCAGCACAGAAGTCAGTGATGGGGGCCTGCACTTTAGGATTGAGGAGAGAGTGAAAGGTGTCAAAGAGTTTTTTTGGGTTGCTGGATAGTGAGAAGATCAGAGTGGTGAAGTAGGTCTGTTTGGCGAGGTGGAGGGCAAAGTTGTAAGTTCTTAGCATAAATTTATAGTGAATGAAGTTTTCTGGTGTGCGGGTTTTCCTCCATAGACGTTCAGCACTTCTAGAGCATCGCTGTAGGAATCGAGTTTTGTGGTGTGAGCCAGGGCTGTTTTACTCTGTGCTTGGAAGTTTTGATGGTGAGGAGCACTACTTGGTCCAAGGTGCTTCTGAGACAGTCATTGTAGTGATTTACAGCCAGATCGGGCCAGGAGAATGAAGAGATCAGGGACAGTGATGAGTGTAGAGAGTCCGTGAGTGTAGGATGGTTAATGGCCTGTAGATTTCTGAATGTGTGATAAGTAGGAGTGTGCTGTAGTGGGCGAGGATTTCTGAGCGTGAAGGAGAGAATGTTGTGATCAGAGAGAGGAAGAGGAGAGTTATCTAAGGAGGAGGTTGAACAGAGCCAGACAAAGACAAGGTCACAGCTGTTACCGTCTTTGTGTGTCTCAGAGGTTGAGAGCTGTGAGAGACCAATAAGGGTTGGTAATTCTGAGGACATGAAGTGTGTCAGCCACGCGGAAAAATGGTTGAAGATTGAATGGTAGGAAGAGCCTAATGGTGTGGACCTCAAAAGAGGGGAATGAGAGTGATGGAGCTTGGGGGATGACCTGGAAAGTACATTGTGGTACAGGAGTAGGCCGATTCCACCACCATGTCTGTTACCAGATCTCGTGGAATGGGAGAAATGTAGCCACCGTGAGAAATAGCGGCTAGGGAAACCGTGTCTGAATCCTGGATCCAGGTTTCTGTGAGGGCCAGCAGATTAAGAGAGTTAGTGAGAAAGTAGTTATGGATGAAGGGAAGCTTGTTGAATACAGACCATGGATTCAAGAGAGCGCAGTTAAAAGAGGAGTGAAGGTGTGCATGTAATCTTGATAAGGTTAGTAGGTTTCCATGTGAGGTGGGGAAAGGGTTAAAGTAGGTAAAGGGTGGTCCAGGATTGGGAGAGATATCACCTGACAGGAGCAGCAGTAAAAGGAGAAAGAGAAAATAGTTTTTGGATTTAGGACATTGTTTCTGATCCAATACTCTGGAAAATGATGGTCTGAGATTATTTAGTACGGTGAAGAGTATATGGGAGCTGAAGATGATAAAGGGAAGGAAAGAGGAGCTGATGTGGCTGAGGGGTGATGAAAGTGAATGGCAAAAGCACATAGGAAAATAGATATGGAAATAGAGGACATAATTTAAAGGGAGAGTGAGAGTGTGTGGATTACCTGATTCCTGCCTGATTAAATGCCATACAAAATCAAACTGATGAGTGATGATTATGGTGCAACAGATGACACATAGAGTTTACATCAAATGCAGATATTGTACCATGAGACGGGTTGAAATAGGATGTGAGTTCATTAGAAAGATATCATAGCAAGCAGAAATCTAGTACCTTCCACTTCCAGCAAATTCCAGTTGAATTCAAATTCATTTCTATGCACTTATGTGAGGCATTTGGGTGAGGCACATGGCAGACACACATCCTGGCAGACATGAGAATAGTAGTACATTTATAATAATACAATTGGATTCAGCTGAGAGTGGAGGGGAGGGGGCTGGAGTTCAATAGGCTCATTTAAAGTCAGAAGTAAAAGCAAATGGTGGAGGACAGGCACATTTAAACAAAGGATCATAAACTTAGGTATGTAGCAAGGAATGGAATGAGAAGTTACAAGTATAATCTGACAAAATATGTCATATAAGAAGGCTAATGTCACATCGCCACCAGAGCCTGCTCCATGACATCTGCTTCTGTCACCAGACACCACCATATTCACTCTGTAAGTAGTGCTGGTGATAGAGAAGTCTGTGCAAGAAATTCTAGAAAGCGCAGATTCCGCTCATCCAATTAGGGTAGAGTGGCTGGGCTGGGACCTGTAGTACTTTATAGTCTGACAATGTGAATGTGTATGCTGTTCAGCTGAAGTTGTTGACTCCTAAGGTTCAGCCTATTAGATAACACCACTCCCTACATACACCTTCAGCCTTTTGCTGCAAGCTGCCAAAAATAGTTTTTGGTTCCCTTAGCTAAGTCTCCTGTCTTGGATTTATTGTTTTCCGGTTTTACCTTGGCCTGGTTTTTGGACGCTCTCTTGCATCACGATTTTGTACCTTGCTTTCATCTTGGTTTTGACCCAGCTCCCTGACTTCTATATCAGATCCTGATTTTGTCCCTTTTCCTGGACGTCCCAGCAAACTCCTGGATCCTTTTGTAAATCCAGGTTCCAGTATAGGGGTTTAGGCGTGTCAGGGTTTATCAAAGTTCTGCCTAACAGAGTGGCTTGTGCCTAGTCTGTTTAAAATAAGCCTTTTGTGCCTGTAGACTTGGATGGAAGTTGTTGACGAGACGTCTTTGACTTGACTCGCTGCTAAGTGTCACACATAACGAGATCGTTAGCGAGATCACTGTTACGTCACAAAATCTCGCTAACGATGTCTTTATGTGTGAAGGGGGCTTTAGGGTCCCGTTACACTTTGCGATGTTCCACAATACCAACAACGATTAGACCTGGTAAGGATCGCTGGAACGTTGCTGCATGGTCGCTGGTGAGATGTCAAACAGTCAGATCTCCTCAACGACGCAACAACGATACGGCGTCCTGTATAACGACCTCGGCGGTCATTGGGACCTTGTCACACAGCAGCTAGTCTGGTGACTCAGACCTGAGTTCTGAGTCCCAACGAGGTCGTTATTAGGCGTCAAACACACCGATGCATGCTGGCCAGTGGGAGCCCGACGATCAAAAAATGGTCCAGGCCATTTCGACACGATCAGCGATCTACAGCGGGGGCCTGGTCGATGCTACGTGTCAAACACAGCGAGATCGCTGGCGAGGTCGCTGTTGCGTCACAAAACCTGTGACGAAACAGTGATCTCACTAGATGTGACGGGGGCTTTAACTTCTTTTACTTTTGAATTGAATGTACATGTAGTTAGGGGGTTGGGTCGACTTGTCTTTGCACAACTCGGAAGAGAAAGAATCTGTACTGAAGTCAGGTCTCGAGCTTATGAATAGACTATAGACTGGGAGTTGGATACATGTGCTACGGTCATGATATCTACTGTCAGGATTTGAGGAACTACCCTAAGACTATTGTGGAGATGGATACCTGTGCTTCGGTCATGATATCTACTGTTGGGATTTAAGGAACTACCCTAAGGGGCCCGTGACATGGTGCCACCTCGCCAGAGATGTCGGCGGCGACTGGCAAGGAGCGCGCACGCTTTTGACGCCCCGTCAGCGTTGCCGCCCCCCGTTTACATGGGGAGACACCTCCGGCGATGCACCAGAGAGCTGACAGACGGCATCGCCTATGACTCCCATCGCCTGTCAGGTCGCCGGCGGCCGTTTAAAGGGGTGATGTGTACACATCGCCCCCGATCGCTGCCTGGTTTCACATCACTGATGTGAAACCAGGCGAGCACTCAGAGGCGCCGACATCGCCCCTGTACAGTAGGCGATATCGGTGCCGATAGGCCACACCCCTGCATCGCCTAACAAATCGGCGGTACTGTCGCAGTGACGGTACTTGCTATTGTGAGGTGGATACCTGTGCTTCGGTCATGATATCTACTGTCGGGATTTAAGGAACTATTGTAATGACTTTTGTGTAGGTGGATACATGCTCTTCAGTGATAATATTCGTCATCTGGAAGGGACTTTAGGACTATTGTGTTGGCTGATTGGAATCCTGTGGATTGGGGGCATTGCATTGTTGCCATCTACCTGAATTTGCTGAAATACCCTGTATGGATACAAATAAAATCTGATGCATCTTTAACCTGTCAGGTCATTATTACAACCCACAACTTCAGATCCTCACAATAACAATTTATTGAGTAGATGCCGTATCTTACAGCCCAATATTAAAACTAGAGATTGAACGAGTCCATAACCCGGTCCACCATATATGGCTATTTAGGCAGTTTTGTTTCATTAAAATACATAAAAGCATCTGTGGTGCCCCTTATTCTCTACATAGGAGTGTAATAATTCTTCTCTAGTCTACGCTTGCAGAATATGCAATTGTGGGTTATTGATGTGGGCTGAGAAGTGATCCTCTGAGAGATATATATGTCAATCCCTGTCATTATAATTAATTATCACCCCTTGCATCTCCTTCCACACTGCGTCCTATGTCACTCCCAGTGTACAAATCACAAATTAGGGGCAAACTGTAAGGTCAGCATGCATTCAAACATGAAACTCATTAGCAACATATTAGCAGCAAGACAATAGCAGCTAACTCTGATTTATACGAAGGCTTTGTTCACTGAGGCATTTTTTTTAGTGTTATGCAGCTCATCCCGCATAGCATATAATGAAAAAGAATATTGTCGGGGGAGGGGTGGCATAATGCATTCAAAAATGAATAGAAAAAAAGCGCAACGGACAGACGTTCCAATGAGGAAACCCAATATAATGTGTTTTTTGGATGATAAGATGCACTTTTTCCACCCCCAAATTGGGGGAAAAATGGGGGCGCGTCTTACAATCGAAACTTGTGTTGTTCTTTTAATTCATCAAGGAGGGGGGAGCGACGGTGCAGGAGCCAGGGTCCACGGAGGATGTGGGCAGTAAGACGATTCAGCTCTGGAGACGCAGCCTTGTCTCACTGCCCACATCCTCCATGGACCCTGGCTCCTGCACCTCCACTCCACCACCGCACCCCTTCTTCCTCGGTAAGGCAAGTTGGGTTTAGGAAGGGTGGGGGGGACCCCCCCGGTCCATGATGATGGAATATCACAAAGCACTCATTGATCTCAGGGAGACCAGTCGAGGAGGCCCCAAGGAGCCACCCCAGGGCTAGGTCCTTCCCTGGAGGGATATCTAGCTAGTTTCCGTGTTTGAGACTCCTAAACAAGGCTCCACGGACTCTCTTTGCATATTCATAATGATGGAGTGGCATTCCGAAGCACTGACGCAGCATGAGAGAAAACTTGGAGATGGAGGTGTGAGGTTCGAATTATGGGTGATTCTAGTCTGAGATCAGTAGCTGAACGAAGGACACGGGTTAGAGATGTGGCATGAGTATAGGGGGGTGCAGAAGTGTGGAGGACTTTGTGGGTGGGAGAATTAGGCCAAAAGCTTTTTCACACGTCTGATTTTTTCACGTATAGCCGTCCATTTTTCTCTTTTGATAGACAATTCCGGAAGGGTGCGTTTCCAAAATATGGCCGTCCATTAAAGTTTTAAAAATATAAAAGAACTGCAAATTGAAAAAGATCAATAAGATTACGTCAAGGTTAAAGACTGAAGGATGTGCGGTATATTGACAAGTCACCATTTGTAAGACTTGGCCTCATTCTGTTCCATCGGCCGGTGCTTTGCGCTTTGCTGACTCGTCAGCGTATCTGTTGTACGTAATATATTCAATGCAGCGAATGCTACCAGAAAAAGGCAACAAATGCAAACAGAAATTATAAGTAATTTCACTTTTCCGAGGGATCGTAGATAAGTACATATTATTATAATTGTAATTACCAAGCAGCAAGTCTAAAATTATCCATTATTGCCTGAGACTCTACTGTTGGCATTAAAAGCTGCCTGGGCACCTCCCGCTCCCCCCACGAGGAGCTGCGACTTATGAGGCCTCCTATTTAAATCTAAGATTGTATTTGCTTTGGTGCCAATGACAATTCTTGAGTTACAATTACCGGAAGGTTACGCTGCCAATGTGTTATTTTCCCGTCACTCAGATATTATTTTATTTCCAAATAAGACTGGTATGTACTTTTTTGTTTATGTGCGCCAGACACTGTGATAATAGTAGTCAATGCGGAGGAGTCGGGGATTTTTTTTGGTCGTTTTTTGTAACTTACATTTTTTCTTAGAGGGGAATATTCAGTAGGTGAAAAGTATTGCTAACGGCACTAATTACCCTCCATGACACTTGGACGTCTTACCATGTGTCTCCTGGCCTCCTGGCGAACCTTTGCAGGAAGGGGAAACGACTCAGGCCAGTCTATAGGGCACCAGAAAAAAGGGACATACTGGGATTCATTAGGGCCAGCCGACATTGAGGGGGTGGGGGGGCACCATTATTGTTGCTTTAGGGTGTCAACCTCCATAGTTAGGTAGGGCTTTTCTCCTAGGGTCTCTTTTAGGGACAGATATACACTTCATACACCCATTTGGGTGGTTATCTACTCTTTCTTTTGCTAACCACAATCCAAAGGCCTTAGGCTGGTTTCACACTAGCGTTTGGGTCCGTTCCGTCGCTATGCGTCCTAGTCTGGCAGCCTACGATCCGCCCTGCGTCTCTATGTTTAACATGAGGACGCAGGGTGCATGCGTAGTCATCAGGATGCATACGTTTGTGTTGTGCTGCGTCTTTTTTCTGTGGGCCAAAAACGCAACATTCTGCGAATTTTGGGCATTGAAGGCAGCATGAAAAGAACGGGTGCATCGTGATGCGCTCAAACAATGCATAGAGTTGAATGGTGGCGCACTGCAATCCGGATGGCAGCAGGAGGAGTCTCTCTTCTTTCTCACTTCTTTCTCTCTCTCTCTCTCGCTCACTCTCTTTCTCCCCCCAGCCAAAATACGCATCACTGACATCCAATGACATGCGTTCTGGCATCCGTCTGCATCTCTACACCACACAAATGCGTCCAAACGTAGTGTGAAACCAGCCTTATCAGTATACACCACTTTTTTAAACTAATTTTTGATTGGTTTGTTCACCTTTTTTTTGCAGTTTTGATTTATATCTTTTAATGCATATCTAATAAAACTCATATATGTTATGAGCGATATGTTTTACTTCCGCTAGGACAGGGGTCGGGAACTCCAGTCCTGAAGGGCAACAAACCGGTCATGTTTTCAGGATTTCCTTAGCATTGCACAGTGTTGGAATCATCACCAGTGCAGGTAGTTATGTTATCGCCTGTGCAATACTAAGGAAATCCTGACAACATGCACTGCTTGTGGCCCTTGAGGACTGGAGTTCCTGACCTAGGTAATCCAATGTACAATAGAAAGCTCTGTGACCTGGAAATATGTTGACAGTGTGTGGCACAGGTTGTCCGCAGGTCACAGCAGCTGAGATCCTACAGCACATGCTCATCAGCACTCATCCTATTATGTTGTGGGCTCACAATCTGGAGGCGCTGCGTGTTGACACAGCACCTATGGACACCTGCGGGTGCACATGACAGGTTCCCTTTAAGCGAGGGCTAGATTGAAAGCTACAATACCCTGTAGGAAAAAGGCTTCTTTTATGGATTTGTAATGATCATTATATAGTGAATTTTTATATATATTTTGTTGCTTCCCTTGTTCTTCCAGATTTATCAGAAAACAAGGTCTGGACAGGTTATTCCTGGAGTGTGACACCCACATGTGGCGTCTCGGAGACAGGAAGATCCCAGAAGGCATTACTGTAGATGGAGGCTCAGACTGGTTTCTTCTGAATAGGAAATTTGTGGAATATGTGACCTTTTCCAACGATGATCTAGTTACAAAGATGAAGCGATTCTATTCCTACACGCTGCTCCCTGCTGAGGTACGTTACCTATATACCTTGTCTGCGTTATCTGAAACCATGGAGACTGGTGATTAGTTAACGAAGCCTCTTTACGTGGATCTAAGGTGTGCATTTTAATGGGACCGCTATATGACGAGCATGGTATACCTGTCTTCATTAACCTATATTAAAGGGAATACATCACCAAGACATTTCTGTGCTAGGAGAATTGTTAAATACTTTAGAAATGTCAATAAACTAATTTACCTTTCATCAGCCTGATATTACATGTATTAATTATGCCCATATTTTGTGCTTCCGTAAATATAATGTTCGTCTCCCTGTCTTTTGATAATCTATATAATGTCTTGTTAGTGTATGAACCAGATACTTCATGAACTATTACACACAAAAACATTTTCTTCTCCCAGAGCTGTTTTTTAACCTTGCAGAGCCGAATTGACAAATTGTGCCATATTTTTAACTTGTGAGATGGGACCTCAAAATGAATACAGATATCACACCCCACCTATAGGGGCTGTGCCCAGAACAATTATAAATTTTAATTATTTGATCTTAGAATAAATATCAGTTCTACAATTGGATGTGTTACAAAGATGTTCCTGTCCCGAGATATTCTTATAAATGTGCCCCTGTGTAATGTATATGTCCGACCATGCAGGAATAGGTCGGATATACCACAGCTCCCTGATATACAGAGAGTGTACGACATTACAGGGTCACAGAATAGTAAGTGTACTGACATTACAGCTGTGGATCACAGAATATAAGAGTATACAGATATTACAATATTACAGCAGCAGGGGATCACAGAATATAAGAGTATACAGACATTACAGCCGAGATCTCAGAATATAAGAGTATACAGACATTACAGCCGGGGATCACAGAATATAAGACTATACAGACATTACAGCCGGGATCACAGAATATAAGAGTATACAGATATTACAGCCGGGGTACATACAATATAAGAGTATACAGACATTACAGCCGAGTATCACAGAATATAAGAGTATACAGACATTACAGCCGGGGATCGCAGAATATAAGAGTATACAGACATTACAGCCGGGGATCACAGTATATAAGAGTATACCGACATTACAGCTGGGTATCACAGAATATAAGAGTATACAGACATTACAGCCAGGGATCACAGAATATAAGAGTATACAGACATTACAGCAGGGGATCACAGAATTAAGAGTATACAGACATTACAGCCGAGATCTCAGAATATAAGAGTATACAGACATTACAGCCGGGGATCACAGAATATAAGAGTATACAGACATTACAGCAGGCGATCACAGAATATAAGAGTATACAGACATTACAGCCGGGGATCACTGAATATAAGAGTATACAGACATTAAGCCGAGTATCACAGAATATAAGAGTATACAGACATTACAGCGGGGGATCAAAGATTGTAAGAGTATACTGACATTACAGCCGGGGATCACAATATAAGAGTATATAGACACTACAGCCGGGGATCACAGAATATAAGAGTATACAGACATTACAGCTGGGGATCACAGAATATAAGAGTATACAGATATTACAGCCGGGGAACATACAATATAAGAGTATACAGACATTACAGCCGAGTATCACAGAATATAAGAGTATACAGACATTACAGCCGGGGATCGCAGATATAAGAGTATACAGACATTACAGCCGGGGATCACAGTATATAAGAGTATACCGACATTACAGCTGGGTATCACAGAATATAAGAGTATACAGACATTACAGCCAGGGATCACAGAATATAAGAGTATACAGACATTACAGCTGGGGATCACAGAATATAAGAGTATATTTACAGCTGGGGATCACAGAATATAAGAGTATTCAGACATTACAGCCGGGGATCACAGAATATAAGAGTATACAGACATTACAGCCAGTGATCACAGAATAATAAATCTTAATAAATCGAGGTCATGGTTTATACCATATACACAAAAAAAACTTACAGAAGCCAAAATACATTTGGTACAGAAATACAGACTCTCTAGATAAACTCAAGTCCCAAACAAATATACAAATATTTGTGCACGTACATGCACTAGTGTGTACAGAAAATGTGAGCCTGATTGCAAAAAATCAAGTTAGCATTTCTGTATTTGCTGTGGTTAGTGAATATCCAGGACCAAAGGGTCTGCTGCTCTGTTTCTCTCCTACGCCTTTATATTAACATTTGGTCATTCTCCACTCCTTATAGGGGTTGTCCGTCTAAAATAATAATTCTTCAGTCACTTTGTGATTGCAGAATTATGAATCCTCCCGATACACGGACCTGCGTGCTGCAAGGATTTGTGATTTCTAAGCTGAGAATGGAGCACAATTGTGCAATATGCATGTTCCCAGCCGGATCCTGACTAGTGGGCGTGGCCTTGCTCCTTACAAATGTATTTGTAAATGACCCTCCCACTAGTCAGACACACCTACTCCACACTTGTATGGAGCAAGGCCACACCCACTAGTTGGGTTGTATACCGCATAAATGGGAATCTATTGCCAGCTTAGAAACAGCAAATCCTTGCCGCACACAGTGCAGGCGCTGGGAGGATTGACAAGTCTGCAGTCACATAGAGTGACACCAGAATCAACCCCTTAATTATTGACAAGGCAGCCCCTTTGGACAGGGTTGTCTTTTATCGACCAACACATCAAAAAAAGAAGAAACAAGTTCTGCATCAATCTGTTTTGGGAAAAAGCTATTCTGGGCATACAGACATGGTATTTTATAGTGTTGTGTGTGAAAAAACAGGCGTACTGGTGGTGCTCATTCCAGGTTAAGAAATATCCTTTTGTAATAATAAAGAAAAATGGCACTCATCAGGTCTTCGGATCATAAAATCCTCTTTATTTCATCTTCTTAAAATAACATGCAGGTGGACAACGCTGCATAATATCAGGATGACAGCTGTTTCGCGTCAGCTCGACACTAGATCTGTAGAAGTTCTGAGCTGCACGAAACAGCTGTCATCCTGATATTAATAAAGAGGATTTTATGTGACAAGATCAGGTGAGTGCCATTTTTCTTTATTAGTACAAGTTGTCTTACCCTTTAATAGCAAAAAGGATGGGACCAATCTGGAATGTTCCCCACGCGTCCCTCAATCGTCACAATTTATAGTTGTATAACTATACAGTGCCTACAAGTAGTATTCAACCCCCTGCAGATTTAGGTGGTTTGATAAGATGCCAATAAGTTAGAGCCTTCAAACTGAGAGAGTAGGATTTATTAACAGAAGCATAAATCTTACAAACCAAAAAGTTATGTTGCTCAGTTGAATTTTTATAATTTTAAACATAAAAGTGTGGGTCAATTATTATTCAACCCCTATGTTTAATATTTTGTGGAATAACCCTTGTTTGCAATTACAGCTAATAATCGTCTTTTATAAGACCTGATCAGGCCGGCACAGGTCTCTGGAGTTATCTTGGCCCACTCCTCCATGCAGATCTTCTCCAAGTTATCTAGGTTCTTTGGGTGTCTCATGTGGACTTTAATCTTGAGCTCCTTCCACAAGTTTTCAATTGGGTTAAGGTCAGGAGACTGACTAGGCCACTCCAACACCTTGATTTTTTCCCTCTTGAACCAGGCCTTGGTTTTCTTGGCTGTGTGCTTTGGGTCGTTGTCTTGTTGGAAGATGAAATTACGACCCATCTTAAGATCCTTGATGGAGGAGCGGAGGTTCTTGGCCAAAATCTCCAGGTAGGCCGTGCTATCCATCTTCCCATGAATGCGGACCAGATGGCCAGGCCCCTTGGCTGAGAAACATCCCCACAGCATGATGCTGCCACCACCATGCTTGACTGTAGGGATGGTATTCTTGGGGTCGTATGCAGTGCCATCCAGTCTCCAAACGTCACTTGTGTGGTTGGCACCAAAGATCTTGATCTTGGTCTCATCAGACCATAGAACCTTGAACCAGTCTGTCTCAGAGTCCTCCAAGTGATCATGAGCAAACTGTAGACGAGCCTTGACATGACGCTTTGAAAGTAAAGGAACCTTACGGGCTCGTCTGGAACGGAGACCATTGCGGTGGAGTACGTTACTTATGGTATTGACTGAAACCAATGTCCCCACTGCCATGAGATCTTCCCGGAGCTCCTTCCTTGTTGTCCTTGGGTTAGCCTTGACTCTTCGGACAAGCCTGGCCTCGGCACGGGAGGAAACTTTCAAAGGCTGTCCAGGCCGTGGAAGGCTAACAGTAGTTCCATAAGCCTTTCACTTCCGGATGATGCTCCCAACAGTGGAGACAGGTAGGCCCAACTCCTTGGAAAGGGTTTTGTACCCCTTGCCAGCCTGGTGACCCTCCACGATCTTGTCTCTGATGGCCTTGGAATGCTCCTTTGTCTTTCCCATGTTGACCATGTATGAGTGCTGTTCACAAGTTTGGGGAGGGTCTTAAATAGTCAGAAAAGGCTGGCAAAAGAGATAATTAATCCACACATGTGAAGCTCATTGTTCTTTGTGCCTGAACTACTTCTTAATACTTTAGGGGGACCAAACAGAATGCTGGTGGTTTGAGGGGTTGAATAATAAATGACCTCTGAATTAACTTTTAACGCTTTAAAAAAAAAGAATTTCTTTTTGGCTGCAGTGCATTTGCCACTTCCAGGCTGATCTACAGTCCAAATGTCACAATGCCAAGTTAATTCCACATGTTTCAACCAGCTAAATCTGCAGGGGGTTGAATATTACTTGTAGGCACTGTATACCACAACTACCTAAAAGCTACACCCTTGCAATTTTTGACTAGAGGAGGATTATTGGTAATTCAGGGTGTGACTATTTTCTCTACGTGTAGTAGAATTTGCTCCTTTAAATCTAGGCCATGGCGCATCTCTCAGACCGCGGTTGTCATAATTTGACTGGTTGAATTCAGCGCACATGTTAAATAATCCATTTTAATTCCATTTCAGTTACAATCACCTTTTCCTCTCAATTCCGATAACCTTTTCGTCCATTATCTCACAGAGAATTTCTGTATCATTATGAAAGGACACAGGGCAACGGATAATTGGGAAGTTTTGCTGCGCTCGAGTGAAAATGCATGCCTTTATCATTTTAACCAGCCAATTCAAGCATAAAACACATATTCACTGGGTTGTCACGTAGTATTAAACAATGTCAGGGGGATTATTTGGACGAATACACTAGTGTTAATGCCATGCTATTTATTTATAGATCCTGATATTTTCACCCAGAATTGCACTCCCTCGTCCATGTCCAATCTGACATTCTCTTATCATTGTAAATTGGTCAGATAAACACAAATTATTGAATAGTATAAGAAAGTATTACAAAATGACACGTGCACCTAATAAATGTCTGACTTGTGTGAAGAGATGTGATCTTTTGAAGCTTACAGCCTTGTCATTTTGCATGGATCGGTATTACTATATATAGAGTGATATGGATATACCCTATATCAGAGCTCCCCAAACTTTCCAACATTGAGAGCCACATTCAGCTATAACAGAGGGTCCACATCCAGCTGTGAGAGAAGGTCACAAGCTACATCTAGCTCAGAAAGAGGGTCGCGAGCCACATCCAGCTTAGAAAGAGGTTCAGGAGTCACATCCAGCTCTGAAATAGGGTCACGAGCTACATTCAGCTCTGAGAGAGGGTCTCAAGCCATATTCAGCTATGAGAGAGGGTTGCGAGCCAGATCCAGCTCAGGGAGAGGTCCGAGCCACATCAGCTTGAAGGAGGGTCAGAGTCAATCCAGCTCTGAACGAGGGTCGCAAGCCACATCCACTCTGAACGAGGGTCACGAGCCAACATTCAGCTCTGAAGAGGTCGCAAGCCACATCAGCTGTGAGAGAGGGTCGCGAGCCAGATCCAGTTCAGAGAGAGAGTGCGAGTCACATCCAACTTAAGAGAGAGGGTCAGGAGTCACATCCAGCTCTGAAAGAGGGTCACGAGCCACATTCAGCTCTGAGAGAGGGTCACAGCCACATCCAGCTCTGAGAGAGGGTTGCAAGCCACATCCAGCTCTGAGAGAGGGTTGCAAGCCACATCCAGCTCTGAGAGAGGGTGCAAGCCACATCCAGCTCTGAGACAAGGTCACAAGCCACATCCAGCTCTGAGAGAGATACGAGCAATCGCTCAAGAGAGGGTTGCAAGCCGCATCCAGCTTTGAGAGAGTGTCGCAAGCCACATCCAGCTCTGAGAGAGGGTCACAAGCCACATCCAGCTCTGAGAGAGGGTCACAAGCCACATTCCCGCTTAAGAGAGTGTCGCAAGCCACATCCAGCTTAGAGGGAGTTTCGAGCCACATCCAGCTCTGAGAGAGGGTTACGAGCCACATCAGCTCAAAGAGAGGGTTGCAGCCGCATCCAGCTTTGAGAGAGGGTCGCAAGCCACATCCAGCTTAGAGAGAGTTTCGAGTCACATCCAGCTCTGAGAGAAGGTCACAAGCCACATCCAGCTCAGAGTGAGGGTCCCTGTATGATGCTTGGTGATAACAGGCATACATCCTACTGATCGCCCATGGGAACCCATGCCATGAAGCTCTTTGTGGTCTCTACTTCATCGCTGAGCTAATGTGGTCCCTAAACGTTTCCACTTTTCAACAATGCCACTCACAATGCTGCCATCCCATAACATGGGCCAGACTCAAATTTGGTGTTGTCTTTAGAACAAGCCATTCTTTCGCAGACATTTGTTTAGGCAGATTGCATTGTTGGAGTCTGGATTTTATACTCTTGTGCCAATAGGACTAAATGAAAAATCTGAATTCTGTGATTAAGAGCTTTGTCCTATCATGGAAATACACTACACTATATACTTGACAAAGACTAGTGATGGTTTAAATGTTGCTCGTAACTCAGAAACTAAACACCATTTTTCTTTTGCATTAAATTTGGAGTGAGACGAATCTTCTCCTTTTATATATACACCATATATATTCTTCATTATATTATCCAGATGGTCTCCAGGCCAATCTTCGACTATTGTTGCATCCATAGCAAAATCAGCAATAATCGTCAATAATCGTTGAAGACAGACCTCCATTCCAGCCATCATTACAGCCTAAGGGGTGCTTCACGTAAGTAGATCGCTAGTGAGATCACTGATACGTCACAGTTTTTGTGACGCAACATGACCTCGCGATCTCGCTATGTGTGACAAGTAGCAGCGACCAGGCCCCTGCTGTGAGATCGCCGATCGTGTTGGAATGTCTTGGACCATTTTTTGCTCGTCCGGCTCCAGTTAGGCAGTGTGCATCGGTGTGTTAGACGGGGACAACGACCAAAGACCTCAATACTACAGGTCTGAGAGACAGGGTCCCAACGACCGCCGTATCATTGCTGCATCGCTGGTGAGATCTGACTGTATGATATCTCACCAGTGACCACTTAACGACGCTCCAGTGATCCCTACCACGTCGTATCGTTGTCGGGATCGCTGGAGCGTCGCTAAGTGTAACGGGGCCTTTACTCTGCACCATGAAAGCTGTGGTGTGAGGTCAATGAAGAGACTTTCATGAGGAATTCTCACACATAGGTACTACTCCCGGATTATGGTGTGGTGTATCATAATCTACGCCATCATCTGTTGGAAATCTTGCGGCATTTGCTAACGCTAGAAAAGACATTGCAGAAAGCGTCTTTTCTCACGTTAGCAAATACCACGAGATTTCAAACAGATGACGGCGTTGATGTCGCGTTAGGGACGGGGCCCCCATAGGTTAGTATGGGCAGGGCTGACGAGACGGTAGCACCGCGTTCAGCCTTCCAAAATCTAAGGTTTAAATGCAACCCCCCAACGTGGCTGCAATCCCATTGTGACCCTAGCCTTAGACGGGCAAGTTTTATCGTTTCAAACGATTTAAGGTTGACGGAAGACGTTAAGTATATCCAGTTCAAACCATAACCTAACATGTTGATCCAGAGGAAGGCAAAAAAAAAGTGTCAAAAACTAAGCTTCATATTAGGGGAAAAAATTCCTTCCCGACCACACATACGGCAATCAGACTAGTTCCTTGGATCAACGTCCAATCAAAGAATCTAGTGCACATAACCGGTAATAATATTGTCACGCTGGGAGTGGGGAAGACACCCAGCGTAGGATAACGACGGGGGGGGGGGGGAATAAGGGGTCCCTACTGCTAAGGGCACAAGAAGGAGACGGTGACCCTAGACTTACTAGGGCTGACCCTGTCTGCCCTAACGTCCCTGTACAGTCTCCTCAACTGTCGCCGACCACGAACCTCGTCCCTCTCTGATCCTAGCACTATCTTATCTAAGGATCAGATGGAGAGGTGCACTAGACCCCTCCACTAACAACTAAAGACAAACACCAGGGAAGACAGACATTTGGGGAAAAGAAACACTTATCTTTCAGCAGACCACAGCGAGCTCACAACCTCAGCTTCTGCTGGAGCAAGGATAAAGAGTCCACAAGGAAATATCACCTGCACTGAGGAAGGGTAATGAACCTCCTTATAAAGGTAGAAGGAATCTGCTGGGTCCTAGAGACCTACAATACAGGTGGATACAACCAGACCGAGCACAAGACCTCCACAGCCGTCTCCCCAAAATAGAGAGATCTCATCACACCTTCTCTTCATCTAAACAGAAGGTAAATGCCCCTGAAAGAGATGGACCATCCTCCACCATTATGGCTGGTGGGCCAAACGCTGAGATCGTCTGCGCGTGGCCTCCACCCTGTCACCCGCGCCACCCGTGACAAATATCTTCTTCAAGAAAGGCATCCAGGCCCTTCATAAGTTTAAGTGCTGAGCGAAATAACTAAGTTTAAGTCAATTATCGATAGTTTACTTGTCTACTTGTTCAGGTGGATGGGAATATTGCGATTGTTATTGGGATCATCATGTTCACATAAAGCATCTTAGTACCAGTAGCACATCACATGTTAACTGCAGTTATTTTTATGATGCCTCAAGTGATCAAATTTCCCACCAAATGAACCTTTTTGGTTATTCGGCGGGTGACCACACAGGTTGATTAGCAGTAAAACTCGCTAACAAAATATAGGCTCATCTAAATTGGCTTTTGATGGAGAGTTGGTTGATAATTGTACCCATCTCTCTCAATTTAAGCCAAAAGGAATTTTGGAAACTGCCAAAACCCCCATACTGTAAGAATGATTCCCCAAACAATTAGACATTTATGGTAAACAAGTGAATATGACATTTTATTCATGTTGATTTCTCTTTTACCGTAATTTTAAGTTGAAACTAGTATCTCCTGTGGAGCAAAAGAAAGCCACGGTACTGCAAATTGGTAACTTTATTGTGTCAACGAGTTTAACAGAGAGATTTCTCCTTCTTCAGGACTAAAGAAATCACATATACGGTATTCATCCTTCATCTGAATTGGGCTGGATCATCCTTCCGGTAGTGCGGCTCCACATGGAATACTGTCTTTATGGGAGCCGCAACAGCTGTGTTAATACTTTCATCATAGTAGAGGCGTAGGGCTGTGGAGTCGATAAGGCAAACATCCAACTCCTTAATTTCATTGAACCCAACTCTGACTCAAAATGCGCACCAAGTGTGACCCAACAACTCCGACTCCACAACCATGGCTGTGATGTTAGTAAACCAAACATCTGACTCCGACTCCTAAATTTCCCTCAATCCGACTCGGACTCCACCCAAAATGGACACCGACTCCATGATCCCAACTCTACATCCCTGGTTGTGGCTTCCCAGTTGAGCCTTTTCTACTTGCTGGACCCTTGCATTTCCCCAGATTGCGCTGTTAATTGTCTTTACAGTTTCTATCTGCAATAGTTGAAACTAGGGCACGATCGTTATATTAGAAACTTAAAAGCCCAATAATACCTTTCCCTACACTTGTGTGAAGCTGAAAAGATTTGAAGTAAATAGCATAGAAGACCTAAAAGACTGTACAGTGTCGACGGAACATAATGTCCTAAAAGCAATTCCGTCAGTAGCGTAGCAACATTATAAAGAACAGTCACTTCAGCATCAATTAACTTAAACCATTTTATCTTCTTAAGTAGCCAGTATGAAACACTTTAAGAAGCAATTTCATGTTATGTTTGACCCTCTAGGACTGAGGCTATAACATCCATAGTAATCTTATTTTTATGTAAAGGATTTTCAGCCTCTACACAGTTTAATAAAAAAGAATAAGCCATTGCTGTTTCTCTGATATTGGTGCCCGAGGCTCTCGAAATGGGATCCGGAGCTAAAATAGAATGGCCTTTTTTTTTTTGGACTTTCCTTAATTTACCAAAGACCTTTTCTTTTGCCGCTATTCATTACAGCTACTTTACATTTTATTGAAATTGATAATCAAGTGAAAACTCTCAGTTGTAGTAATTGTGACATTCAAAGGAAGCGCCGTATGATATCTGGCTTCACACTAGCGTTTGTGTATGCATGCGGAGGGCATGCAGACGCAAACGCTGCCATACTGATGTGAACGCGGTGGAGAATCTCCACATGCGTTCACACAGTATGGTGCCCGGACAGCCAATCAGCTGTCTCGGCGGCCGGGAGGAGGAGATCAGCGGTGGAGATCTCCTCCTCCCGCTGATTTCCCGATGGTGTCGGCGCGGAAGATTTGAAGAAACAGCTGACCTGACAGCTGTTTAAATCTCCCGCGCCGACATCACCTATTCGGTGTCAGCGCGGGAAATTTAAACAGCTGTCAGATTCTTCAAATCTCCTGCGCCAACACTGCCGGGAGATCAGCGGCAGCCGTCCCCGGGAGATTAGCAGCTGCTCCAGCTGATCTCCCGGTGGCCGCCGAAGATCTTCCTCGGGCCGCCGAAGATCTCCCGGGAGATTAGCGGCGGCCACCAGGAGAGATTTCAATGTGATCCGCAGCATTCTCCTGCGGTGTCATGCGGAGGACACTGCGGATCCATTGAGATCCATGCATTTTTCGTGCACTTGCAGTCGCTTGCTGATAAAACAAGCGCCCGCAAACACACAAAAAATGCAACTTGGTGCGTTCAGGTATGCGCATCTAAACGCAACCGCAACCGAACGCAGCCAAACGCAGCTACTATGCGTTCCCATATTAAACATAGGAGCACAGTGCGCATGCATTTGGCTGCGCTTGGTACGCTGCGTTCAAATACACAAATGTGAAACCAGTCTTAAGCTTTATAAGCCATGGATGTGCAAAGCCCTCTGCTTTTATCATTGTCGTTGAAATGACAACTATTTAATCTGTGTAGTTCGAAAACATAGTATTCGTCATTAATCTCATACATATGTTTATATGGAGAGAAACTCCAAATTTCCATATTGTAGTGTGTAAAGTAAGTTCTGCAGCCATCATTAGAGGGAGCTTATGACCAGGGCTGTGGAGTCGGTAAACCAAACGTCCGACTCCACAACTCCGACTCTTGTTTATGACCTTAGTGAACTAAGATATGTTAAAGAGGTTGTCCAGTATTAGGTCACCCCTTTTTAAAGCTAAAGTGGTCAGATTAATATAAATAAAAAAGAGGACATACTTACCATCCAGTGTCAGCATCACATCCCAGCAGTCAGCCGACATTGTTATGTCGCTAGGCCATTGACGTCAATTAGTAGACCTCCACTTTGATGGAATATTCAAAGGCATGCCAGATTTCAGTGATCACCAAAAAATATGCTTTATTTAGTATTAATTGCCAAAGAGAAAACACTTCAAAAACAATTAAAAAATACTCATAGGCAAAAAATAGTGCGTACACACCCAAAAAAGGGTATCAGTAAACCACACAACCAATGGCACAAATACAAAACCAGTGGTGTCTGAGATACATATGATTTTTTACCTTGTTATGGCCACATTAACTATTAAGAAAGTTTATTGACCAATATTAGAAAGGTGCATAAGAGCTAGAGGTCTTATAAAAAAATATATATATATACTTAACAAAATCCCCCTACATCATTTACCTGACCTCTGCAGCCAATCATTGACGTCAGTGGTCACATGGTGTATAATTAAGCCTTTTTACTGCTTCAAATGATTGGCTCCAGTAACACATGACGAACTGAAATAAAATTATCGCAGCTGGATCAGTGGGGGATTTAAAAGTTACCGTATGTATTTTTAATACATTTCTTTCTCTTAGGCTATGTTCACACTGGACGTTTTTGATCTGTTTTTGGTGTTGTGTTTGTTTTGAAAACTGCACCAAAAATAGATCAGTGACTGCAACTGCAGCAATGTGAATGGGATTTTCAATTTGCTGTGCAGTTGTTGTGTTATTGATTGCTGCGTTAGTGGTGGAGAAAGTGCATCCAGATAATCAATGCTCCATTTTTCTACTGCGTTTTCCACACCACCATGCTCTCATTACTTACCCTCCCTGGCAATCCCACGTGGGCCCCGGTGATGTCTTCCTCCCGGGCATCGGTTAGGACCTGCAGGTACTGTAATGACACTGTCATTGACTCAGCCTGAGTGTCACATGGGGCCAGGTCTGTAAGTACTGTTCTAGTGCACATCCTGTTGATGCCCAGGAAGAAAGACATTGCTGGGGCTCACCGTGGGATCACCAGGGAGGGTAATAAAGTATGTCTGCGTCTCTGCCTGTGTGCCAGGCATCGTAGGAATGCAGGTGCTCTACTTAACGGACCTGCCCATGTGACTCAGCTTGAGAGTCACATGGTGCCAGGTCCTATAATTACTCATTCTAGCCACAAAACCTGTCGATACCTAGAATGAAGACATCTCAAGGGCTTGCCGTGGCATCACCGGGGAGGGTAATAAAGTTTGTCTTTCTCTGTCTGTGCCTCTGTGTCTGTCTGTGTGCCAGGCATCGGCAGGACCTGCGGGTACGATACTTACAGACCCTGCTCATTTGACTCAGCCTGAGAGTCACATGGGTCCAGGTCCTGTAAGTACTCGTTCTAGCCGAAGATCCTGATGCCTAGAAGGAAGACATCTCAGGGCTCGCCGTGGGATCACCGGGGAGGGTAATAAAGTTTGTCTGTGTCTCTGTTTTTGTCTGTCTGTGTGCCAGCCATCGGCAGGACCTGTGGGTACAGTACTTACAGACCCTGCTCATTTGACTCATCCTGAGAGTCACATGGGGCCAGGTCCTGTAAGTACTCGTTCTAGACGAAGATCCTGTCAATACCTAGAGGAAGACACCACCGAGGCTCACCGTGGGATTACTGGGGAAGGTAATAAAGTGTGTGTGTGTCTCTGTCTGTCTGTGTGTCTATCTGTGTCCCTGAAAACGGAGCACAAAAACAAGGCAAATAGATTATGCGTTTTGATGCTCACTGTACCCAATTATTATATATTTTAAGAGTCGATCCATTTTATACTACTCCGACTTCACCAAAACGGACACCAACTCCAACTCCACAGCCCAGGTTTTCGACTATGCAAGCAATGGAGTAAAATAATATGCCCCAGTCTAATTACACTTCCATACCAGAGACCATTTCTTAACAAACACAAGTACCTGGGAAAACAAACGTATTCAGAATACCGCTCCTGGTCATATTTGAACTCGGCTATGCTGATAAATAATTGGAAGCTACAGTGGAATCTATAAAATATACATAGTTCTAAAGTTAGATATATTCTAAGGAAAGAACAAACATTTCCCGAGCCTGCAGGCCAATATTTACATGGCTGTCAAGTATGCTTGTGATCAGCTCAGTATGGCATCGCGGCCTATAAAAATGTAAATATAAGAAGCAGATCGCATATGCACATAATAAGCAGCCTGCGTATATTTTCTGTCCATATGGAGAAGGTAAGGTAGAATTTCTTTTATACACTGGGTGCCTTTGTAATTAGAAAGTCGCAGCAGAAGGCAGAATGTTCCTGCACCATTCAGGCATATTCTCTTTCTCTAGCCGGTTTCATCAATAGAACTTAAACAAATTACAGTAATCATCAGGATACGGATTAGGTTCCTTTCTTTTCTGTGTTACGGCTGGATTATAAATAGAAGTTTTATTCGGCAGCAGGTCATTTCTATTTTTTTCTCTAAATCACAATTTTTTCTTTCAAATGGGAATTGACAATGTAAAGAATCGCAGGAAACATTGATCCACAGAATGCGGAATTTCTTAATGTTGGGACTTTATTTATAGAACTAAAGTTTTTATTGTCTAGGTCTTTTCTCTTTTTAATGAATAAGATTTGTAAAGAATTCATAGAAAAAAACATGGCTGTTGTAGCAGCCAACTAAAGCTAAATATCCTGTTTGAATGAACTTTGCATGTTAATCGTGACCTGGTTGTGTCATTTATTTTTTCTCTTTTCACTACAAGCCACAAATAGGTTTTAACCATGGTTGCAGGGGGTGTACTCATTTCTCATGGGTGGAGTGAACTTGAACAGGGCTCCTCCTACTTATAACCAATGCAACCTTGACAAACAGCCAATTGGCCATTTTTTCTACACAGAATATACCAGTCACCAGTTTTGAGGGTTGTAAACCCTGCCGGCCACCTTCAACATGATGTAATTGGGGTTCCTGTCACCTCTTTATATCCCCAGATGTCCCCCTACATACCTAAAAAAAAAAGAATTATTCTGTCCCGCGCTAATTTCTTTTTATGAGGGTCTGCAGATTGCGATCAGCACTGCCCCGCTCTATGGAAAGGCCGCCCCTCCTGCGTGTATGGAAGTGAATGACAGTGATGTCATCCACACAATTCACAAGTCTCGCGCCTGCGCAGTGGTGGCCTCACTGTGACCTGTTGAAGAGCCAGTGATTTCACTGTGCAGGCGCAAGATTCAGTCTCACATCAGCCGCACAGTGCCCGAAGTCTCGCGCCTGCAGCAGTGGGACCTACACTATGCCTTCTGCGATAGTGGGCACTCATGTGAGGTGCTGGCAACACCATGGCACAAGGTGACGATGGGGACGTCGTGCACTTTGCGACTGATGCGAAACCGAGGTCTTGTGCCTGTGCAGTGGAATCACTGGCTCTTCAACAGAGAAGAGTGAGGCGCCACTGCACAGGCGCAATATTTGGAAATCATGTGAATGATGTCGCTATGTCATCCCCTTGCACACAGTCAGGAGGGGCGGTGTTTCCATGGAGTGAAGCAGCACTGACCTTAATATGCAAACCCCCTCATGTAGACTGTGAGCCCTCGTGGACAGGATCCTCTCCCGTCGTGTATCAGCAAGCCTTGACTGCTCATATGTACTGTACCTGTCCTTGTTACCCCTACTTCTTATGTAAAGCGCCATGGAACTCAATGGCGCTATATAAATAAATATTAATAATAATAATAATAATAATATGACCCATAAACATTGTTACACGTTTTCTTAGGTATGAGGGGGATGTCAGGTGATATAAAAGGGTTACAGGAACCCCAGTTACCTGAAATAAACTCCCAAAACTGGTGACAGGTTCCCTTTAAAGCTCATGCTGTGTCCTACATGGCCTTTCATCCACTGTATTTGCTGTTTTCCAGTTCATTTCTTGTGTTTGATTGAGTCTTATTGACTAGGAGACCTTTACACGTCTTTCTTTTTCCCTTTCAGTCTTTCTTTCATACTGTTTTGGAAAACAGCCCTTATTGTGACACCATGGTTGATAATAATTTGCGAATCACTAACTGGAATAGAAAACTAGGCTGCAAATGTCAATATAAACACATTGTGGACTGGTGTGGCTGCTCGCCAAATGACTTCAAACCTTCTGACTTCCACCGATTTCAGGTATGTTTCCTTATAACTAGCTTTCTTTTATACTGATGTCTGTACTTTCCTCTTGTTACGAAAATATTTATGTTAATATGATAAAACTGCTTAATTTCCATCCTATCCATTGATGGTATATCACTAGGGTATTGCATAAGCTTATGATTCATGAGTATCAGATCTTTGGAACCCAATTGATGTTGAACATTCATTCATTTAAACCAGTAGGCCCGCTTCATTTTGTTTCCCTTGCATACGACGCCTTGGCTACCTTTGGTTTTTAAGAATTGAAGCTCTGCTTCATTCAAGTAAAAGGGGCTTCATTAGTGTCCTGAGCAAGGAAATACTGCTGTGACGGCAAAACCACAATCTGTAGGGGTACCAAAGCTCGATCCTTGACTGATTATAGAGTAAGGGTAAGTCTACTGACACAAGTCTACTTGGAGTAGTTGATCTGCTGGTTTGCTGTTTTCCTCCTCACAATAATATTATTAATAATAATATCAGTATGTCTTTACAATGTGGGAGGAAACCAGAGTGCCCAGAGGAAACCCACACAAACACGGGGAGAACATACAAACTCCTTGCAGATGTTGTCCTTGGTGGGAATTGAACCCAGGACCTCAGACCAGCGCTGCAAAGGCTTGAGCCACCGCACCGCCACGATAGAATAGCGTTGGATAATGTGAACACTGACAGATGATGGTAGGCAGACTTCATAGCCTTAACGGGCTTAAGATCAAGACTAGTGGATGCCTTCAACATAGGTAACAGGCAGAATAACACAGGCAGGCAGTAGACAAGTAATATACTTGTTATTTGAGAATGTGCATCTAGCGACTTATTTATTTTGGCTCCAACCTGGCTAGCTCCCTGGCTAATAAAGTTGGTGCATATCAGTGCACAGGACCTGGTGCATTGCCCACAGCAGTAATCTGTCTTATGGGCAGCCTGAGATGTGCGTCTTACCGCATGGGGGCAGGGAGGACAGGGCTGGCAGCAGCACAGCATAAACAGTAAGACCCATCAGACCTCTTAACTCTAAACTTTCCAAAGTGTCTTTTTCGAGTTACAGGAGGGGTAGAGACCTGGTACACACCTTCCCTAATTGCAGCAGACACGCTGCATTCAGTGGTGCTTTCACTTTGGAAAGCACCATGGGGGTGACAGGTTCTCTTTAACCAAGGCAAAACTGGCAATTGCAGACCTTGAAGGCCCAGGGTCTGCTTTGTAAACTTGATGTTTGTCAAGCTAATGGCTGGCCAGATAAAGGCCTAAGGCTGCTTTCACACTTTAGGACCCCTCCGCAGCGTCCTGCGTATTCCGGCGGGGAAGCACAAGCTAAGCGCAGGTACCGCGCGTCCCTATGTTTAACATGGGGACACAGGTGCCTGCGCTCTGATGTAGATTGTCGCGTTCCTGGTACGGACGATACTGTGTGATTTGTGCGCAAGCATCCGCATGCGCACAAATCACATATTGCCGGCAATGGGTGCGCACGGCCATCTGCACCCGAGCGCAGGCACCTGCGTCCCGATGTTAAACATAGGGACGCGTGGTACCTGCGCTCACTTGCGCAAGTGTGAAACCAGCCTTAATGTGACTCTTATGTCCAAGGTTTCACTTCCACCTTAATCTACTATATGTGTATCACTCAGGTTTTGCCTTCAGCTTGGAAAGATACGGTAATAATAAAAAACTTTCTAGTCAATGACGTGGTGAGCTTCCTCTAAAACTCCTTGCCTGTTTGTTAGAGGTGCCCAGCAATGCTGCGGGAGCATTAAATGTATGCAAATAAACATCATTTACATTCAGCAAGCTTTGTATGGGAATGAATTTATGTTCACACTTAATGGATGTTTTGACAACTAAAGGCACGAGTTGGACAGGTCTAGTCTACAGCATTTATCTTTCAGCAGAGATATATCAATGTAGAATCAGCTCAGCCACGACCTTGGTTTGTTCTGCATCCACTTGCGAAGGTCGTGAAGAAGCCGCTACAAGCCTAGCTCCTGTATCAGACAGGCTTTTCATGGACATCAGCCAGACGGTTTCTAACATAAAATGGCCATTAAACGATATCTCACTGCAGATGCCAAACAACCTTTTTTATATTATTGCTCTTTTATTAATGAAATGTCGTGAGCAATCATGAGTATTTAGTTACCGTTTCACTGGAATTGGGTACACTGTGTCTGTTAGCCGTATTCCTCCACTGATCTTCTCACATGGGAAAAGAGGCCAGTTTTGGTCGACGTGTAATTGCTGCAAACAGTATGCACTCCTTTGAAAAGCCAATAGTCCTGGTAGAAATCAATGCCTTCTCCTGTGATGTATTTGGCATTGTCTAGACATAATTAAAAGCTATAGGTCGTACAGAACATTTTACACTTAGGTTCTAATATGGATGCTGAATACTCTTCAGAAGAACCTTTTCGGCTAGATTTTACTATATAGTAGTATGAACTGAACCCTACTCATTGAATAAAGGGACTCTGTCAGGTCATTTTTCAGTATGATACTAATATTACCCAATAGTGCCTGGGCAGAATGTTTAAAACATGTAAAAATCATTACTGTACCCTTTGTAGTGTCCTTACTATAAGCATTTTCACACCCAGCACATGGCTGGGTGCACTAGTCCAGTGCACTGCTGAGTAGTCCCGTGTATGTAAATGTTATTTAAATGTCCATGCTTATCCTTACCCCCTGTGCTCTGTGTTTCACTACTACCTTAGCCTTTATTTTAATTTTCTGTCCTGCTTCTGAGGGAGGGAGAGATGTTGGGCACCTAGCCGAGCTATCAGATAAGTCTCCTCCATCTGTGCTGAGGACTGATCTCCTAGTGAAGAGGGAGAATGTGTTTGTTGCTCTGATACAAGCCCTGCTGTCTGTGAGAAATTCTATGTGTTTATTTGAACATTTGTTTTCCTGCATACAAGGGAGAGAACACAGACAGGAGGATACAGACCCCCTTGTGAGTGATTTCGACTGAATTTTGGTTGTATGTTTGCAGAGAAGAGAAAGGCAGTGTAGTGCAGTGATGTCACTACATGAATATTCATTCCCTGGGGAGTGGGCAGCTTAGAAGTAAGTGATCACTCACTGTGATTGACAGATGGAAGGAATATCTTTTCTTTGCAGTTTTTACAGAGGATGAAGAGGAGTATAAATAAAAGAAACACATGAATAGAAAGAGCTTCACCAGAGGAATTAGACAATGATAGCAGTTACATATGGATTTTTGACCTGACAGATTCCCTTTAAAACCACCATTTCACATAACGGTTGTAGAAGCATAGAAAATGTTGAGGTGTACCTTTCCTAGTCATGAAAGTATGAGATTTGGCCTTTCTCTGGAAAAAGTGAATCAAATGTATGATTTCAGGGGGGGTGGCGACTGCTTGGACCTTCACTTCACCAAAATCCTCAGGATGCAGATAGCGGTGAACACATTGGTGGAGGACGGTGTCACCGCCTCCGTCTTCCACCGGTGTGACGCAAAGAGACTTTGCAGAGCATCAGTGCATGTAAGATTGAGACAAGGCACCATAGGAGCTGGAGTGAGCTAAGTATATGGTGTTTTTTTACATGTGTATGAGATGTTTGCATATATGTAGGAGGGTATGTACAGGGCTATTAGTGGCTCATAAATGTATATAGTAAGGTATATGGGTGCTCAGAAATGTATATAGAAAGCTTTGTGGTGCACAAGCTGTATGTATGAGGCTATGCGGGAACTCAAAGTATGTTGGAGGCTATGTGGGGCTCATGCTGTATATATGAGGCTATATTGGGGCTTATAAAGTCTATAGGAGGCTCATGTTTTACATATGAGGCTATCTGGGGCCTCATAAAGTATTTAGGAGAATATGTGGGGCTCATGCTGCATATAGGAGGCTATGTAGGGGCTCACGTTGGGGTGGAGGGACACAGGACATATTACTATTCAGCCAGTGATGATTATGTAATATGTATTTTATGGCACACTTTTTTAGTGTTTGGCCTAACAATCCATGCTTACTATATAGTATACAACTTGGGATATATACTTAGGATTTGCTATCATCTTTTGCCCTTAATAGAGCATACCCTCAGGGAATACTGCACAGGGCTTGCTATTAGTTGTTAATTGTGTGCTCATATATTTATCCTGTACCCCAGATAGTGCAATATGTATGATACTATTATGTCCTAGTATGGGGTCCCTCCTGTTGACTGCCCTGAGTAAATTCCCTTTTGTTCTTTAAGGGTTAATTTTTGTTGCTGTAGTTCTGCAGCTTCAGTTGATGAGGCTCTGCAGTACTATTTGCTGTTGCTGTGTGTATCAGCTGATGTGGTTGACCACTCCCCCACCTTTAAATAGTCCCATGACCCATCACCTGATTTGCTTATAGAGTTCATTTTCTGCATGACCATGAGCTGTGTGGATGCTGTTGCAGTTCTGCTGAACTCATTTAGCTTTCCTAGAGATTGCTATTGTGGGGGAATTGCTGTGCTTACCGGTCCCTGGGTGGAGGTGAGGGGGAGTTAGCGTAAGGTTGGTAAGGAGCAGGGCAAGGGTGGAGACCAGACATCCTCACCTTCAGAGGTACTTCTGGCAACAGGGTCGGCTAGGGACCCCCAGTTTAAGAGTCAGACTAGCTCCCCTGATTGCTTTGCCCATCACTGCCATCCTGTTACCCCTTACCCCTTAATAGCTGTCTACAAATATCTCAAGGGCTGATAAACTGTAGAGGGATCAACTTTATTCTCATTTGTACAAGGAGACACTAGAAGCAGTGGGATGAAACTGAATGGGAGGAGACACAGATTGGATATTAGAAAAAAACTTTTTGACAGTGAGGGTGATCAATGAGTGGAACAGGCGGCCACGAGAAGTGGTGAGTTCTCCTTCAAATGGACGTCTGTCTGGGATGATTTAGTGAATTCTGCTTTGAGAAGGGGGTTGGACCAGATGACCCAAGAGGTCCCTTCCAACTCTACCCATTCTATAATTCTAGGACACCTGGATCAATCATAGAAACATAGAATGGTGGAGTTGGAAGGTGGAATTGGAAGCATTGTCAGCTGTTTTGCAGGGTCAAAACTGCTGACCAAATCCCCTTCAGTATGATTTGTAGGTTTTCAGATAGATTTAGAGCAAAAGAAACTTCGTATTTCACAATCATTAAGAAGAGCATGATTGAATGATACATTTATGTCAAGTTTATTGTGCCCAATAGACTAATTTGTGCAGAAAATGTTATTTTAGAGTAAAAAAAGACGATGATGCGCCCAGTAAAATGTAACACAATAGCGTATGGAAAAAACATTAGATTTAATATCCATCGTAGTTAAAGCCATCTTTCCAGCCACAATGTGAAGAACACCTGTGGCCACGAGCCGCTCGGCAGCCATGTGGTTTTATATTGCTGCTCAGCTGCTGCGGAATCTTAATGGCACACGTGGCATTCGAAGGCTGTGAGTTATATGTTTGCCTTAGTTATACTTTTTAGCTTGATAATCTTTAGTTGGATTAAAATTTGACTCAAGCATATGTTTCTTAAAGTGACAAAATATCACTAATTTGCTTTTTATTTTTGGGACATTTCAAGTTTAGCCAGATCCACTACATTTTGGAACGTTTTTTCCAGCTGAAAGTTAATAATAAAGGGTCATTTTGTTATTGAATATATATTTGTTGAGCTTAGTGCAAGTGAATCCCAGATTACAACAAGTAAATCCTAAAAATTGCCTATGGGAAATGAGTCATTTTTTCTTCCAAGAAGTATTGTCGTGGATTTACTATTTTTGTAGAGAGAGGGACAAGTTCATTGTCGTGCCCCCATTGCTCTTCCAACCTGATTTGCTTATGCTACAATTCTTCGTAGGTAGATTTCTCTTGATTGGCACATTGAATCGCAGATAGCCTCTTCAGAAGTAAAGGCCCCTTTACACACTGAGACTTTCCAGCGATCTGACCTGGCCGGGATCGCTGGAAAGTTTCTCTGCAGTCACTGGTGAGCTGTCAAACAGGCAGACTCACCAGCGAACAGTCAGCAGCGACATCGCTGGTAACCAAGGTAAACCCGGGTAACTAAGCAGCGGCTCTGCTTAGTTACCCGGTGTTTACCCTGTTACCAGCGTCCTCCCCTTACAGGCTGGGCTCAGTGGTAGGATGCTGGTAACCAGGGTAAAAACCGGAGTAACTAAGCAAGCTCACTGCTTAGTTAACCGGTGTTTACCAGTTGCCCAGCATCTAATGTGCGGCTCTGGGCATTGGCTGTTGAGGTCGCTGATCGTTGGTCTCTCGCTGTCACACGCAGCGAGTGCGTGCTGACCAGCGGGAGACCAAGGACCAATAAATGGTCCTGAACGATTTGTAGCGATCAGTGACCTCACAGCAGGGGCCTGATCGCTGTGACTGTCAACACTAGCAACATCGCTGGAGAGGTCGCTGTTACGCCACAAAACCTGTGACGTTTCAGCGATATCGCTAGCGATGTTGCATGTGTGTGAAGTCCCTTAAGAGAATTTAATCTAATCCTAAAAGTCAACATTGACCCTTTAACGAGCCTTTCCCACTTAAATGAACCCCTTGTGTTTTTGGGGATTCTCCTCCTCAGTGCAAAGTAGGACATCTGGACTGGCTAGGTGAGAGGTCTCTGACTGGGGTCTGAGGGGGAACATTTTTTACATAAAAAGGTATCTTTCCTACTAGGGGGCGAGCTTGTTACTCTTGGTCAATATTTTGGCCCAAAATACTCAAGCTCGTAACCCAACATCAAGGGTCCCCACGCTTACGAGTCTTAACTATATTAAAAGCAATTGCCAAAAAAAAACATAATTAAAAAAACTCACCGAAAACAGCCATAAGGTCAGATACTAAAGGCCTAGCAGGAAGCAGCTGGCACCAATCGATAAAGGCGCAAATACCGATGAGACAGCCACTCTCAGCCTCCATAACATGGAGGGGAGATTGCTGGTGTTATATATGTACACAGATGAGGTTTGCATAGAGCGTCCGTCACACAGGTACGTGTGATGCAAACTGTCTGGGTACAGCCTGTTGATCACACCCATTCTGTTAGGTCATGCGGTTGCCCAACCCTAGCACTATATACAAGCACCACACAGGACAGACGCCCCAAAGGGCGCAGCTTTATCCTCCATAAAGATTAAAAAAAAGTTCAATAAAAAATAGATATCTAAGATGTTTTTAGTTTTTCTTTTTGTCTTTTAAAAGAGTTTAATTCTAAAACATTGGAGCACATGCCATGTAGGACATGTCACATATGGCAGATCACTTGCACAGAAAACATTCTGAGTTAATGCTTTTCTAAACTTTGCAATGTTTTTATGACGTCTGTCTGAGACCACAGGCTCCAAAATGGCTACCTCGGCCAGACTTAGTGCAAGCCCCTCCACTTGACAGAATCTAGAGAAACCCTGACACCCATTAACCTAATACAGGGATCTGAATTTACAATGGGCCCAGTGGATTGCTGCCTACGGATCGGCTGCCATCACTAGGTGTGAAGTAGAGACAGTAATAGCCACCAAGCAGGGTCTAAACCTGGAGTCGATGAACAGACACATCGGGATCTGTAGGAGTAGTCAGTGACCGGATCAAAATCGAGAGGGCATAAAGGTTACAAAATCATCAAGCGGGAAGCATCTAATAACAAGCCGTGCTCAAACAAGAAAAAAACCTATTTAGAGTTGGAGAGTTAGCAGACCAAAGAAGAAATCAAAAGCTATATCTGGCAGCCTCCATCAGTAAGCTGGAGGCTTTAGTAGGGTGTGGTGCCTTCTATAGGTTGAAGTCAGGAGCTGATGACTTCAGCTGCATAGCACACACGCCTTCTCTGTTGGACTGGAAAGTACTGCTGTTCCCAGAACCTGTGGCATCCAGTGTTTCATGACCTAACATCTCCTCTATCACCAGTACCATCCACAGAGTGACTTCAGTGGATGCAGATGTCACAGGAGCAGGCTCTGGTGGATATGAGACAGGTTTAGAAATGTTGCAGGCATACCCGATAAAAAACAGGATCTAAAAGAAACTCTGACAAAGGCATTCACGCTTATCACGTTGACGGAGTCACTTTGGCTTCCATCTGTGTTCTGTTCCAGTAGCGTCTGCCTTTTTTTCAGATCTTTACTTTTTGGGCAGACTTGACTTTGTGCACAAATAAAAAAGACGAACACTACCAGGATGGAACTGGCCGGACAGTGGAGGTGAGTGTGCAGAGGACCGCTGGTCTTGTCCCGGATCGTGGCCTTTGACCGGCAGTGCAAACATTTACCACCCGTCTCCTTTTTGATACGTGGTAGTTTGCAGCAGCCAATTTTTGCTCTGATACTGGTTGTGGCTCCCACAACCTGACCAGGTTCTCTTCTAATAATTGAATAAGACCCTATTTGCACTTTTCTCCACATTTGTTTAGGGATAGAAGCCAGGCAGAATCGAAATTGACTTCGTTGGCCTCATGGTAGTGATTTTTTCCTTCGGGGTTGTAGTACAGTGCTTTGACCACCTTGTACCCTGATACGTAATACCCTCTACACAAAGTAACTATTATTTTTTTTAATATATACTGGGCAGGACAAAGTTGAACATTGATCAAACTTCCAGTTAATGGTTGATTGGAAGTCTGTCCTTGAACAGATTGCCATGAAGGAGCCTACGTGGCTTGAAGCATGTAAAATATTGTCTTGCTCATAAATGGTCCTATGAGTTTCATTTGTATCTGTAATCATTAGTAAGTAATGGCGTCTTGTGTGTGTATTTACGACTGGTGTCTATTATGGTAATTTTCAGAAAACTCAGCCAGCCCGGAAACATTAGTTCCAAGTAATATAATCAATGTGTGTTTGGGAAGAAAATCCATTTTACTGTATATTGTAGCAACATATTCTTGGAAATGGGGTAAATGAGTTGGATATTACTGTTTGTAATTATGTCGTTATGTTGGTTAAGTATGAATACATAGGCTTGTCTTTTGTGCATGCGGTAGAAGGAAGCTGTTTAGATGGTGCATCGGAAATCACTATGTGTACACATATGATGTATAGTTCTAGATATTTATGTACATTCAATAACTTTATTTGTTTGAAACCTTTTTTAGTGTGATTGATTTTATTGGGATAAAATGTTTCTACACCCCACCCCCTATAACGACTAAATGTGATTTCCCATCTCATATAGCGATGGTATATCAGTAGGATATGTGAGCACCGGTGAACCAAACCAACAACGTCTTCACTGTCCTCCACTCACCTATATTTTCCAGAATGATGGCGGTCCTGAGATTGGACACCAACAATCGTAAAGTAATAGCATGTCCTACCAATAAGCCTTTACCTTGTGAATAAGCTACCGGTACCTTAAAAATAATTGAGATCCAATATCTTTTTTGCACAATCTGAAAGAAAGTTTCCAAATGTCAGTGTAACAAAGGATCATTTGGGTCGAATTTTTCTTTAATGATATAGATGGGCGACTGGATGACTTGGTGGTCAGCTCTGTTGCCTTTCTACACTGCGGTCTTGGGTTTGGATCTGACCTCAGCCAACATCTGCGTGATACTTTTATCATTTCCCTGTGATTGTGTGGTTTTCCTTTGGTTTTCTCCCATAGTCCAAGAACCTACTTTTAGGTTTATTGACGTCTTTTGAAATTGTCCTTAGTGCATATGCTTGAGAAACTCAGTTCAAGGCTGCGCAATATGCTAACTTTATATGAGCAAAATAAATATATTTACAATGTTTACTTTCTGAATTTGTAGAAAAGGTTCCAGTGACCCCAGTCAGCGCCTTTGTTCTCCATAGGACCTTTATGCATAATCTGCTGCACTTTTCAAAATAAACCAGTAAGGTGGGGTTCACATTGGGTTTGCCACTATGTACCGTGGCTCTGTTAGGGCTTATATCTGAACCCCACAAAACTCAATTTGAGTGTATGCACCAATGACTATTATCACATCCCCACCAGAGCTTGCTCCTGTGGCATCTGCTAGCAGGCAACACTGTATTCACT
Organism: Allobates femoralis; assembly: GCA_033576535.1. Lineage (NCBI taxonomy): Eukaryota > Metazoa > Chordata > Amphibia > Anura > Aromobatidae > Allobates > Allobates femoralis. Next base: position 211,547,129 of record JARQOC010000011.1, on the reverse strand, counting down.
CTATAGGTGGTACTGGTGATAGAGGAGATGTCAAAACCAGAAACTCTGGTTTTTCCTGTTTTACCTCAACCTGTTCTTTGGACGCTGCACCTGCCTGATGATTGTGCACTTTGCTGCCATCTTGGTTTTGACCCGACTCCCCAACTCCTCTAATGGTACCATCACACGCCGCAATCTCGGCTGGGAATCATAAAGGCGATATGTCACCCCGCAGCATTCGCCGTGAAATTGCCTCACTTTTGTGGCGTGTGATTTGGGAATTTCACACCAATAAATCGCTCCTCAGCCGCCGCTGATTCCTGAACAGTGCTCAGTAATCAGCCGCAATCCTTAATGCGATAGTTCCGTGTTGTGGGATGTGACAGGGCGATAATGATGGAAAGAGCGTTGCCTATGATTTCCTGTAGGCGTGCCTTAAGCGTTCTGTAGTTCGCGCCCCATCCGCGATGATTGGTGTTGGGTACTGTGTTCCCATTGGCAGTCAGTTGACAGCGCGACATATTTGAGCATGTATTTCTGCCAAACTCCGATAGACAATGGCGTCATGTATTAGCCAACCTTCCAGAGCAGGCTGACCAATCGTTACACTGTTGCATTGTTCAATGAGCGGCGTGTATGTGGCGCGGTGTAAACCACTGTGGCACACCTATCTCCTCGCCGCGCTGAACATGTACGCCCACATTGTCTTTGGAATTGCGGTGTGTGAAGCGGCGATGGAATGAGGCAAGATTGGTTTCGCTGTAGGTGAGGCGATTTCCGGAGCAACACATTGCCTTACCTTCAGGGCGATATTACGGCGGGTGATGCCGCCATCGGCGATCTGAGGCAACCATGAAAAACGTGCATGCGATCGTTAGATCGCCACATGTCGCCAGATGAGATTGCGTCGTGTGACGGTACCATAACGGTTCCTGATTTTGTCCTTTTTGTGACCTCCCGGCTTTGACCCTGCTTGGCGACTATTCCTGTCTCTGGACTGCATCCCATCCATAGGCAGCAATCTTCTGGACCCCGTTGTAAATTCAGATCCCTGTATAGGCATTAACGAGTGTCAGGGTTTCTAAAGATTCGGCCAAACAGAGTAAATTGTGCAAGTCTGTCCAAGATAGCTGTTTTGAGCTTGCGTCCTCAGAGAGACATCAAAACTATAATGAGGCAGATTGTGTCCTCTCATGTATAATTTTTGACTATATATACCTAGTAAAGGAAGACAGTCAACCACATTTTGCCTTTCACCTCCAATTGTAGTCTGCAGATGAAAGTGATGCAGGGGTTCCGCTGTAAGTCCCGACGGAGCTACAAAGCACAGTGCAAATGCAATGTGAACCCAGCCTTAAATTGCTTTAAAAAACGCTATGCGATAAATGTTCTTTTTTGCAATGAGAGCTTATGGAAAGCAGAAGGTATTGAACGCATACAGAATGTCATGCGTCAGAGGTATACATCAGTTATATATCAGAAAAATTCTCCCAACATATCCTACACTAAATAATCAAAATGCCTAGAAGAAACTAGAATCTTAAAACATTCCTTTTTAGAGAAAGGCTGGAAACCTTTTGGCGGGATCTAAATAGTCTTTGTAATTCCGGTGAAACGTTTTGATGTGTGCGACTATTTGTTTTTAAGGCACTAATGGTCATAGGGTAGGATGGTAACAAAAAAGGAAAAAAAGAATGGGGCGCTTCTGGGGTGAACCGTGACCCTGGGCTTAAGATCATCCAAGGACCATGGGCGTAGCTACAAGAGGTGCAAGGGTTTCAATAGCACCCGCTCCTTGGAGCCTAGGTGGCCCCAGAAGTCCTTTTACTATTAAAGATTTTCAATAATTAGTGGCCCCGTTGGAGATTTGGCATCAGGGTCCATGAACTTCATGTAACGCCACTGCCAAGAACGTTTGCATTCACTTCCCATGTTTTTTTTGGGTTTCCTCCAAAGATCTACAGATACGGAGTTTAGATTGCAAGTCCCAAGATCATAAAGTCTGCAAAGTGCTCTGAATTATGGTAGGGTTGTGTAAGCCTAATAAAAATAATATGCTAAAAAAAGTTAAACTTTTTAATTCTCGCCCTCTTTAAAATTCACATCCAGGTCACCACCAACTGGAATCAATATCGGTCATCTTCATACATAGAATACACGTCTCAAACAATCTGATTTATTATTTTTTTGTCTTGTTTTGTTTTTCTTTAGCAAACTGCAAGGCCAACTTTTTTTGCTCGTAAATTTGAAGCCTCAGTGAACCAAGAGATAATTGGGCAATTAGACTACTATCTGTATGGTAACTACCCATCTGGTACACCGGGCCTGAGATCATACTGGGAGAATTTGTATGATGAACCAGACGGCATCCACAGCATTAACGATGTTATGTTGACCATGTTCCATTCATTCTCCCGCATGGGTCTCAAGAGAGCTGAGGGATCTCTACACACCGATGGAGAAAACACTTGCCGGTATGTTTCTGGTTATATCTTCTTTATAATATTCTTATGAAATCAATCCAAAAAATAAGCTACCGTGAGGAGTGGTAACTTCTCAAGTTGTCCTCTGTCCAATTCAAAAACTTTCTAATAAGCATCTTTACTATATTTTACCTATTTGTTTCAGGAAAAAGTGAGTTGACAAATACATCTGCCATTGTAGGTTATTAATGGGTTGTTATCTAGCCTTTTTGAACTCCAAATTTAGAAATCTGCCTAATATACTGTGATATTGGTGGAAATGTAAGATTTTTTTCCACCCAAGTAAGGCCAACTTCACACCACGAGCTTAGGGATCCGAGGCTGTCCGGTTGAACAGCCCCAGATCCGATTTTGGCCCCATAGTATTCCTATGGGGCCGGATGGCAGTGTTTTGCCATCCAGTTTTGTGCTGTCCGGGAGGATCAGGCACATTTCATTTTTTTGCCCCGGACACAAAATCGGAGCTTGCAGCATTTTAGTGTCCGGGGCCAAAATCGAACCAAATTGGATCCTCCCGATTTCGGTGCGATCCGGTGTGCCCCCTAACATGGGAGTCTATGGGCGCCGGATATGAAATAAATTAGTTCCTGTTCCTTGACGCTGGGTGCTAAAGTTCAGCGCACCTGGAGAGCTCCCGGCTGAAATTTCAGCACTGGACAGCGACAGCACCTGCACATTGCCGATTCCGGCAGAAAACAGGATCAAAGGGCATATTTGCCCCCCGGTTCTGTTTGTCCGGAGCTGTCAGGCTGTGTCCGGTGTATCCTGTAGAACACCGGACACACCCCTGACAGCGTGGTGTGAAGCTAGCCTAAGAGTCAATTTAGATTGAGCGTCACGGTAGCAGTATTGCACTTAGTATACTATGGGCAGTATACTGGTAATTATGCACCTTTCTGATTTTTAACCTACATAATTGCCCAATTTGTATCGAATATCATTACTATGTCTTGTTTCTATATTTTGCACATTTATACATGAGAATGTTTGCTATCTTTACAATTTTTCTTGCACTATGCGCTTAATTTGGAAGCAAATTCCTCTTGTGGTTTTGTGATTTTTGTTATCTTTTTACTGATTTTTTTATCATGTGTGTTTAATTTTTATGCACGATTTTAGATTATTTTTTAGCTCACATTTTCCTGGCATATGTAATGGTTTTAATATTGAGCTTTGTTACTATTGTGATATGATTGGTGTTGTATTATTATTTATATCTTTTTGTGTATTATGTACCTCATTTGTCCAAAAATAACTCTAGCCCAAATTAAGCCCTAGGAAGGCTTTTTGGGCTTTTTGAAGTAGGCTTGAAATATAAGCCCTTCTCCAAAAATAATCCCTAGTTGCGGACTCACAGTTGAATGTGACACCTGCATACAAATACACAGTGCGGCGTCACTCTCAGTTGATGAGTACCGGCCTATCACAAAGTGATGCAATAGTCGCCAGTACAGCAGGAATACAGTGCGAGGTGAATGCTGTATTCATTCCCCTTGCTCACCCTTATTTCCATTGTGTGCCCCCGTTAAGACAATACAGCAAAGCTCTATACTCATCTCAGACTTCAGTGCCGGCAGTGGTTCCAGCACTATCAGGACCTTCAGTCATGGAGCCCACATGACCCACGACCTTTAGTCAATATGTCCCACCTGTCAATATGTCCCACCTTCTGACTTAGAGTGCTGATTGGTCGGGGTCAAATGGGCTTCTTAATTGCAGGTCCTGAGCGACATTGAGCCCTGAGTCCTGCTGCCTCCCACTCATCTTTATGGGTAAGTGCCATACTGTATACTGCACAAGTAGCAGCAAAAAAGTCAGCACCACCATAAAATAGCTTACAGTAAAAATTGTGCATATGCACGTTACTTTTAAACTGCATAATGTTATAAAATTTGAGATATTTGGCCAAAAATTGAGCAATCTTTTGAGCCACTCCACCAACGTCAAGGCAATCTCAATCAAGGTGGTCCTACACTATACTTTTTCATTTTAGTTGTGAATTGCTGCCGCCAACATAAAAATATAGTAATATCGTATAGTAATTTATAATATTATGCAATTTGGAAGTAATATGTGCATTTGCACAATTTATATTGCAAGCCATTTTCTGGTGCTGCAGGCTTTTTAGATGATTTTTTTGGTGTACCAGTAGTAGGGTAGCTGCTCCCCTGCTCCACTCCCGAATCCGACCTCCCAAGTTTGCATGTCCACCTCCAAAGCCTACCTCCCTGCAGATTTGCTCATCTTCAACAATCAGCACCCCCATAACATGATTGATTTCTTTGTTCAAGCATAAATGTCTGATTGCTTATTCTTAGCCAAATATAAACCTTACACCAAAAATAAGCCCTAGCCCTTTTTTCAGAGAGGAAAAAAAATATATAAGGCACTGTCTTATTTTTGTAGAAACATTGTACCACCATTCATTATCCATATGAATATATTTAGTTTCTTATGATGCACTTATTAAATCAATACATTTTTCATGTAAATTATTACTTGTCAAGTGTAGTCAAACATTTCTTTGGGTGTTGTGTTCTTGCCAGATAGTTCAGACTACATTGGCACATATAGAACTCTTAGGCCTAGTTCACATCTATGCACCCCTGCGTTTGCCTGCCCTGTGCTAGCTCAGGTGCAATCACAGGCAAGTGCATTGGCACATAGATGCAGAGCCCTTGCGCTTTCGCCAACATTACTTTCTATGGCGAGCGCATGGGAGCAGAACCCGGAAGCGCAGGTCTGCAGAGGGGCACAGTCAGAGCGCATGCGTCACTCCGGACGCACCGAAAACATCGCATTTCCGGTGCGTCTGGAGTGACGCATACGCTCTGATTGTGCCCCTCTGCAGACCTGCGCTCCCGTGCGTTCGCCATAGAACGTAATGGCGGCGAAAGCTCAAGTGAGCACAAGAGCTCTGCATCTATGCGCCAATGCACTTCCCTGTGATTGCACTTGCGCTAGCGCAGGGCAGGCAAACGCAGGGGCGCATAGATGTGAAACGGCCCTTACAGTATCTCTGGTGGCTCTGTGGTTTTCTGGCAACCATACATATAGGTTTTAATATCCATTAGTACCGATATATTACCAGAGTATCACGACCTATGAACAGAAGTTATTGTTTTCATTGTATGCTAAAAGCAGCTCTCTAACGTGCAGTCACCAAGGTCAGTTCAATAGTATAAACGGTCTTGCCGATATGTAACCACTTTAACACTATTGTCCTGACCAGCAATTATGAGGTTCTCCAAGACCCTTCCTATGCACATCAACAACCTTGTTGACTGGCTGCATATCTAAAGAGCGGACATCAATACCGTCTCTTTGTTCAGGAGCAATTCCTTTTCATGTTGAAGTCAAACATCCCATCGATCCCGGCATCACTTTACTGATTTGAATTCTTTCAGGCAGGTTTGGAATAAAAATCTGCAATTAAATTGTTTAGATTTTTCGATCATCTATTTTGCTAGAACCGTGAGAATTTGCTTCGAATATTCTGTTTATGGCCACACATGCTAATAAAGAACAAAGCACGTCAGTATTCCGGGTGGCAGGTAGGGATCTGCTTATGTCGGCCGCCGTGATTTGTTTGCTGCGTCGTTGCGGAGTCCATCAATGTCAGTCTTGCTTGTATTCTGACTGCTCTGCATTTGTTAAGACGCATTGAACATACAAAAAAAACGAGATCAAAATCTCCCAGATGTTCTGTATCTTGACAGCATTATTTTATAAACTAATGAAACATTTTTATGGGGTCTTGTTAGGCTAGATGTGTACAATATCTGCAGACTTTTAGTTTCTTCTCATTATTTTGAGTCACTATGTTAGTCTACTACACATCTGTTCAGAGGCTGCTTCACAAATCACCTTCCGAAGCAGATGGAAGGCAGAAATTTAATGGATAGACATATATAGAAATGTATCTCTAGAATATGTGAATATAAAACATGAACGTACTAATACATCCAAACAGATGACTTAGGAACAGCGATAAAGAGCCATAAGCCAGTCATCTCTTGTAACAGGGGTAGAGAACGCCAGTCCTTGAGGGCAGCCAATGGGCGGTACAGTGGGTGTCTCAGAATAGGAAAGCTTGGCCTAGTTAGGTCGATGGCAATCAGGTTATAGGACAGCGGTTGGGAACTCCCGTCCTCAAGGGCCGCCAACAGGTTAGGTTTTCAGATTTCCTTAGCATTGCACAGGGGTTGGAATCATCACCACCTGTGCAAGACTAAAGAAATCCTGAAAACATTGATCTGTTGGCAGCCCTCGAGGACTGGAGTTCCTCACCCTGTCTTATAACATGGCTGCCATCAACCTAACTAGGCTAACCTAAGCTCTCCTATTCCGAGCCTTACTGCACCTACTGTACTATGGTTCACATCATTTACCCCAGTGCCAGTTTGAGATGTAGGAAAATCTTTGCCAGATTATATATTCAGAAACAACTGATAGAAACCTGTAAAAATATATGCAGCATTTGGAGGAGAAAAGTCATGCATGCTTGTCGTAGTTTCCCATTGTGCTAATCCTATACCAAAAGGCAGCCCGGTAGTAGCCCCTACCCCTGTCATAATTGCAAAAGGTTACTTAAAGCAGAATAACAGCATTTTTTTTATTATTTCAGCACTGGGAAATGTGCTATTAGGCCAAGGTCAGACGGCCATATAACACAGATGATGGTTGCATCAGAATGCCTGTACTGGTCGGTGGCTCTCTTGACCCAAGCGTGACAGCTTCATGTATTACTATGCAGCTGTCACACTCTGGTCAGGGGAGCCGCCGGCCAGGCCAGACATGTTGATGCAATTGTCATCCCTATTATACGGCCATCTGACCTAGGCCTCAATGCAAGTCCCCTTCCCCCTGTCTTATACTCCCCTGGCGCCATGTTCATCTTTTTCCAGCTCCGGTCATTCACCTGTGATTTTTGACCTGTTGGCATCTCCAATGTTTAATGGAGTGCTCCAGAGGTCACAGATCAGTACAACTCAAGGAGAACCTTGTTCTGGCTCCCTCAGAGATGCGTTGAGTGCTTGTGATGTAACTTTGACTTCCGACCGTTCAGTAGTTCCAGAAACACAAGATGGCGCCGCGAGATCAAACTGTATCTGAAAAAATGATGAAGCCTCCAGAGGGTAAGTATAATACAGGGGACTTACATTTAAAGCGCCACTCCAGCACTGAGAAAAAACAACCACGGAGTTGTGCTGTAAGCAAGATGTCCAGCACTACTCATGTCTACATCTGGAGGAGAGCAGTGGTAATTACATATTGTCTACATATATCTGCCTGGTTGAGTTCAGTAGGTATCATGTAATGTCACATTTATTTTACCAGCCGATACACGTTTGCTCGGTTTGGCTAATTGCACATGTATTTTCGTTGGGCACCTGTTCTTGCCTCCATGGATCGGGCATTGAAGTTTCTTCTCCCCGATCAGGAGGAGTCAGGAGGCCTCAGCACACGTAAGATCGTCAACCAGTCACGTAGAGTTGGGCCGGTTTGGCAGGCTTTAGCCTAATATGCTCAAGGGTCTTTAGTGTTAAAATACTGATGGCTTCTAGTTTTTGAAGGTCAGCAGCGTATGGATATTGAGATACTGTATAAGTACGTTTAAGCCCCCTAACAAAACACATGTAAAATGTTATAGAGGTAAGTTAACATAATGCATAATCTTTCTCATTTTAGTTTTATAGAGTTCAATTTCTATTACGCTACAGCTCTCACAATCTGAAGGTAGATTAATGTCTGTGAGTAGCAAGGACTAAACCTTTTCCTCTGTTTTTCTCACTCTTTTCCACTTTAAGGTACTATCCCATGGGCCATCCAGTGTCAGTCCATCTTTATTTTCTCGCTGACCGCTTCCAGGGTTTTCTTATTAAACATCATGCCACTAATCTCGCAGTCAGTAAACTTGAGACATTGGAGACCTGGGTGATGCCAAAGAAAGTTTTTAAGAGTGCCAATCCAACTAGTGATTTCGGGAGGCTGCAGTTTTCTGAGGTGAGTTAATAGCAAATAGAAAAGGAGAAAGAATATATCGCAACTGTAAGGGCGTTTATTGAGACGTAAACCCTATCGCTAATGTCTGTAGTAGCTGCTAGCCTGCAAGTCAATTTGCAAGATTGCAAGACGCGCCATGACCCGTGAAGGTGCAAATAGACTTGTAGAGCACTGACAATAGAGTGTGTGACGTAGTGACAAGTTGCTTATGCAAGGCTTGATATGTGTCCCCCAGATGTGTCTAGAAAAATACTAATACCCACCAAAGTGCGTTGTACTCACGGCCACACTCTGGAGGCAGCGTAAAAGTAAAAGTGAGCGTGGACTGGGTCAAGTTATTTGACCAGGTCAGATTAAAGAAACCTACAGGGGAAAAATCTGTAGGATGGTAGTGAGACAGATCCTTCCCTCCAGGCCTTGCGTGTGTGTATGTCTGTGTGAGCTTAACAAAGACCACAGCCAGAGACTTGGGTAAAGCCCTACATCGTACTAGAGATTTCCAAATTAGGACATGTGCATACTGTGCCAAATTATATGTGGGTATGCCCAGCTGCAATCCGGAAGGAAAGGTCTGAGTTTGATTAAGTTTGCAAATAAAGACTGTCTTTGAACTAAACTTACCTGTGTCACTTTACACTCTTTACAACATCACTGGTGTAAAGTCCGCGCCTCTACAGGTACAACTGAAATGGTGAAGGTCTTCTTGAGTATTTTGTGTCCTCCTGTCACAGCCGCAGGGTCCTTTGCGTCCGTCTTCCTTGCTGCCTCACACCGTCTGCCTGACACTCTCACTCCCTGTCTCCCGCTCTCTAGGCTCCACCCCCTGGGACCTACTGAATATACGGTCCCCTGTCCTAAGGTGGCCTACTGTATGGGTATTGGGGTGCAGACTCTGTAGGGTCCTCCATATCCACGGCTACGGAG